>CM076575.1:1772239663-1772626119 GCA_034641835.2 Pinus albicaulis | reverse complement strand
TCAACCTGAGAGGTCTCTCTCAAGGGTTAATGATTTTGATAAAAATATAGATGGCTAACTCTACGTGGGGTATTAAGTAGATAAATGATATATATTGGTTGAAAATCACATTAGAAAGTGTACATTGGGCTTATGGAGTCAAAATAGTTTCAGTAAAACCAAAAAATCTACTTAGCATGGAAGTCAAGGCATATCAGAGTTCTAGTCAAGAGATACACATGTGAAACAGTGAAAAACACAGTCAGTTTGTCTATATAGGAAGTCAGAGCATCAAAGACGAATTCTGAGTAACATAAAAAAACACCACTGTCATAAGATAGTAATAAGATGCAATTAGAACAAGAACACACTAGAACTCTTTATGAATCTCAAGTTGGCTAAGTAGAAAAATCTGTATTAAGCTGGAAACTAGTCACTTACAATAAACACAGTCTCTTGCTAAAAATGTCCAAACCTTGCCATATTCGACTTCTTCATCTTTTATAGATCATTTACAACATAAGATAACCTTATCTACAGTTAGATACATCGAACTACTGACTCTTGACACCTTGCCTAACCATAAGACATGGTATTTATTACAAAAGGACAGCTAATCCACTAAACAGTCCTATAACAAATAGGATTCAAACTCTTAATCACCTATATATAACAACCTTATCTTAATTAGATTACATTCTTTGCCAAATTTATTAACACCTGGTCAAATCTAGATGATTAGCTCCAAATCTTAATGACCATAATGCTGACCTCCATCAAAGTAGGAAACAATCCCCTATTTTCTAGGCATAGAGTCCTTTGCACTCTTCAGACACTTTGACCATCATAAACTCATCATTTCAAGATTATTTACTGTTAGAAATTGAAGTAACACCTGCCCAAAATCTTCCCTAAGTTCCAGTTGTCCAAAACTATCATCAAACTGTTCAAATAAGCTGAAATAGACCTGCGCTACGAAACAACACAGTTTCGTAGCGCTTTTCGTAGCGCAACTCTTTTTCCCTTTTTTCTTCAAAATTTTGATTTCTTTCCTCCATGATTCTCTTCACTATCATTTAATACATCCTCCCTGGAAATTTCAAGTCATAATTCATACTTTTTCCCTTCAAAAATTTATGAGAAAGAGTGAAAAAAGCTGCAACAGCAATTTCGTAGCTTTTCACTCTTTTTACACTGTTTGCACTACAAAGCTGCTGAGTGAGCAGTTTTGTCCAATTTTTCTCAAAATGAAAACCATAAATGTGCCAAAACTCAAAATAACACTGGTTTTGTCAAATCAAAAAGTCATATGAACTGGAAAACACAGTTTTCATGAAGTTCCTACTTGATTTGTCTTTTGATTTTTTAATGATTGTCATTCTGCACGTTTTCTTTCTAACTCACCCTGAGTCAATTTCAGCTGCTGCTCCAAATCCACCACTTGATCTCTAAGTCTTCTATTACTGGCTCTCAAGTGATTATTGATTACTCTGACAAATTCAGCTTCCTTGATAGCTGGAACTGTCCATGTGAAAAATTGTTCTGCACTGCTTGGGGTTTCAGATCTAGAACCAGTTTGACCTTCCCACGGTGCCTTCATCCTTTTAAAATCTGTTTTATCAATACTGTGTTTTTTGGCCCTCTTTCTCATCACAACAATTTCTTGGTTTGCTAACCTCAATTTCTGTTCAAGATGTTGACACTCTGTCATTTCTTATTTTCCCTTCTTTTTTTTGCTAGCTGCATGCTCTACTATAGGTGAGGAGTGATCAACCACTTCTTCAGGGGATTTAGCTGTTTCAATAGTTTCTTGAACTTCCTTGTTGTCTTCCTTGAGTTTCTTAGCATGCCTAGTTAAAGGCTTTCTAGCTTGAAAGATAAAAGCTGCATTTTCACCCTCAAACTCAAGTTTCTTTACAGACTTATCTTTTTTCTGTTTGTGTTCATCTTCTTTAATAAAGTCAGCTTGCACAATGGGTGTCTCCTCTATATCAATTGCATGAAGGATGTCATCTAAATTTCCCTTAATTACTGGGTTGTCCTCTGAAACTGAAACAACTATCTTTCATTTTGATGCCACTGCTTGGCTTCTTGTCACTCTTTTGATTTCCTGCTTGCTAGCAACTTGTTTCTGTTTTTCCTTTTTGACAATATTTGACCTCTGTTTTGCAGGTGATGGAGTTGGAGTATCAAACACTTGTATCTGCTCTGCCCTTTTCTCAACTTGTTTCCTTGGCTTCAGTTTTACAAATTCCTTTGGTTTTGCAACCACAGGGTGACTAGATTCTACTATTGGTGGTGATGGAGTTCCTTTAGTTTTAGGGTTTCTAGCAAGAGTTAATGCTTCCAACTCAAAACCATTCATAAACAAAAAGGATGACCAATCCCTGTCTATCTTCTGAAGCTCATTCAAAATCAATAACTCATCAAACCATGATGAAACAAAGATGTTTCACAACCTTCAAATTTGTCTTATACTTTATCAGTCATTTTAGAAAGACTCCTATGCAGGTAAAAGGGAAAATCAAGTGAAATTTTACCTTTGAAATGCAGACGCTGCTTGAAATGATATGTGTAGACCTTATGATACCTGCCTTCACATGTAAAATATCTCTGGATGTTGAGCAGCATATTTGCATAAGTATCCTTGATGCAGATTCTAGGGATTGCATTATTTAAGTCCATATCTGCATACTCGGGTTTCATAAATTCTTTGCATGGATCTATATCGAATTTGAAACCTTTAAACCATGTTTCTTGACCCCTTGGTATTTATGTCACAACAACAATAATATCTGGTGTAATTGGCACATTTAGCATCCCAACCTTGGTAGTTGTTCCATTGAAGTGCAAGGAAAATTCTTTAGACACCTGTGTGTGGCAACCCTGCAGATTTTCACAAAACCGAAGACAACCTACTCTACTGAATGCCTCCATCACTGCTAGGTCTTTAACTATGGCCTTCATATTTTCAGGCTCATATCTTAAGAAATGTCCTCCTCTGTGGACTTTCTTTTCCTCTACCATGCTTCACAGAAAACTTGTCAGTCTCGCTTGACAAATTGAATCAGCCTCGCTTGACTATGTGAAACAACAGCCTCACTTGAAAACAGCCTCACTTGATTAGGATGAAGAAAAACTTTGTATTAAACAGCCACAGGCTTGGCTTGACACTTCAGAGTTTATACATTCGAATGGAGGCAAGAGAAATGTGTATGACCAATTAAGCAAGATTTTGAATTTGAAGTGTCATCTCATAACTGAATTATTCCTCATTCATGCCCTATCATGACAATGATGACTGTAGAATGGGTAAGTACAACGAATCTCATCATTAACTGACCTATCATACCACTAAACTATCATTTCCCAATGAATTCTAACAATTTCCAGCTCAAATGACAAGATGGTTAAGAATCCGCACTTTCGTAGCACTGACATTGTATTTTTCCCATTTTGCGCTACGAAACTATTAGCGCTTTCGTAGCGCAAATCCACTTTTTTGAACTAGTGGCGCTACGAAAGTAAGGTTTCTTGGCTAATTACAAATTTTGACCTGAAACTTTATGGAATGACTCCTAAATGGAAATTATGGATGTTTTGACAATGAATGGACCTTTAAAAGACTTTATTTGAACTTAGTAATGACCTTTGAACTTATAAAAATCTAACCTACCCTTAACCAAATCCTAAATTGAATGCTACAACCCTATCTTGACTCGTGAACCTATTTGACCTTGACAAAATGATGTTTGAATTTTTTGAGTGATAACACCATGCATGCAATGAGAGTAAGATCAAGTTCAAACTGTGAAGCCAACGCTTCACCCGCTGCAGTTGTAGGCTCTTTCTTGCTTTCCTTATTCTGTGGACAATTTGCGGCATTGTGCCCATGCTCGTGATAGTGAAAACACTTGATCTTGGACAAGTCTCTCTTCCCCTCTTCGCCTTGGGACTTCTTTCCATTGAATTTCTTTCCTTTTCTGACTAATGCAAAATCTTCTTCTTTATCAATGTTGGAGGCCCCATCTCTGGTGCTCTGCCTTATTTCTTCTATTACCAAGTCGGACCAAAAACGCTCCTAGCCTCATAGCTTCTCCCTCCCATTCAAAAAGTCATGGTAACTATGCCAGCCCTTGGGAAGGTCTAGAAGAGATAGGCTGGGCCAAATCATCCTGGGCTACAATCACACCAACAATTCCAAGCTCATCTCGACATTGAGTGAACTTCGTCAAGTATGTTGGTATCATCTCTCCCTCCTCCATCTTGATCTTCTTGAGCTTGTCCTTCAGCACCAACTTTTTGTGGTCGTTGTTATTATGAAATAGACCTATCAAGGCCTTCCACATAGAATATGGAGTAGCCTTCCCATGGAGACTCGAGACAATATGATCTCGAACTCCCTCTAACAAGATCCTTCTCACCTTTGCTACCTTCTTCTGCCATGCATCAAGAAGTTGGGCATCTGCTGTTGCGAGCTTGAGAATATTAGTATTATGAATCCCTTCAACTCGTTGTCCTCTAACACTACCTCCATCTTGCCCTTCCATGCTATATAATCTGAATTTATCTCAAGAGCATATTTGAGTCTCAAGCCATTGAAAGACATCTTGATCTAATTCTGGATCATGAAGAATAAATCTACAAATTTGAACCTATTCAAGACAAACTCAATTTCTTCTCTTCTATTGTGATTCCTAGTGCTCTGATACCATGTATAAATTTATCAATGCTCTGATACCATGTAGAAAATATATCAACGGGATTCAATCTGATCTTATAATTTACTAAAACAAGATATTGAATCCTTCCTACAATTTGCGGAAACAAAACACAATCGCATAATCACATATAAACAAGAGAAAGAAATTATCAATCACACAACACAAGATGTATCTGGGGAAAGAAACTGCTCAAAACCCCTCTATCTATATTTTATATTAAGTCAAGGAATCATGAAACAATACAATGCTTAATCTCTCATGAGATTCTCCAGTACTCTGTCAATTCTCTCCCACTAATCTAGGCAAAATCAGTTTAGAACTTAGCCAATTCTCAACCTTCCTTCAGCTTGCCTTGCTCACACAATTCCTTGGGAATTAGCTCCCTATTAAATAGGAAAATCAAACTTCCTTGATTGCGCAATCCATGATGGCATCCTAATGACTTTATAATTGCACATGGACAATTTTCTATAAATACAACTGATAGTTATGTTCCCTTTAACCTCTGTCTCAGTTGGGTCTTCCTTAGAACTGAAATGCATGCAACTATTAATAGTGAATTATCAGTTATCTGATTGATCACTCATTGTGAATTAAATCTAATTTAATTCAGTGGACCTCTCTCTAGCTCATCACTCAGTTATAACTAGTTAAAATGATTTTAACTCAATTAATTAATTTAACTAATTCACACCTACACCCCACAGATGCATTAACTACAACTGGACTCCCAAAACATTAAAATCCATCTACATGTCTCATCTTAGACCCTCAACTCCATTTTATTGAGCTAACTCGATTTTCTTGAGCTAACTCAATCATCACGACTTAATTAACTAATACTACTTGTTATGAGATGAAATTACAATTTATTGCCCAATTTATTTAAGGAAAAATAAATTAGACGCCCCACATTCCTCAAAATCAAAATCAAAATTCCTCACCAACATTTTTTTTTGTCCTTTATGGTTGCCAATTTCACTATTTCTTGTTGCAAATTTCAACAATTTTCACTATCAATCCTTACTTGCAATAGTACTTTATTTGTGTCCATTTACATTACTTCAATAAAAAATATAAGTAGCAATTGCCCCAAAAGGTGCAAAGAGAGGTCGATAGGATTTTAAATTCAAAAAAGTTGTACAAGAAAATAGCAATTGAGACGTCAAACTTAAGTTTTTTTTTGTGTATTTTTTTCTTATGTTTATAATATGTAACTATATTAGAGTTGTTTAACAAAAAGATTCTAGAATGTCATTACAACCGAATGCTGAAATATTAAATACTAAATTGATTATGTCATATTTTAAAGTAATCTAACTAATAATGAGATGATATTTTAATTTACAAAAATTGAGTGTGTCAAGGATCCATTTATGCATGCCTAAGCATCTATAGAAAACAAGAAATTATAATGTGGTTAAATATTGTATTTCTAGATTACAGCCAAAAATAACTATTTTATCTAGACTACACCTATTTTAAATACATATTGAGTGGTTCTAATAGTTAAGAATGCATGCCTTCTTGTAAAAGGTTAAAAGTTCAAATTCAAAAAGGTAGAAAATATACATATATAAATCAAATTACTACGCGAAGACATTGCATTCATATTTAAATATAGCTTCCTTCATAAATCTGGATCATACATGGCAATAAAAAATAAATTGTATCCTAACAATATAACAACAAGATGTGGGATTCCACTATTTATTTAACTGGACATATCACAATTCTACGCGATACTTATATGAAGAACATAAAATGTAATTCTTCAGCATATTTATATGAAACATTCTTGCAAATTTGTACAAGTATAGGAATAACTCCACTAAAAAATGTAGTCACAATTTGCCTATTCAACTATGATGTAACACTAGCATTGATCTCTTCCTCACCCATCTAAAATTTTGACTACTTTAACCCAAGACAGAATGAATCACAAATAGTAAACAAAAGCATACTTAAACACAAAAACTATGTTGGAAAATAAATGAAAAATAATACAAATTCACAAAAATACATGAATAAATAACCTACATGTACTTAGAAAAACATAGATAGGTTTGACACCGGAAATAAATCATAAGTATGTTTGACTCTTTAGTGTCCAAGCATAGAAAATATTCACATTTATCCAATGGTAAATCTTCACAAGTATGTAATGATGTTATGTAGATTCCATGTTAACAATTTTCACAGTTATGCAATGGCAAATCTTCACAAGTATATAATGTTGTGTTTTCACATTTATTGAATGGAAAATCATGGCAAATCTTCACAAGTATATAATGGTGTGTACATTAAAAAAAACTTTAAATTCATATCCATTAAATATTACTATCACTAACTTAAATATTAAGTTTTACAAAATTTAGTCATATCTAAATTTTACATAATTTAACCATATGTAAGCATTGTCAAAAAAATTCTACATCAGTGTGATTGACCAATCTCTATATTTTTCTCTCATTTAATAAATAATAATTTTAACTATGAATTGTTCTCATAATATTTATTTGATTTGATAGGAAATTAGTAAAGATAGAAAACTATTAAACATTATAATTAATTAGTGAACTAAGTTAAATAATTTTTTTATTTAAATCAGTTAAAATTTAAAAAAAATAAAAATAAAATTCATATTCATTAAATATCACTGACTTAAATAATATTAAAATTTACAGAATTTAGTCATATGTAAGCATTGTCAAAAAAATCTACATATCTCTATATTTTTCTCTCATTTAATAAATAATAATTTTAATTATGAATTGTTTTCATAATATTTATTTGGTCAATCACAGTGATGTAGATTTTTTTGACAATGCTTACATATGACTAAATTTTATAAATTTAAATATTATTTAAGTCAGTGATATTTAATGAATATGAATTTAAAGTTTTTTTTTTTTTTTTAATTGACTTACTTAAATAATAAAAATATAATTTAACTTAGTTCAGTAATTAATTATAATGTTTAATAGTCTTCTATCTTTGCTACTTTCCTATCAAATCAATTAAATATTATGAGAACAATTCATAATTAAAATTCTTAATTAGTAAATGAGAGAAAAATACAGAGATCGGTCAACCACATTGATGTAGAATTTTTTTGACAATGCTTACTTATGACTAAATTCTGTAAAAAAAATTGTAAAACGTACATATGACTAATTTCTATAAACTTAATATTTAAGTTAGTGATAATGATATTTAATGGATATGAATTTAATTTTTTTTTAATATACACAACATTATATACTTGTGAAGATTTGCCATGATTTTCCATTATATACTTGTGAAGATTTGCCATGATTTTCCATTCACTAAATGTGAAAACACAACATTATATACTTGTGAAGATTTTCCATTGGATAAATGTGAAAATTGAAAAGTCTAATTAATTCTATTAACATGGAATCTACATAGCATCATATACTTGTGAAAATTTGCCATTAGATAAATGTGAATATTTTCTATGCTTGGACACTAAACATTCAAAAAGACTTAGGATTTATTTATTTCTACCCTGGTGCAAAACATATCTATGTTTTTCTAAGTACATGTAGGTTATTTATTCATGTATTTTTGTGAAGTTGTATTATTTTTCATTTATTTTCCAACATAATTTTTATGTTTAAATATGCTTGTGCTTACGATTTGTGATTCATTCTGACTTAGGTTAACATAGTCATAATTTCAGATGGTTTAGGAAGAGATCAGTGCTAGTGGTACATCATACCTGAATAGGACAGAGGCCTCGAATGTTGAAAATATCCCAAGTTCAATGCAGGTCAATGCATGATGAGTCCATGGCCTATAATAGGAAGAATTTGAAAAGATCCCAAGTTCAATGCAGGTCAATGCATGATAATTCCCTGGCCTACAATAGGAAGAAGTTGGTGGGGTAGTAGTCAATGTTGGCATGGGTAGCTAGGACCTTGGACCCTAGTTCCAACATTGTTCTGTTGCTCCAAATTCCCTGATCAAAACCTAAGTTATGCAGTTGTTTCTGGGTCAAGATGGGCTCCAGCACCTTCTTCAGCAGGGTTCCCTACAAAGACCCTAGTTCCAACATTGTTTTGTTGCTCCAAATTTCGTGGTCAAAACCTAAGTTATGCAGTTGTTTCTGGGTCAACAAACAAAGACTTTAGAGGATAGAGGAATCTATTAAAATGGTTCAAAGTAAAGGCATGAGAGAAGTGCAATTTCGTCCAAGTGGGGAAAGCTAGGTAAAACATATATTGTGTCCATACAAAGTGATTGGTCTCATGTTTCCGGATCATAAATAGATAGGCATATTGGGGCACACTATTTAGGGTTGCAATTTATGTATACACATCATATCTATTTGCATGGATGGAAAATTGCAACCAAAAGGTATGTAGTGTAATCAAGAACAAAGAGAGGTGAGTTGCACTTTAGAGGTTGAGTGTAAGAGTTGTGTGATGTTAATAATAAACAAATGTTTACCTATTTCCATATTTTATTTCTCTATGAAATAGATTTGAGATCAAGATGGATGTATACACTACCAATGGCATATGAAGCCATGTAAGATGCAATGGATCTAAAATATTCATTAAATACATTAAAATATCATTTTTACAGAAACCTATTTAAAGGCTAGAAGATAAACATCTGGAATTCATACAATTGAATCACATGGACGAAATCTTAGGATTCTGGATCAATAATTGAAGTTTTGAGCATTAATCAAATTTTCATTTCCTCCACTATAGGCACTGCAAATATCAATTTTTTATTTCCTCCTCTCCGTCAAGAACGACATAGATCATAATGGACAAAAATGATGAGCTTTCAACAAAATTTGAAGACGTGGATTCAAAGGATGTCCATAGGAATACAAAGAACTGCCATATGTTTTTAGATAATTTGGGAGATCACTTGAAAGTCAATAAACTCCAAACCAAACAGATAATAATTATGTACTTTTTCAATTTAATAATCCTATCAGCCTATTTTTGCACCTAAAAAGATAATTTGGGAGATCACTTGAAAGTCAATAAACTCCAAACCAAACAGATAATAATTATGTACTTTTTCAATTTAATAATCTTATCGGCCTATCTTTGCACCTAAAATATGCAATTTCTAGTTATACTTATTATTGGTATCATAGTTGTCCCAACACTCAAAAATGTCCCCCAACACCTAAAAATAGTTACCATTATATTACTCCTACTGTATGCTCTTCATTTTTATATGTTTTTAATGATATCAATGTTGTCCCACAACACACCCAAGAGGGGCCAAAAAAATAAAAAAGCCTTTTAATTATAGACCTGTCAATGTTATCATGGTTCACATGATAGTCCATAGAACCCAATTAAAAAAGCTTTATCACATTTATACGTTTTTAATGGTATCATGGTTGTCCCACAACACACCCAAGAGGGGCCCAAAAAAATAAAAAGGCCTTTTAATTCTAGACCCGTCAATGTTATCATGGTTCACAAAACCCAATTAAAAAAGCTTTATCACAAAAATGTACCGTGATCCAAAGTTTGGATTGCCACGACGAATAAAAGTATCCTGATCAAGGGTTTGGATAGCCACAAGGAATAAAATAATCATGATCAGGGGTTTGGATTGCCATATATTTAATTATATATTTTGTGGTAAGAGCTGGTACTAGGAAGCACATATGTTTATATGACTATTTGAACTTGAGATAAAAAAGAAATATAATATAATTGAAAAAAATCAGAAAGAATAATTGAAATTCAATTAATATAATTGAAAATTCTCAACTTATAGAAAGATTAATTTAAATTCAACTAATAAAAATCCCAATTTATAAAAAGATTAATTTAAATTTAACTAATAAAAACTAACTTAAATTCAACTAATATAACTGAAAAATAGACTAATTTAAATTTACTCGAGATAGTTAAAAAAGAAATACAGTATAATTGAAAAAAATCAGAAAGAATAATTGAAATTCAACTAATATAATTGAAAAAACTCATTTAAATTCAACTAATACCAACCTAGATCCATCTTAACTCCGGATCTATCAAGCCCCGAGAGGGATCAAATCTCTTGAGATGCAAACCGATTTTTTGAGTGCAAAACTTGAGGAAGGGTTTGCACCTCGAGAGATTTGATCCCTCTCGGCGCTTGATAGATCCAGAGTTAAGATGGATCTAGGCCGGTTTCAGTCATGTGTGTGCGGCCAAAGAAAATCTATCGATAATATGAGGAACATATGATTAATTTTATCAATAAGATGTAAATACATCGAATATTAATATAACCATTTTAAATATGCTAAATATGTCTGAGATTTATCAGTCATTTTAATTTTTAATTTTCTTAGTTACCTCAGTTTGTTGAGATGGTAAATATTGTAAAATAATTTTAATGCTGAAATAAAAATTTTGAATGCAAAGTGACAATGTAATAATATTGAATGATAGAAAATGTGAATAATAAGAATGTAGTCAATTACAAATAGTCTTCATTGTGATCAATGTCAAACTATTTTCTTCTACTATTCTTATTGTCACCCTTGTTAGTTTTGTCATCTTTTCATATCAACGATATTAAAAGGAAAGTTGGAATCATAAACCATTTAAATATTTAGCTTGAGTTGTTGTAGTAAACATTATACTTTGTCACTCTTGCTCTCCAATATTAATAGGTTTAATTACTATAACACAAATATCAATGTACATTGTCAATAATTTTTTGTGCTTACACTGAAATCAATGCACATTATTAATCCAATGACTTTAAAATACATGAAATCATAAATCAACATATACACTGAAATCAATGCACCTAATGTAAGAAATCAAATAAGATTAGAAAACAACATCTATACCGAAATCAATGCATCTAATGCAAGTAATCAAATAGGATTAGAAATCAACATCTACACTCAAATCAATGTATCTAGTGCAAGTGGGAAACTAGGATTAGAAGCCAACAACTACACTTAAATCAATGCATCTATTGCAAGCAATCAAATAGGATTATGAATTGCCATCTACACTTAAATCAATGCATTTAGTCCAAACAATCAAATAGGATTAGAAATCATCTACGTTGAAATCAATGCATCTAGTGCAAGAAATCAAATATAATTAGAAATCAACATCTACATGGAAATTAATGCATCTAGTGCAAGAAATCAAATAGGATTAGAGATCGTCATCTACACTGAAATCAATGCATTTAGTGCAAGCAATCAAATAGGATTTGAAATCATTACATCTAGTGCAAGTAATCAAATATCATTATAAATCAACATCTACACTAAAATCAATGCATCTAGTGCAAGAAATTAAATAGGATTAGAAATCACCATCTACAATGAAGTCAATGCATCTAGTGCAATAAATCTTCTTCCCTCTCTCCCCCCTCCATCTCTCTCTCTCTATATATATATATATATATATATATATATATATCCCCATCTCTCCTTCTTTTTCTCTTTATCATACCCCACAAAACACACATGCTCTCTCACTCCATATTATCAATCTCTTTGTACCTCCCTCCTTGTCTCCACCTATCTCTTCTTTATATTCACCTTCCATCTATATTTCTATCTCCCTCTATCTCTTTATATCAACCCACAAAAATACACTCTCTTCCTCCAATCTATCTATATATCTATTAGTCCCTCCTCCTCTCCCTCTCCATCCTAACATAGTCTCTCCCTCTCTCTCCATCTTCCTTATCACTCCCTCTCTCTCTCTCTCTCTCCACCTTTCACTCTATATTTCTTTATTCTTACCTCTCTCTCTCTCCCCCTCCATATCCATCTCTTTCCCTAGCTCTTTTCACTCTCTCTATTCCTTTCTCTCCCACCTCTCTCTCTCTCTATTTTCACCTTCCAACTTTGTTACTATATGTATATATCTCTCCTTCTCTCCCCTTATCTCCTTGTTTGTCTCTTTATCTCACCCCCAAACATACACACGCTCTCTCCATCTCTCCCTTGTCACTCCCTCTCTCTCTTAACTACTCACTCTTTAGGTCTTTCTTCTTCCCTCCCTCTCTCCCCATCCATCTCAATCTCTATATCCCTCCCTCTCTCCCCCTCCAACTCCATCTCTCTATCCCTCCCTTTCTCCTCCTATCTCCCTCCCTCTCTCCTCCTCTCTTTCAAGTCCCCTCTCTTTTCCTTTCTCTATCTCCCTTTCTCTTCTACCACCCTCTCTTCCCCCAACCCTCTCTCTCTCTCTCTCCCCTACAATCCTCTCTCCTCCCTCATAAATCTCTTCCTCTCTCTCAAGTCCTTTCTCTCCCTTTGCCTTTCGCCTCCCTCAATGTGCCCCCGACTCCTCCCCCCCGCTCGCTCTCTCTCTCTCTCTCTCTCTCCCCTACAATCCTCTCTCCTCCCTCATAAATCTCTTCCTCTCTCTCAAGTCCTTTCTCTCCCTTTGCCTTTCGCCTCCCTCAATGTGCCCCCGACTCCTCCCCCCCGCTCGCTCTCTCTCTCTCTCTCTCTTTGCCCTCCAATCCTCTCTCTTCCCGCATCACTTTATCTCTCTCTCCAAAAATGTTACTATATCCCTCCCTTTCTCCTTCTCTCCCCCCATGTATCCATCATTCCTTCTATGTCTCTTTATCTCACCCTTAAACATACACACTCTCTCTCTATCTCTCCCTTGTCACTCCCTCTCTCTCCACTTCTCACACTCTATGTCTTTCTTCTTCCCTACAATTCTATCTCTTTTTCCCTCCATCTCTCCTCTTGCTCTCATCCTTCCTCTCTCTCCCTTTCTCTCCTACCTCCCTCTCCCTTCCCCCTTCTCTATCTCTCTCTCTCTCTACCCTCCAATCCTCTCTCCTTCTCCCTCTCTCGCCTCCATCATTATGTCTCCCTCTCCCTCTATTACCCTTCTCTACCTCTCGCACTCCTCTCCCTCTCCCTCTGTTACCCTTCTCTACCTCTCGCACTCCTCTCCCTCTCCCTCTCTCTTCATTCCTCCTCTCCTCTCTCCTTCATTTTATCTCCATCTCTCCCTTGCCACTCCCCCTATTTCTCCACCTCTATCATATGCCTTTGTTCTTCCCTCCCATATATATCTAGAGTTAATATATATATCATGATATATTATAATATAACAAATCTAATATTGTATTAATATAAAGTTATTAAATTTAATAATACAAATATTATAATATATTAATATGAATATTAGATTTAACAATTATAATATTAGTAATATTAATATTAATAATTTAATATTAATGTTAGGGTTAATAATGTTTTTTGGCTTGGTATTAATAATAATTTGGTCCATGGTATTTGGGTCATAGGCTTCATATATAATTAGATGTTGATTTCTAATCCTATTTGATATGTTTTTATTTATTTACCTTACCTCTTTATACCTCTTTTATATTTATTTATTTACCATACCTTTTTTATGAATATGGTATTTGGCCCATGGAATTTGTCACATGGTATTAATAATAATTTGTCCCATGGTATTCTGCCCATAGGTTTTGTTAGCCCCCTATGAATTTTTTGACAAGCAAACAGGGGGCTAAATGTTTTTGGAGCCTTCAAGGAATGCATCTCCTCCAAAAACACATCATCCTTGAAGCCTCCTTGTGCCTTTTCCCTTTAATAAATCCTCACTACTGTTCCTGGTTTAAAAGCCTCTCTGTTGTGAAGAAAATTCCCAAAGGCCTCCTTTTTTCATTTGAGTTCATCCCCCTAAGCCTTTGTTTTCATCATCTGTTTCCCTCCCTTAATCCCTCATAAATCATCTAAATCACCCTCACTCCCCTTTAAACCTTGCAAACACCCTTTGTTTGGTCTAATAAGCCCTTTTCCTCTCTACCGTTACCCTTTTTTGGCCTTAAAATACACTAAACTTAGCCAAAAAACCCTTTTTTCTTTATAACAGGCTTAGCCCCCTTCGGCCAGCCCCTCGACCACTTCCCCTCCATAAGCTCGAGCGCTAAGACCAAGCGCTAGTCCATAAGGCATTTATTGCAATCGGAGAGATGGTCGGGAGCGCATTCTAGTGTTAAAACGAAAAACTCCGATGTGATAGTGTATTTGTTCTTTGAACCTCGGGAGTGATTTCCACCGTTGATTGGAATAGATCCAACGGTCATCGCAAGTCCCATCGCACCCGCATTCCCCTTTGTTACCCCTCCAATGACCTTTTCCCACTGTCGATTCACCTTTAATCCAACAGCCCTCGCATCCTCGCTTCAATCGCAATCACAAATTTTAAATGGTGCCACCTTCTGTCCCTCCCGATTGCGATCCTCCGACGCAATCCCAGCTGTTGAATCCACAAGAACCAACGGCCATGATTCACCCTCATTTCGCCATGCATTCCCCGATTGGTTTCCTCCGATCCAATCACAGTCGTCGATCTCGCATAAGATCCGATGGTCATAAGCTAATCGCACTATCGCTCATCGGAGTTTTGACCCTCCCATCACTCCCCTCCGATTATATTGCAGCCGTCCATTTCCCATGATCTAACAGTCCAGATTTCTCCCGCCCACCAACCATATGTTCCGCCTGTGTATCTCCTCTGCAGATCTCAGCCATTCATCCACAGATTGGATGGTCCACAATGAAACCACTATCCGTTTGACCCCACCTCTACTGTCCGTACATCTCCTCAGATCGCGCTCCATCTCTCGTCGTCAGATCTCACGGGCCCAGAACCAACTGTCCACATCCATATCACGCAGTTTGGGCATCCGAAGTTTAATATTTCAAATTCACGCGATATGGGCGGTTTTCCAGAGCCACGTGTCAGCTAAAGACCCATATCGCGTTGAAAAAGTGAAAACGTCCTTTCGGCCTTTCTGCCGCGCGAAACCAATAATTTTTCATCCCAAAACCACTTCCCCACTCATTGTTCAAATCCTCATCTGTAGATCCCGACTATTGATCTTTGCAGATCAACGACCCTCGTTGCATTTCGCACGTCCTTCACAATTACTCATGGCGCAACCCATGCATTGCATTGGATCATCACAACCGTCGATCTCCTCCCGAGATCCGACGGTCCAGGTTATATCGCACTCTGCCCATGAACAAGTCCCACCATTTCAAGTCCATTTCACATGTTTTACCCGCGTTTCCTTTTTATTTCAATTCAAAGGCCCGAATTATAATGTTTTACATTAAAACATTATATCATTTCACCCAAACATTAAAATTAATGTTTTTCGTTAAGAGTCATATCCCCACCGTTTCACTGCATTTGTCCACCGTTTCCAGTGCATTCACAACATTCACCACTGTTGTGCCACCATTCTTCCAGGCCTCCACAACATTTCTTACGCCACCCCTTGGATTGTTATAATTGTTTTATTTTATTGTGCAGGGCATACAGAGTGTTAAATTCACCTCCTGGTTTGTAATCACAGTCACCGTGATTCAAAACACAGAGAGGCCATTACAGCAGTGGCTCAGTGAAACAGTAGAGACGGATTAAGAGGGTTTAGGCCTGTTAATTGAATATTCCACACCTAATCCCATGATCAAAGGATTAAGGCACAGTTCGAAGATTAAAAAGAGCACATGAAATAAGCCATATCTGCTCTCAGCATCAGCAGTACATTTTCTTAGAACAGTATGCCCTCCGACAGAAGTCTCCGTGCCTCCCCGAGCTCCCAAGGGCCATCCCGCTGACAGAGAACTTCCAAATACTGTCAGGACAACAATAATGGAGGTATGGAAGCCCAGAAGACCTTCAGTCACCTTACTTGCTTCAGAGGATAAAACAGAGAGCCTTACAGCCAGAAAAAACTTCAAAGAAACATCAGAGGTCAAATCTGACCTGACAAAGACTCCAAACCAGACCACCAAGTACAGCGCAATGCTATTAAGCAGAGTGGGCATGAACACCTCCTCCACTCTGTCTTAATGGATCGATTTAATGTGTATCACCTGCTCCTTCTATCCATTTTTTTTCCTAAAAAGAATCCCAAAGAACACTTTGAAAAGGGTTGAGTCGCGTGGTTGTTGTTGTAGTTGTAGGGATTCATTTTTTACTGTTAGAAATAGTTTTTGGAGAGAGTAGCAAAGTAGTTTGTAATGTAGTAGGCTGGGAGGAGAAATTTGGGACTGTAATTAGCCATTGAGCTCATCTTATGTGACTGGTTTTTCATCAATTAATCAAGCAAATTTCACAGGATCCTGGTCTATTATTACGGGTGATGTTTCTCTCATTGCATTGTTTATTTACATTTTCCACGCTGTTAATTGACCTTCTGGTACGTATTAGAAATATAACATAGGATTTTCCCTCGCATGGTACCCTATGTTTTTTCTCTCCCTACCTTTAATGTTTTCTGCTGATAGTGAAATCTAAGAGCAAATTCATGTAGTTTAACCAGTGTAGCAGTTGTTATTCACTGCTAGCTGATGTGTGAGTTCGGGGTTTGCTGCTTAGTTGTTCTTGTTTGGGTTCAAGCTAGAGGATTTGGGATACCGGGGATTCAGTGTAAGACCTGTCCACTGGGGTCCTTGTTCAACAGATTGGCCCTTCCAAGATCTCGTGAGCTGGTGTCGAAGCATTGAAGGTGAAAGCCCTTCTATGATCTCAGGCCTAGTTCTGTGTTTAAAGCTCATGTGTTTTCCCTTTGAGAGTATGTCGAAGCAGATCTGAAGTTAGATGACCTCTGGTCTGATCTCAAGCTGCCCTTTGTTTTCACCTTTCCTCCCTAATTTTCCATTCCATCATCTATCTCAAAGATCCTTTAATATAGATGACTTGCCCTATGAAAACATTAGCTAAGTTGTTTGCAAGTAATCTCCTTTCATGACTCCATAGCCCAATGGATGGCACAACCTTAACCCATCTTCTTTTGCCGAAACGTCCTACTGCTCTGCTCCTTTCTTCCCATTACCTCCTCAGTCTATGATCTTATGACCAACCCGATAACCAACCCAATCCTTTTAAACCTCCCTTTGTGCTTCATACCTAGCCTGACATCTCATTTTGAGCTTCAAAGATATATCATTCTTTGTTTTATTGGAGAGATCCCTCTCGGGTCCAGGAGGGCTAGATCCTAGGGCCCCAAAGTGTTTATGATGTTGTCTCATCTTTTGGTCTTGCCAATCTAGCCAAAACATGGGAACCCCAACATAATGGCGACTCCGATGGGGAGAACGCAGACCAATGCCTTTAGATTGGCATTTCAATGCTGATGGTGGACAGCAGTCTGTTTCAAATATCCAAATTCATCCACCTGGTGATTCCACGCCTTTCAACTCCCAATAGACCAAATGACTCCACTGGTAGAAGACTCTGAACTGGTTGAGAAGATACATTGACCTTATTTGCAAAAACATGGATCCAGACATGGACAGAGATGCTAAGCTTGATGCTTTGGCAGATCAATTAAATGGAATAGAAAACATGTTTGGTAAAGTGTTGGAAATGTGTATGGCTACCCTGAATGCAAATGATGATTATTCAGAGCAGCCCATGCATTTTCCCGAGCAAGGGCCAACTCCAGACCTAGGCAATGAGCAAGACATGTATGATGATCTTGGTCTGGAGTTTTCTCTTGCTCGGGAAAATTATCAAGATGAGGCTCACGAAGATATCCCGCCTCAGGATCAATTCATACAAGAAGGAGAGGACTGCATTTTTTCTATTATGGATGAAAAAGAAAGTTCTCCGTTGACAGAAGAAGAGATGGACCGAATATCAGACACGCAGTCCACCCCTGAAATCTTCTACAGAACTGATTCAGATCCAGAAGGCTCCTCCGTGGATCAGGACGAAGAAAGACCTGCTGAGAATCCGACAGGTTTGATTGGTGACATTGCTTACGATTATGACTTTCATAGTTATGATCCATTTGATGATGATTGTTTCCAGAGGGAAGCTGAGCTTGCAGGACCATCATCGATAGACCCATGGGAGGAAAGCCAGGGCCAGCAACTCAGGAGAAGCAATGAACCAAATCAGCCTATCTATGACACTGATGGCGAAGGCTACGAAAGCATCAGTGATGAGTGTCATGAGACCGGAGATCGGCAGTATTTCCCTTCAGAAGATGAGGAGGAAATAAAAGAAGAGATTCTCTAGCATGATGAAAGTAAAGAGCCTTCCCTTGAAAAAGAGGAAGCAATGGAAGATACCCCTGTTCAAGAATACACTGATCTTTTTATGGAGCTCGGCCCAGCAGAGCAGAATATATCAGAGCTCCAAGGGGACTCAGCTGCAATATATGATGAGTCCTCCAGTGTAGAAGATGAAGGAGACACTCTACCCCAAGAGAGTCTTTTTCTCAAGCCATGGAAGAAGAAGGGATCCTGGTTGAAGCCTGCTTGCCAAATCTTCATAACCAGGTATCATTCCATGATCCTTACATTCATTTTCTACAAACATTTGAAGAAGGATCGGAAGTCTTTTTAAGCAGCATGTTGCAGACAGCAAGAAAACTTTTGGAAGCTACTGTTGAGGAACAGAAATAATGGGAGCAGCCCTACCTATCCAACATGCTCAAGGAGTTGAGCAAGAAAGACCAGTCATGGGATCACTTGATGGACTGGTTGCATTGGAAAACAATGTTTGTAAGCTAGACTGGTAAATATTTCAGTTAGAGTAGGGTAGGTAGGAAAGGCTCAATAAAGCTCAGTCCCTGAGCATTTAATCAGTTGTTTTAATTTCTGCAAGGTTTACAGTCCATGAGCAGTTTTCCTATTATGCCATGGTCCACAGCAAGCCAGACAGTCTAAACCTGGCTTGACTATTTTTCAATTTCTATCTTAGAAGGTAGAGAAGAAGTCTGTTAGACAACTGTTCAATCCTAGCAGACAGTAGTTCAGGTAGAGAAACTATGAGGCCAACAGTTTAATTTGGTCTCATGGAGTAATAAGGGTAGAAATAGGATAGGTTTCCTTTCTGTTTGAAAATTTGATGATGTAAAGGGTCTGCTAGTCCAAATGCACCCAGGAGAAAAAATGTTAGGCTTTATTCTGGGTAGGTAGCTGTTTGAGTGATGTTGCTGCTGATATGTGTCTTCATGGTTTGTGGCAGCTGAATCAGAAAATAAAATGGAAGTGTCAAGGATCAGGCATCTGGCCTACCCCAAAGATCATTCTCTGAATTCTTGACTCCTTCAAGAAGAAGCCATCCCCATCTGGGGCCACTATTAGCCCCCTATGAATTTTTTGACAAGCAAACAGGGGGCTAAATGTTTTTGGAGCCTTCAAGGAATGCATCTCCTCCGAAAACACGTCATCCTTGAAGCCTCCTTGTGCCTTTTCCCTTTAATAAATCCTCACTACTGTTCCCAGTTTAAAAGCCTCTTTGTTGTGAAGAAAATGCCCAAAGGCCTCCTTTTTTCCTTTTAGTTCATCCCCCTAAGCCTCTGTTTTCATCATATGTTTCCCTCTCTTAATCCCTCATAAATCCTCTAAATCACCCTAACTCCCCTTTAAACCTTGCAAACACCCTTTGTTTGGTCTAATAAGCCCTTTTCCTCTCTACCGTTACCCTTTTTTGGCCTTAAAATACACTAAACTTAGCCAAAAAACCCTTTTTTCTTTATAACAGGCTTAGCCCCCTTCGGCCAGCCCCTCGACCACTTCCCCTCCATAAGCCCGAGCGTTAAGACCAAGCGCTAGTCCATAAGGCGTTTATCACAATCAGAGAGATGGTCGGGAGCGCATTCCAGTGTTAAAACGAAAAACTCCGATGCGATAGTGTATTTGTTCTTTGAACCTCGGTAGTGATTTCCGCCGTTGATTGGAATAGATCCAATGGTCATCGCAAGTCCCATCGCGCCCGCATTCCCCTTTGTCACCCCTCCGATGACCTTTTCCCACCGTCAATTCACCTTTAATCCAACGGCCCTCACATCCTCGCTCCAATCGCAATCGAAAATTTTAAATGGTGCCACCTTTCGTCCCTCTCGATTGTGATCCTCTGACACGATCCTGGCCGTTGAATCCACAAGAACCAACGGCCAGGATTCACCCTCATTCCGCCATGCATTCCCCAATTGGTTTCCTCCGATCCAATCGCAGTCGTCGATCTCGCATAATATCCAATGGTCATAAGCCAATCACACCATCGCTCATCAGATTTTTGACCCTCCCATAACTCCCCTCCGATTAGATCGCAGCCATCCATTTCCCATGATCTAACGGTCCAGATTTCTCCCACCCACCAACCATATGTTCTGCCTATGTATCTCCTCCGTAGATCTCAGCCATTCATCCACAGATCGAACGGTCCGCAATGAAACCGCCATCTGTTTAACCCCACCTCTACTATTTGTGCATCTCCTCAGATCGCGCTCCATCTCCCGCCATCGGATCTCACAGGCCCAGATCCAACGGTCCACATCCATATCGCGCAGTTTGGGCATCCAAAGTTTAATATTTCAAATTCACACGATATGGGCGGTTTTCCAGAGCCACGTGTCAGCTAAAAACCCATATCGCGTTGAAAAAGTGAAAACAGCCTTTCATCCTTTTTGCCGCGTGAAACCAGCAGTTTTGCATCCCAAAACCACTTCCCCACTTCATTGGCCGAATCTTCATCTGCAGATCAACAACCCTCGTTGCATTTTGCACGTCTTTCACAATTACTCATCGCGCAACCCATGCATGGCATCGGATCATCGCAGCCATCGATCTCCTCCCAAGATCCGACAGTCCAGGTTATATCGCCCTCTGCCCATGACCGGGTCCCACAATTTCAAGTCCATTTCACATGTTTTACCCACATTTCCTTTGTATTTCAATTCAAAGGCCCAAATTATAATTTTTTACATTAAAACATTATATCATTTCGCCCGAACATTAAAATTAATGTTTTTCGTTAAGATTAATATCCCCACCATTTCACTGCATTTGTCCACTGTTTCCAGTGCATTCACAGCATTCACCACTGTTGCACCACCATTCTTCCAGGGCTCCACAACATTTCTTCTGCCACCCCCTGGATTGTTATAATTGGTTTATTTTATTATGCAGGGCATACATAGTGTTAAATTCACCTCGTGGTTTGTAATCACAGTCACCGTGATTCAAAACACAGAGCGGCCATTACAACAGTGGCTCAGTGAAACAGCAGAGACGGATTAAGAGGGTTTAGGCCTGTTAATTGAATATTCCGCACCTAATCCTATGATCAAAGGATCAAGGCGCAGTTCGAAGATTAAAAAGAGCACATGAAACAAGCCATATCTGCTCTCAGCATCAACAGTACATTTTCTCAGAACAGTACGCCCTCCGACAAAAGTATCTGTGCCTCCCCGAGCTCCCAAGGGCCATCCCGCTAACAGAGAACTTCCAAAGACTGTTAGGACAACAATAATGGAGGTATGGAAGCCCAGAATACCTTCAATCACCTTACTTGCTTCAGAGGATAAAACAGAGAGCCTTACAGCCAGAAAAAACTTCAAAGAAACATCAGAGGTCAAATCCGACCTGACAAAGACTCCAAACCAGACCACCAAGTACAGCGCAATGCTATTAAGCAGAGTGGGCATGAACACCTCCTCCACTCTATCTTAATGGATCGATTTAATGTGTATCACCTGCTCCTGCTATCCATTTTTTTTCCTATAAAGAATCCCATAGAACACTTTGAAAAGGGTTGGGTCGCGTGGTTGCTGTTGTAGTTGTAGGAATTCATTTTTTATTGTTAGAAATAGTTTTGGGAGAGAGTAGCAGAGTAGTTTGTAATGTAGTAGGCTGGGAGGAGAAAGTTGGGATTGTAATCAGCCATTGAGCTCATCGTATGTGACTGGTTTTGCATCAATTAATCAAGTAGATTTCACAGAATCCTGGTCTATTATTACGGGTGATGTTTCTCTCATTGCATTGTTTATTTACATTTTCCACGTTGTTCATTGGCCTTCTGGTACGCAATAGAATATAACATAGGATTTGCCCTCGCATGGTACCCTATGTTTCTGCTCTCCCTACCTTTAATGTTTTCTGCTGATAGTGAAATCTAAGAGCAAATTCATGTAGTTTAACCAGTGTAGCATTTGTTATTCACTGCTAGCTGATGTGTGAGTTCGGGGTTTGCTACTTAGTTGTTCTTGTTTGGGTTCAAGCTAGAGGATTTGGGATACCAGGGATTCAATGTAAGACCTGTCCACTGGGGTCCTTGTTCAATAGATTGGCCCTTCCTAGATCCCGTGAGATGGTGTCGAAGCATTGAAGGTGAAAGCCCTTCTATGATCTCAGGCCTAGCTCTGTGTTTAAATCTCATGTGTTTTCCCTTTGAGAGTATGCTGAAGCAGATCTGGAGTTAGATGACCTCTGGTCTGATCTCAAGCTGCCCTTTTTTTTCACCTTTCCTCCCTAATGTTCCATTCCATCATCTATCTCAAAGATCCTTTAATATAGATGACTTGCCCTATGAAAACCTTGGCTAAGTTGTTTGCAAGTAGTCTCCTTTCATGACTCCATAGCCCAATGGATGGCACAACCTTAACCCATCCTCTTTTGCCGAAACATCCTACTTCTCTGCTCCTTTCTTCCCATTACCTCCTCAGTCTATGATCTTATGACCAACCCGATAACCAACCCAATCATTTTAAACCTCCCTTTGTGCTTCATACCTAGCCTAACATCTCATTTTGAGCTTCAAAGATATATAATTCTTTGTTTTATTGGAGAGATCCCTCTCTGGGTCTAGGAGGGCTAGATCCTAGGGCCCCAAAGTGGTTATGATGTTGTCTCATCTTTTGGTCTTGCCAATTTGTTGAGGAGGTAAATCCCCTCTGCGGACAGAGGCGATCCCTACTAGCCCAGCAGGGGTCTAGCAACAAACAAACAATGCTATGACGCAAGCTCCTAGTTACGAATGAGAGACTTAGGAATAGAAGCCTACCTGGATTCCAACGCTACGATCTGAAGAAGAAGTGTCCCCGTCCTTCAGCCCTGGCAGATCACAATCCTTCCACGATCTCCGCGGATGAACACCTGCACATAGAAGAAACGAACAGATACAAGCATAGAAACCAGCATACGTGACTAAACATCGGTCAGAAAAGATATTACTCGCATTAACATAATGGAAAACGGAGTGGAACCATAATCATAGTCATCTATTAAGTAATAAACGAATAGAAGTTACAACCAAGTTCTGACGTCGCAGCCTCCTTCGAACGGGTCCCTGGTCGTCCACGTCTCGCAAAGCTCGCCAAGGAAAGGGAAAACCTCTCCAGAGTCTCGTAACAATGGTCTCCTCACTTGAGTTGGCCTTAAGGGAAAGAAGGGATTCTTTACAGCACAAAGGCTCTTGGGAATAGGGAGATGCAAAGCTTCGGCACTTCAAGACTAGCTTGCCATGGATTTGAGCAGGCTTTTATAGATGAGGAAGGAGGGAGTTGGGATCCCTATTATTATGGGATTGGCCCTATCAACAAGGAAGGTTCTATGGAAGGTGACAAAACCACTTCCCTTCCATAGAACTCCCGCAGCCAAACCTCCCAACTCAAGATAGGCAATGGTTGTGAGTTTGTTTGAACTCAACTTCCGCCATCCATATTTAAAAAAAAGTCCCTAAAATGGGTGGCGCGATTGCTGCTCTATGACAGAGCGCCAAGTGGCGCGACCTCTTTGCAGGATTTTCCTCATTGGCGCGAGTACTGAACTGACTGCCCGCGCCAATGCAAAAAGGGATGTTTTTCATGATTTTTGCAAGGAGATGTCTCAAGGGAAAATAAAACTCATGCTCAGAGGGATGCATTGATGATGTTTTCAAAGCATGACAATGTTCACAGGTCACGGAATGGGTCCTCCATTGTGCGGGATGGGGAATGGTAAGGACGGTGACAAATTACTGTGTAACAGATGCCCCCTAAAGTATGAGGCTCGAGAGAGAGAGGGGTGAAATGCTTTATGAGAACATGTTCAACTGAAGGCCCGCCGTCGAAAAACCTGCGCAGAAAGATACAACTGATATCTCAAGTACATGATGTACATATATGGTATGGACGCAGCCATCCGAAACAGAGTATGCTATAATCCGGATCTAGGGTATGGGCGCAACCATCCAACTAAGATCAAACAAATAGACTCAGGTATGGTCGCAGCCATCCAATCAGTGAGTCATGTACATAATGATAATAATCCACAATCGCAGCCTGGATTACAACAGACACAATCCAGGGTCTTGCGCTCCATCTCGACCCAACGGAGTACAAGTTCAGGCATGTGAATATGTGAGCTGAAGTCGAACATGCAAGAACATCGTCTGATTACCAGCCAATGATGAAAGTTGTTAACAGACGCGAGAGAAACCACCAATAATGACAATGGTCCTCAAGGTACTACAGGTACAATCTACGGCGTGTGAATAAATGAGTTGACGTCGAACACCCGGAGAATCATTCGATCGGAAGTCAATGATGTAAACTTCACGTCGAATGCGACGAACCTGCCATTGAGGCATGCAGGCTCCAAGGTACCATCAGGAGTCTCTAGACCAACTTCCTGGATAATGAGTTGAAGTCGACAGGGAGTGACCTTGATCGAAGGTGGGCCATAATGATTCCCACATCATCGACACGAGACAGAGAAACATGATGTTTTGTTGTGAATCAGGATCATATGAGAAACAGAGGAAGGTTGATATTTGCAGAGGCCAACTTCTCTTGAACACATGAACGGCACGACAATGGACTTGGCAGTATTTGACATCAACGGATCGAAGGTCATGGCGACGAGGCAGTGAACAGATGAGAGGTCAAAAGAGATTACCCAAACCCATGGAAGCAAAGTGAAGCAGCGAGATGAGATGTCCCCAACCCGACACGAATGCAGACAAGTGCCATGTTCAAGAGCGACATACTGCCGACGATAACGACGATGGTTCCATTTTTCCCCCACCATTTCTGGCGAGTACCCCAATTATTTTTGATAACAAGCTTGAAGGGGATAGCATATGCTTGTAATATAAGTCCGCCCTTCGGGCGAATCCATCCTAGTACATTTAACAAGCCCTAGGAAGGAGGAACTCGGAGAACGTCATTTCGACTGAATCCGATGTCATCAGGGTTTAACGAGTCTGACAAAGGAAGAACTCAGCGTCTTTTCATGTTTAGAGAGTTTGAAAAGACAGCAGAAAAGTAAACTCCAAAGGTCCCTTTTCGTCAATAGTTCCCCAGATCCGAAAAGGTAGAAAACAATATCCGGGAAAACCTCCTAGTCGCGATAGGCTAGGGTATTCCTTTTTCGTAATCGATCCAGCCCAGCCCGAAAAAGGGTTAAACTTATACTGGGTGAATGTCGATTCGCGTCCATTTTAACGAGATCGAAACGACAAGAGACCTCGTGATCTTTTCATATTTAGAAGTCGAGAAAAGAGTGAAGAATGACTCCCTCCACTAGCAGAGTGGTATAAAGGGATGCAAGCTGGTTCCCGATGTGGTGGGGCTTGCTCAAAAACAAGATAAGGTCAGAAATTTGGCTAACAAGACCACTCATAGCAGCGGTTCCTCAGGAACGGGTAAAACAACCAAGTGAAGGCATATGATCGGCCAAGCAGATAATGACGATGGAACGAGAAAACCAAGGCTCATCTGGAAAAAATAGGCTGATAAGATGACAATCACAAGGGGTAAAATGGGAAAGGTTTCATTTTTACACAAGCTTGAAATCAGGAAACTCTGCTTGAAGTTGGTTTCATTTTTACACAAGCTTGAAACAAAGATAAACTATGCTTGAAATCGGTTTCATTTTTACACAAGCTTGAAACGGAAATAAACTATGCTTGAAAAATTAAGCATGCCCCCAGCATGGTGACTCAATTCGAGGTACATGCCCCCCAAGCTTCAGTCCATATGAAAGGCAAATGGAGTGAAGGTTCAGGATGGTTTACGAGGAAAAGACTCGGTATTTTACGAGAACTTATCAAAGACTCAAATTGAACGGGAACGTGTTTCATTATTTTAACGAGGTTGACACATTAAAAGAACTATCCTCGGGACACCTTGTTTCATGGTTTAAGGAGCTTGGCACAACACAAGGAACTGTTACTCCAACAACCTTGTTTCATTTTTAAGGAGCTTGACACAAGACAAGGAAATGTGCTCTAGGCGGCTTGTTTCATTTTTTAAGGAGCTTGACACGGGGGAAGAAGCCGCACTCCTGGCTCGACTTACATCAAAATGAGCAAGAAGGCGGTGCTTCCAAGAGTTCCACTCCTGATGGAAGGGAAACATCCTGGAAGTCAGGACCCAATGCCCCCAGCACATTATGCACAACGGCATCATCACTGAGCACAGGCACGGGGTAAGTAGACACATAGTTGACCTGCGGTGGAGCAGATACAACGGGTGGGTAAAAACCAGGAGGGGGTGATGGCGGACCAGTTGCCACATTAGGACCAAAGAACGACAGCTGATCAATGGTCACGATCCGTCCTTCATGTGGAAAGCACATCACACGAAAGAGGGAGGAGACGAGTGCTCCCATGGCATAGGTGTAATCACGCCCCAGGAGCAGATTGAAATCCAAAGGGCTTGGAACGACCATCACATCCATATGGACGGTTTTACCTCCCAAAGTAACAGGTAACCTTGGAAGGATCCCCAACGGTTGACTCGTTCTTCTATTGAATGTCAACAGATTCTGCGTAACGGGCGCAAGCGGCGGCGAACCGAAAGCTTGCCAGGTAGTTGAGGACAGAATACTAAGAGAGGCACCTTCGTCTATAATGGTGTTGGGTACAACCAGACCAAGAGCCTGTACTGTGATCTCGAAAGGCACATAAGACGGAAGGCGAAATCCTGCAAATCGATTCCAGTCAAAGGAAGCGACCAAACTACTCGGAGGGGCTACCATCGAGATGCGAAGGTCTTCCCCGGATGTTACGGAAGCAGAAGCCTCCTCCATGACCTCCATCTCGAAGGCGAGAGGAATATCCTCCGTAGCTTCCATCATGGGAGGCGGAGGAGGAGCTTCTTGAAGCAAAAGGACAGGAGAATCTTTCTCCAAGTCTGAAGAATCTGAAGAGATCAGAAGGACATGGGGGGTGTGAGATCCACTCTCGACAGAAAAGACCTGGTGCACCGCGGACGGGGCCAGTTCAACCGATCCAACGACCAATGGTTGGTCGGGGACGGATCCGTGAATTTGAATTTCTGGGGGAGTGGGATCGACCAAGGATGACTCTTGACCAATCACAGGATCAGCTGGCAGAGAACTCAAAGAAAGCCGATTATAACCAGGTGGAAGGCGTGGTGTAGAATCGACTGGGTTGTCCAAGACTTGCCTGGCTTCATCCATATCAGGACAAAGGTGAATGGCATGGTGCCCTTCACACAACTTACAGGGATTGGTGATCTTACCCTGCTTCTTAGAATTCTTATCAACAGCAGCTGAAGACGTGCCCCCAACTTGACTCCCGGAAGCCAAAGGCAACGGTGGGTGGCCGTTGGACCATACTTCGAGCACCTTGGGAATGCCAGGGCAGTCTCGAAGAAGATGGTCTCCCGTGCACAACAGGCAAGGGAACTTGACTTTCCATGGAGGGTTGGAAGGTTTATCAAGAGGAGATATCTCAGAGACAGTAGCTGTACATTTAGCCTCTCGCTTATCGGACTTCTTCTTCTTTGTCTTCTTCTTCTTCTTCTTAGCCACCTGGTTACTTGAATCCAAACTTTCACCAGGCGAAGTAGAAGAGGAGGACGCAGAAACAGGCGAAGAAGGGGAGAGGTCCACCTTGGAATCAACATGATGTTGTTCCGTCGAAGGAACTGATTGAACAGTAGTGGAGACATCCGGAACTACAGAGGTTGAGAACAACCAAACAGGCAACCCAACAGTTAACCCAGGAAGGGACAACGTCGCCATGTAAGGAGCACCAACATTTCCAAAAGGAGGAAAATGACCGGGATTCCCTTCTGAGGGGATTCCTTGGTTGGTGAACTCTGAAAAAGTTGCCATCAAACTCAAAACCACACACGGGCTGAAAACGAGTTAAGACACACGATCAAACAGTCAACAAGCAACGTCTAAATAGGTGTGAAATCGTGGGCGATTAATTTTACCACATTGGAAAGTAAGAAATTCTACCGTTTCATGTTTTAAGAGTCGAGAAACGATAAAAAGATGACTCTATCTCTTTCAGAGTTGACACAAGCGTGAAAGGACAAGCGCTTGACGGTCTTTTCAAGTTTGGGGAGTCAGAAAAGACCAAATGACTGCTCAGGAAAAACTAGGCACAAAGGGTGTACCAAATATCCGTGAACTGCAATATACACCTTGGTTTCAAAAAATGAAACAGAAATCGACCAAGGACTTTCCGTACGTGCAGGTAGTCTCCCCGAATGCTGTGTTCGGTGTATCACGGGTATAGGGCGGCAGACTCGGATTCCTGTGGATAAAGGATTGAAAACCTAGAGGGGTCTCCCTTTATATACGCGACGGTATGGGGAGCACAAGTCCGTACTAGCGCTGTCTAAAGCCAAAAGGCGAGCGACAGCTGCTAGGTTTAACGACGCCGGAACACGTCTCTAGCCTAGACCTTCTAAATATGTTTCGTTAAGTTCCAATGCTGCCTTAGGTTAATTGAATAAATTTTACAGTTGATCTTCAATTAAGTTTCAATTTCCAGGCCCTATCGTATGTAGTGTCTCGAAAGACTCCTAAATGCAAGCTATATGCCACAGTGCAACATTTCGTTCGATGAAAACTAGTTAAATAAGAGTTGAGAGCTTTTATGCAAACGAAATGAACGGAATACAAACAACAACGTCTCTAATGCAACTAATGCAATTGAAAGCTTTTCATTCAAAACACTAATCACTAGCGATATGGAAAAGATCACAATTTGCACTAATTAATCAAAACAAAAGAGATTTTTTTTTGGTTTTCAATGTTTAATGGCTAATGTGCACTGAAAACAAAAGGAACAATTTGAGAGATGATATTCAAAAGAGCGAAACAAACAAAATTCACTCAACAATGCAATCAATCAGATCCCCAAATCGACCCAAAGTCTCTCAAAGCAAAGAAAGACTCAAAAGCTTCCGATGGACCGTGTGATCTAGGTCCAAAGCAAGGCAAACGATTTTCGAATGAAGGAAGGAACAATCACCCAAAAACGCAACAAAACAATCAAAGACTATTAAGAGAGCGTGGAGAATCAATCAACAAGTTGACAGGACAATCAAGACACCTAAACTCCCAAGGAGGGCTCGATACACTAAGCCACTAGATGCCCTAGGGCTCAAAACGTGAAATCGGTAGATAGAATTAAACAACCCAAGGACAGAGGTGAATTCTAGCCAAACAAGACTCCAACACACTCAGACAGTCATAAAGTCAAGAAGAAAAGTATTGATCAAATCCAGAGAGCCAAAAAATGAAGAAACTCAAAAAACTCACAGGGGTGGCGCGACTGTGAGCTTGAAACTAGCGCCAGAAGCCAATTGGCGCGGGCTGAACAAAATCAATGTGCGCCAAGTGGCGCGACTTTCGGGTTAAAAACCGCGCCAGTCGATTTCCTCAATAAAAATTAAAAAACAAGCTACTCTAGAAGCAGACCAATACAAGCTAAGCAAACCAAGAAGCTAAAACAATGAAAGAATCCAACCCAGAAGGTTCATCAAGCAAGGAGAAACAATCAAAGTGAAACAATCATAAACGAGTAAAGGAAAACCGGACGATCCCCAGTGGAGTCGCCAATTTGTTGAGGAGGTAAATCCCCTCTGCGGACAGAGGCGATCCCTACTAGCCCAGTAGGGGTCTAGCAACAAACAAACAATGCTATGACGCAAGCTCCTAGTTACGAATGAAAGAGCTACGGATAGAAGCCTACCTGGATTCCAACGCTACGATCTGAAGAAGAGATGTCCCCGTCCTTCAGCCCTGGCAGATCACAATCCTTCCACGATCTCCGCGGATGAACACCTGCACATAGAAGAAACGAACAGATACAAGCATAGGAACCAGCATACGTAACTAAACATCGGTCATAAAAGATATTACTCGCATTAACATGATGGAAAACGGAGTGGAACCATAATCATAATCATCTATTAAATAATAAACGAATAGAGGTTACAACCAAGTTCTGACGTCGCAGCCTCCTTCGAACGGGTCTCCGGTCGTCCACGTCTCGCAAAGCTCGCCAAGAAAAGGGAAAACCTCTCCAGAGTCTCGTGACAATGGTCTCCTTACTTGAATGGGCCTTAAGGGAAAGAGAGGATTCTTTACAGCACAAAGGCACTTGGGAATATGGAGATGCAAAGCTCAAAGACTGCAAGACTAGCCGGGCGTAGATTTCAAAGAGCAAAGCTTTAGATGGGGAAGGAGGAGCTGGGATCCTGACACAGGATTGGTTCTACTGGTCATAAAGGTTCAAGAAGGCAGGAGAAACAAATTTCCTTCCAGTAGGAATTCCCACCCATACTTCTCCTAAACTCAAGATAGGCAGTGGTTGGGAGTTTGTTTGAACTCAACTTCCGCCATCCATATTTAAAAAACAGTCCCTAAAATGGGTGGCGCGATTGCTGCTCTATGACAGAGCGCCAAGTGGCGCGACCTCTTTACAGGATTTCCCTGATTGGCGCGAGCAGTGAACTGTCTACCCGCGCCAATGCAAAAAAGAGCTGTTTTTCATGGATTTTGCAAGGAGATGTCTCAAGGGGAAATGAAGCTCATACTCAGAGGGATGCATTGATGATGTTTTCAAGGCATGACAGTGTTCACAGGTCACTTAATGGGTCCTCCATTGTGCGGGACGGAGAATGGTAAGGACGGTGACAAATTACTGTGTAACACCAATCTAGCAAAACATGGACCTCAACAGTTAGACCCACATAAAACTCTCTTTCGAAGCCTCGTAAATATATTAGTTTTAAATATAAAAAAACATTTTTTTGTTTTTTTAATTATTTACCATAGCTCTAAGTTATTTATATTTTTATTTATTTACCATAACTCATGAATAAGAATAAAAAGAGGTTTTGTTTATTTACCATACAAGTAGTTTATTTATATTTTTATTATTTATCATATCTTTTTTTAGTGTTAGTAAACGCCTTCATATTTTCATAAATTTATTTTTTAAGCCAACATTATTTAGATTTTATTTTTTACTTTTCTTTAGTTTTTTTTTTTTTAATTTGACTAATATAACTGAAAAAATAGACTAATTTAAATTCAACTAATATAACCAAAAAAAATAGACTAATTTAAATTCAACTAATATAATTGAAAAAATCCCAAATTTTTAGAAAGACTAATTTAAATTTAACTAATATAACAATCACTAATATAAATTCAACTAATAAAGACTAATTTAAATTCAATTAATATAACCGAAAAAATAGACTAATTTAAATTCAATTAATATAATTGAAAAAATCCCAACTTGTAGAAAGACTAATTACGCCTTAAGGCATTCCTATTTGAAAACAACTCCCCTAGCTGCCACTGTGTTCTTGTTTGTGCCATTGGATCAAATGTTAGACGATTGAAATGTTTTAGACCATTAAATCCACTTACTCCTTCATTGATGGTCTGGTAACTACCTAACTAACTTACCAAGCCCTACTAATGTGTCTTCTGTCATTGTAGGAAAAACTAGAATTTCATATAAGGATGTTCATTGCCGAACTAAAATTTCATTTCAGTGTGTTTTGCCCGTCTGTTTGAGTTTGTTCACTTAGCCAAGCACTTTCTTTCTGCCTTCATCCACTTATATAAGTGCTTTAGTTCTGCCTTTGCCTGGGCCTAACTTGGCTCTGTCTTTCGGCTCTGCCTCGGTTCACCTAGTTCCTTACTTTTCCCATTTTCGCGCAGCGCTCAGTTCAAGACGATCTTCGATGTGAGTATATGCACCTTTCACTTTTGCGAGATTATGTGAAAACATTGAGTTAAAGGCATTAATAGGACCTGTAAATTTTCAATTGCAGATCAAATATTAAAGAAGAGATGGAATTGAATGTCCATTTTAAGTAGGCATCGGATGCGTTCACCGTAGGGATGTCTTATGTAGAAGTGAAAGATGACATAGCTCCTCAAGAAACCACAACGCTGCATACTCCATTGTGTTCGGAATTGTTCTAGAATTTCTAAACAATTCCGAACACACAGAGGAAATAAAATTCCTCAACTAAACACAGAGAAAATCAATTTAAAAATGTGGACAGAGATGGCACAAAACACTATTTCATTAAGTCAAAGGCAGTTACAAAATGAAGGTCTTCCTCTGGATTACAATGGAAATTCCTCTGGCTGCTTCACACACACAATGCTTCAAATTTTCACTCTCTATCTCACTATTTTGCCTTCTGGATTTTATGTTGTGTTGTATTTTCAAGGTACACAATCGCACACTTTTTTCATTTCATTACAGTGTATATATATATATATATATATATTAAATATTTATGTTTATAATATATATATATATATGTTAAATCATATATATAAACCTAAGTTTAAAAGTTAAAACATAAAGTGGCATATGAAGATAAACATGAGACATTTAAAACCTTTAATCCTAAGGTCTTTAAACCTTATTAAGAATTTATTGCGAATTTGAAAAATTTTAATGCAAAGCGGTTAATGGATTTATTGCATCCATTTGCTCCATGGCTCACTGGACCCTTCAACCATGCGATCTGCTTTCTATTAGTTGATGGTGAACCGATCGACTTTCTATTAGTTGATGGTGAACCCCGCGGGGTACTTCAAACAAATTCAACCGCATTTCATAAATGCTTAGCGCATCCATTTCTGGCTGGTGTGACGTCAACTTCAATTTGTGCGATACGTACGGAATTGGCTGAGCGTTGTTGACATGGAGAGGTGGAGGCCACCACTATGACGTGGTTCTTTTCAAATACAAAACTAGACGCGAGAAGGACTACTGCAGTAATGGTGGTAGGTGTTGGGTTTAAGTTGGCATTGCGTGGTGTGAACCATGGTCTAGATTGCAGAGAGGATATGGCTACGGCCTTTAACCAGAAATTTGAACTTGCAGGATTTAAACCCAGAATTGAATGCGAGATGGATTTTAACCAAAAATACAAGAAATATTGCGCCTGCTCTCTTGCCTGAATTCATATCAACAATTTAAGTTTCAGTCCTCCTTCTGCTGTTTGCAGTTGGAATTGAATTTCCAACACATTGTTTGTACATTAACTCCCACGAGAAAGACTTAGTAGATGGCAGTTTTTGCTGCAATGGGAGGGGCTTTTGTCCCGGTTCAGCCCATCAGGCTAGGTTGGTTCCTACAAATCACTTCGTTTATATTTAGTTATGTGATTTTTTAGTTCCTCTTTATTGTTCACTTCGAGTGGTACGAGAGTATATTTGGAATACCATCAACAATGCGCTTGTTATAAATTAATCGATAAAAATGGAAAAACATGAATGGTGGAAATCACATAATTTCACTCATTGCCTTTACTAACATGAATGACAGTTCCAATTACGATGCTAGTTCTCACTTTAGTCTAACACCCTGTTGGTTTTTATTTTTTCAGAGTAGTTATTATAATTACTATACTCCTCGTATAAAATTCTGGATTAGCATAGTCCCAAACGGTATTTGAATCTCACATTTCCAATCTAAACTTGAACAGGTGAAAAACAAATAGGGGGTGTTTAAATGTCTCTTTGCCTTTCAACTGCGATGATTTGGAATTTATGTTGAAACAGAGCAGCTACAAGCTCGAAGGCCATAGAGTATCAAGTATTAGTTGATTTATTATTGAAATGAGTCTCAAAAATAGACATACATAAATGTGAAGTCTAGTGAAAGGATAGCAATGAAAGGATATGCTAGTCGATTTTGGCTCAAAGTTTAAATACTTGAACGATATCATTTATAACATAGAGTGATGTGAATATTGACCTCAGTCTCGATGATAAAATGTAAATGGTTTATCGCAGTTTTATAACTTGATGTGAATATAGACCTCAATCTCGATGATAAAAAGCGATTTTCGATACCGTTCACCATTATCTACACCAACTGAATATTGGTTGCAAATCTTGAAAAATATAATTTGACCAACAAATTAGTGGTAAGTACAAACACATATTACACATTACCCTTCTATTATGCTATAAAATATAATAAGTTCATAACCACGTTTAAAAATTAAATTTTTAAATCTAACGCAATAGTTCATAACAACTTTTAAAAATAACTTTTTCAAATATAACGCTATAGTTAATAACCACTTCTAACATGGTTTCCAATGATAAGCACAACCATCATAAAAATTAAAAATTAAAATATACGTGATAAGCAGTGTGTTTCTTTTCCATGAATACCATTTCATGATCTTTATCAAACGGTTTAACTTATATATATACGGGTATTCAATAGTCATTCTTTTCTTTGACTCTTCCATTTCATGATCTTTATCAAACGGTTTAACTTATATACATGATATAATGGTAATTTAATCAAATGTCTTTTTCCTTGAATTTTACCATTTCAAGATCTTTCTCGAAGGGTGAGCCTTATACATGATATAATGGACAAGTAATGAAATATCTTCCAAAGTCTCATTGCATATTGCGTAGAGAGTTAGTCCTTTGGTCCTTTGGAATTGTTTCTGCAGTCGTTCATCTTTTTAGCATTTTCTGTGTTGTTCTTCTACGCTACTCTTTCCTATGCTACTGCCTTAATGTGTTTATTTTGCAACATGTAGTGCAATTGCTAGTTTAAATTTAACTAATATAACTATCTCAGCTTGCAGAAAAATTGACTGGAATTCAACTAATATGATTGAAAAAATCTCAACTTGTAAAAAGACTAATTTAAATTCAACTAATATAATTATCTCAACTTGCAGAAAGACTAACTGAAATTCAATTAAAATGTAACGGGAAAAAACCCAACTTGCAAAAAGATTCATGGAAATTCAATTATAATATAATAGAAAAAATTAAACTCAACTAGTATAATTATCCCAACTATCCCAACTTGCAGAAAGACTAACTGAAATTCAATTAAAAAGTAATGAGAAAAAATCCAACTTGCAAAAAGATTCATGGAAATTCAATTACAATGTAATAGAAAAAAATTGCAACTTGCACAAAAATTCATGGAAATTCAATTACAATATAATAGAAAAAAAATCCCAACTTGCAGAAAGACACACTAATTGGAATTTCATTCTATTACAAAAGCCTCAGATTGCATGTACAATATTTGTCACTAAAGCAATTAATGACAACCACGGTAAACAATCAATGGAAGCTCCACTGCAATGCCCATTAATTGAATTTGTACAGAAACTACATGGAAGCTCCATTGCAATGCCCATTTACAAACGAATTGAATTTGTAGTTTGTACAGGAACTACAACCAATTTGTAGTTTGTACAAAAACTACAACCACCAAATTACAAAGCTGAGGTAAATTTTTCAGTGAATTTTAATGCCAATATTCTGCAATAGGAATGGACAAAAATGAAGAGGCTTCTTCTTTATAACGGTAAAAATTCACTTATAAACAGTAACATAAACAGATGCTAAGTGCTCTAAGCAGTCGGTCATATGTCACATGTTACGGGCCTTCAAATAACGAATGAGCACCATAATTATAATATAATATATCAGTTGGCTAGATCAAACTGTCTAGGTCTACTTGAAGTCTACTTGAGGGAGCAGAGGCCCGTGAGGCCCAACAGAATCTGCGTTGAAATTAAGAAAAAATCCCTCAATCTCCGCCTCGTTCACCTTCACTAGTGTTGTCATCGTTTGGGATCGAGATTCTGTCATCAGCTGGATTCTCACGACGTGCTCGGGCAGCAGCCTCACGCCCTCCTGCAAAATCCAAGTTTCAGATTATATTACTATGGCATGCCTACAATGACTGACAATAATAAACATCGGGCAACAGAGTATTAATACAAGTAAATAGAGTATAGATATACTGTATACACCATTTAAATATTTGTGTATACATATATATCAGCTGGTTTATATATAAACAAACACTGTAACTAATACTTTTCTCATTGATATATAAACTTATACTGATAAAACTATACTGTAACTAATAAATTTCTCATTGATATTATAAACTTATACTGTAATTGATACTTTGCGACGACATTTGTTATTGCTCTTAAATGAAACATATATTTGTGTTGGAATTCCGTCTGCCTCCGGCATGTATGATTGGCTGCAATTCATCTTGGCCTCTTGGCAGCATCTGATCCACGAACGCAGTGATACCAGCAATGCTTGTTTCAATTTTTCAATGCCCTGGATGAGGGTTCAACCTCGAGCAATGGATCTACCACTCTCAGACCTTCTGGCTCCCCACCATCATTTTCAGCCATTCTACCAAGCTCACAAATGTTTGAATTCAAAAAGATTCATTCCTCTTTCAGACCTTAGAGTTATGCCTCTGTTAATTTAAATGAAAGTAATAAAGAAATTGTTTGAATTAAAAAAGATTCATTCCTCTTTCAGACATTAAATATATGCCTATGTTAAATGGAAGTATCGAATAAATTTCGCAATGGATTGAAGAGAAATCTATATTCTAACCTCCCCAGCAGGTCTGCCATAATCAATAGGGCTTCTTCCCGAAATAATATCATGGAATATCCATGATAAGTACACCAAAGCTGTAGACATCGCTTTTCTCATTCAGAGAATTCATGTGGTTGCATACTCCAGTGCAACGTAGCTGAATTTATAGGGCACCATAAAAAAAAACCAACCATCAATCTAATAGCAAGGATCCCAAATACCCAATATCCTATTAAGTTCTCAGTCCCATGGATCAGTATGGTCTAACCGCATAATAAAAGTAAAAGCGAAATACTGCACAAACATGGTTCTTCCCTTCACCAAAGCCACTGGTTTTCTTTGGTTACTAGGCCAGTAAGCCAGGAAAATGCAAAAGCATTCAAGCAAAACTGAATCGCAAGATGCCATCAACGGCTGCTAGCATTATGACTAATAACAGAGATCCCTAATACCCCACAATATCTGCTTTGGTGCAGGAAAGAATCAAGTTTTTTTAAGTTTTTCCCTTCTATTATGCAGTTAGAGCATACAAATCTATGGGACTGGGAAAAACTACTATTTCGTTATTACGAGAGTGAGATAAATTTGGTTTTTGAATTATTATTATTAGATGGGTTTCTAGCTTTAACAGTGTGTTGTGTATTTACATAGATTTTGGATTTGATCCACTGCGGCTGGGAGTCGTACCTGAGAACCTGGAACGCTACAAGGAGTCCGAGCTGATTCATTGCAGATGGGCAATGCTTGCAGTGGTAAGTATTGAATGTATTACACAGTGTTTCATGTTTCATCTAATAAAGTTTTGGCTTCTCAATTGTTTCTATGCAAATCATGTGTGGTTGTGTTGTCTTGTGCATCTCGGTTGATAATGTTTGTGTCCTCTCATATTCATAAAACTTTCATTCAAAGAATTAGCAAAATTAGATTTGACTTTAGCATCTGTTTTTAATATGCAGTTGGCCAGGTTCCGTTCTTATGGTCTGTTCCTGTAGCTTTCCATAGTCATGGAGCCACATAGAAGTAAGGATTGAACTTATGCTAATAGTAAGTTATAGCCTTCGTTAAGATATTATGGAGACAAGTGTTAATCCATCACAACTAGTTCAAGTGAAATGAAAACTTTATTCACGGTCTGGTTAGGAGCTGTTTAGAGGGGTTTGTACAATGTGGGAAAATTTTGGAGAAGAGTTTTTTTTTGTGAACGCTGAGATATGCACGGGAGGGTGCAGCTACATGCTGCGTATATTAGAGTGCACACTAATAAAATATTTTTAAAAAAAATCAAGCATAATATTATACAATCTCTTGGATTAAAATTAAATAAAACCAGAAACCATAGTAAAGTTACTCTGTTCATTATATCACAATCTCAGGAATGTCATTGGCTGGCATGCAGGCTCAGTCCATTTCATCTCTTTTTCCACAGCCCCAAAGCCTTTATTTTCAAATATAGCTAGTCCTCGGATTTTTCTTGGATATGCAATCCCATCTGTTTTGCTACCCTATCTGGATCCTCTCAATCTACCCCAAATCACCTTCCTCCTCAGCTTTCCCTAGCTGCGAATTGTTGAGCTATTGAAGGTTGTTTTCAAATAAATTTAAATACTTTTCTTAATCCTCTCAATCTACCCCAATTCACCTTCCTCCTCAGCTTTCCCTAGCTATGAATTGTTGAGCTATTCAAACTTGTTTTCAAATAAATTTAAATACTTTTCTTGATCCTGTCAATCTATCCCCAAGTCACCTTTCTCCTTAGCTATCCCTAGTTGTGAATTGTAGAGCTATTCAAAGTTGTTTTCAAATGAATTTAAATAATTAATTTTTCTTTTCAAGTCTTGTCTTGAACCTCATACCTCATAGAATTTATTGATCATAAATCACCCTATCAACTAATAAAATTCACTGCTCATAAATCGCCATATCAACTAATAAAATTCACTGATCATAAATCACCAGGTTAACTAGATCCACATCATTATTAGTTCACCAGGTCAAGTAGATATAACTATTTATATCTACGTCAACTGGATCCACACCATCACTTATCATTGGCTACCATGTGGAATCTAATAAAATATCTCCTATATTTATTGGTGTTTGCCTTGTGACCTTTTTACCCCTTTGTTGTTATATACTTGGAACTACTACTTGGTTGTTAAATACTTGGAACTACTGGTTGAAATTCGGTAGAAACGAAATTATTTTTTCTAAAAACGATGTGGGCATGCCAACTGCTCAGGAATGCTCTGCATTATTGGAAGTAGCAATGATAGAAATTCAGGTGAATAAAAAACAGTACCTGTTATGAAAAGGGCATGTAGCTTTATGGTAGAGTGTTTTTTTCTTTTCTTTTTAAATTCTTGGAACTACTGCTTGCTTGTTAAATACTTGGAACTACTATTGAAATTTGGTAGAAACGAAATTATTTTTTCAAAAAATGACTTGGGCATGCCAACTGCTTAGGAATGCTCTGCATCATTGGAAGTTAGCAATAATAGATAGCAATTCAAGTAAATAAAAAACAATACCTAGTATGAAAAGAAACTGCTCAGGAATGCTTTGCATCATTGGAAGTAGCAATAATAGCAATTCATGCTCAGGAATGCTCTGCATCATTGGAAGTATCAATAATAGATAGCAATTCAGGTGAATAAAAAACAGTACCTAGTATGAAAAGGAACTGCTCAGGAATGCTCTTCATCATTGGAAGTAGCAATAATAGCAATTCGGGCTCAGGAATGCTCTGCATCATTGGAAGTAGTAATAATAGACAGAAATTCAGGTGAATAAAAAACAAATGCTCTGCATCATTGGAATTAGCAATAATAGATAGCAATTCAGGTGAATAAAAAACAGTACCTAGTATGAAAAGGAACTGCTCATGAATGCTCTGCATCATTGGAAGTAGCAATAATAGCAATTCAGGCTCAAGAATGCTCTGCATCATTGGAAGTAGCAATAATAGCAATTTAGGTGTCTCTGCATTATTGGAAGCAGCAATAATAGCAATTCAGGTGAATGAAAAACACCTAGTATGAAAAGGAATTGCTCAGGAATGCTTTGCATCATTGGAAGTAGCAATAATAGCAATTCAGGTGAATAAAAAACAGTAGCTAGTATGAAATGGGAAAGTAGCAATAATAGCAATTCAGGTGAATAAAAAACAGTAGCTAGTATGATGTTAAATGCTTTGAAAAGTGTCTCTGGAAAGAAAATATATATGCATTGAATCGATTGTTAGAGGTAGGAACCAACACCATGAGTTGAACCAGTGCTTAGTTTGAAAAAGGCATGTAACTTAAACATAGAACAATATGTTCGCTTAAGCTAGAATTAATAAATAAGTGTTCGATTTTTAAAGGGATTATATATGTATTGAATTATTAGAGGTAGCAATCTGCACCATGAGTTGAACCAGTGCTTGGTATAGAAAGGCCAGGTAGATTAGTCAAAGAGAAACCACCTAGATGAATCTTTAATTAATAAAAAAAGCTTTCTTGATTGACAATTTCCCTAAGTTATTTTATTTACAGTGTTATGGTTATTCCCTGAATTTCAAAGCACTGTATACCTCATTTGCTGTTTATATCATCCAGAGTCTCCCAGTGGAGCTCTCAGGTTCATTTTCATAGAGAAGACGATTTGGAACATGCAAAGTTAACAATACTCATCCATGGACTTCCGAGGCCATGGAGGCCAGTAATAAGTAGATAAGTTACAAAGAAAAAACATAAAAACTTATTATACTTACATATTGTATTGCTAGGATTTTAATCGAATCCATTCATTGCATGTCATCCCTATCCATTAATTACATGTCTGCTTATATACTCGGTGTTTTTGATGTCAATCAAATAAATTTATGTCTTTGGTATTTTATATGTATGTTTTTCTTTTCATTCTTCGTTGATTGTTGCAGCCAGGAGTGTTAATACCTGAAGCACTGGGACTGGACAACTGGGTTGAAGTTTAAGTTTTTTCTAGTCCCATATATTTGTATGCTTTAACTGCATAATATGTTCCATAGATTTGTATGCTCTAACTGCATAATACGTATGTAGTAACTGTATAATAAAAGGAAAAAACTTCAATAAACTTGATTCTTTCCTACACCAAAACTAATGATTGGTTCTTTCCTACACCAAAACTAATGATTTCTTTGTAGGGCAGTATAACCCAGCAAAATGAAAAAACGACGTTTTTGAAGTTCAATACCAAAGACTAGGCCTTGAAAACAGATAGTGTGATAGGGATCAATATTTACCCAAAAGTTCTCATTACCTAGGTAGTCACATAGCTTTTCTCGGATCCAAGGAGTGTGGCCAGCCTAAAATCTGAAACCTTGGCACTCCATTACTTATCAAGAAAAATGTTGCATATAATGAAAGGAAGAAACTTCAATAAACTTGATTCTTTCCTACACCAAAACTAATGATTGGTTCTTTCCTGCACCAAAACTAATGATTTCTTTGTAGGGTAGTATAACCCAGAAAAATGAAAAAACGATGTTTTTGAAGTTCAATACCAAAGACTAGGCCTTGAAAACAGATAGTGTGATAAGGATCAGTATTTACCCAAAAGTGCTCATTACCTAGGTATCCACATAGCTTTTCTCGGATCCAAGGAGTGTGGCCAACCTAAAATCTGAAACCTTGGCACTCCATTACTTATCAAGAAAAATGTTGCTAGATTTCATATCTCTATGAACAACCTTGGGCTCCAACCCTTCATGTAAATATGCTAACCTACACACATCCATGATTCTAAATCAGTAACAACAATATCTATCTGGAATGCTTGTATTATGGGCCTTATGCATCAAGCAAAGATGATAAATTCATATGTTAAGATTCCTTGGCAGTTCCAAGAATAATTTTCATCCGGATATCCCATGTAAGGGGACTAATAGGCCCTACATCTCCATGAAGCCACTGTTCCACTGTTCTAGGTTGCCATTTTCAATGAACTCATACACCAGCATCCTGGTTATCAATCATCAAAACCCATAGACTACATTATCAAATAATTTAACAAGCAATAGATTCTCATGATTAATAGTATACCCAACAAATAGATAGATCCATCCAGATATGAAAATACCTGCCCGTGCCCTCAGCACAATACCCAAGCAAACGAACAAGATTTTTGTGTCTGAAACCCTTGCAATGTGTTCGAATAATGATGGTTGCACCCTTTGGCAAGCGTACCAGTATATCCACCAGACATTACAGTAAATTTGCATGCAAATTTCTGATCTACACAAATATATCCAAATGAAATCTTCTCCCAAAAATATTGTGTTCAAAAAATTTACTCTGCTTCAGCTATCTGCCAAATATATGAAATGAATGAAGAACAGAGCACTCTGTTTGATTCAAATTGAAGTGGTGTTGTTCCTAGAAACTTTTTGTGCAAGGAAGAAAATAAAAAAAAGCTTTAAAATTCTGCAACGATTGCTCCAGAAATTCTCTGCAATCCTCCAGTTGTTGTGAAAATGCTTCCAATGCGACGACTTGAAAATACGAAATTTTACACTGTCGCGAATGTTACAGGAAAACTGGCGGGCATGGCCACATTCCTGAATATTTTCTGTAGCAGAGCACCCCAGAAAAATGCCGAAAGATGTCGAAAATTTTACAGAAATTGAAAATTTACATTACCTGGAAGATCGACACATCCTTCCTGCATGCACGGAAAGAGTAACAACAGGAGGGACAAATGTCACAGTCAGAAGAGATATCTGCATAATTTTAGTTGAATGACGGTGACGGTGGAGGGATTTAAAAGGAAAACAAGTAAGGGGAGACGGTCCATAACTGAAATGACTAAAATGGAAATGCCTACCATTCTGCCAATAATTGAAGACTGTGACAGGTAACTATGATTGGTAGCCTATTTCTCTCATCGCATGGTCAAAGAAACAGGTGTCAAGGTACAGTGAAAAGTAGAAAAAACATGTGTCATCAGGAGAATGAATATGTTGACGAACAAAAACTTGATCTCTTTCAAAAGAGAAGGCCTATCGGCCTAAATATATTGTTTATTTAATATCAAAGATTACAGATAAAACATGGACTCAGAAACGAAAGATTACAAAAAAAGCGGGGCCACGACGTTCCGACGAAGACGTGGTTTGTTTATCATTAATTTCTCTCCCAACGATCTCTGCATTATCAGCCAAATAAAAGGGTTACTGTATCATATTAGTGTTTTTGCAGGCATGTGAGAAAATAGTCTGTGCAAAATAAATTGAATACCTGATAATTTTTTTTATGTAAAGTAAATGACAGAACCCTAAAGCTCAATAATTTTATTAAAACACAAACGAGGATCTTCATCCTGGCATAACGTGAAAATTCTGAAAATCCAGTTTCCATAACCGCGTGTTTTTTAATGACAACAGAAACCTCTTTCAATAACGTACTCTCTCACAGGTTTCTCTCACAAAAATCTAAGAGAATTTGTGGAGGAGAGTTTTCTATTCTCAATATCCAAGAGACTTAAATAGATTACATAAAAAGAACATTAACAATAAATGACACTCCAGTCAACTGAAGTAAACTTGAACTAACTATAACACCTTGCAAACAATGCATGACAGCTAACCATAGAAATAAATGTAATGACACCTAACAATGAAACAGTTAGATAATATGTCAACTCACCATAAAATATAAAATTACATATAGCATAAAGCATATAACCAAGTCATAATATAAAATAACGCATAAAGCATATAACCAAGTCATAATATTTAACCTTTAGATCGATCTAAATAGATTGAAAAATAAAAATGTAATAAAAGAAAAATAAAAAACTATAATAAGTATAATTTATATTTTTTTAAATAGAATTTATTAATTTTTTTATCATAATTTATTATTATTTTGGAAAAAATGTTATTAATATTTTTATTTTTATTTTTATTTTTAATTTTTTTTTTTTATGGATAAAAGGTAAATTATAGAAAGAAAAATAAATTGTGAATGAAATTATTAAAAAACAAATTAATGCATAGACACAAAATCTAAATCACTAATGACTATTTACTATTTTGGAACTTGTTATTAATATTACTAGCTTTTTCTTTTCTTTTCCTTTTAGGATTAAGGGAAATTAAATAAAGAAAATAAAGCATCAAGAAAATATTTAAAAAAACAGCCCATAAACATATAAAGGAAATCAATAATGAATATTTAATATCATTTGTAAAAGAATTATTAATATTTTTATATTTATCTTGTCTTTACCTTTTTAAGATAATGGAAAAATTAAGAGCTACAATGCCAATAAAAAGAAAAATAAAACATAAAACAAATAACAGAAAAATAACACATAAACATACAACACAAATGAGTAATGAAAATTTACTACCATTTTGAAAAAAAAATATTAATATTTCTAGGTTTTTCTTGTCTTTTCCCTTTTCAAATAGAATAAAATAAATTTTATTTATAGAGTATAAAACTATTATGTTAAAATATTCATTTTATATATAAACAAAATAATTATTAAAAAATATTCATGTCATGTTACTAAGTAGAAAGAATAAGACTTCTTAACTTGACTAACATTAACAATATATATCTTAATAATTTTTTATTGTGAAATGACTATGAACAACATTGAATCCACACCTCATCCATACATTAAATCAATTTGTACCAATTACTTTATCCACACCTCATCCATAGATTAAAAAAACTGTACCAACAACTTCTATAGTTAAAGCATTTGTATTGTTATCCAAATCTGGCCTCATAGATTATAGAGAGTGCTCAAAATGTACCAACAACTTCTTTAGTTAAAGCATTTGCATTGTTATCCAAATATAGCCTCATAGATTATAGAGAGTGCTCACTTGGCCTATCGAGATGGGGCACCAACCAACAAGTACACACCTTCAACAAAACAGTACTGAGTAGAGCTTAGCAACAACTCGTGCCCCTAGTCACCTTCTATGGTGATCTATGGTGACTTTCGATACCTCTATTGGAATGAACGGTAGCCTAATGAATTTACCTATCATTATGAACCACCTATAGAAACAAGAAGGTCCTAGATTTTTAATTGCTTCACAAAACTCCACTACTCTTAGTTGGAATTTGAAATTATTTTTTAAAGCAATTGCATATCAAATATACATGAGCCTAGCTTCAAATTGAATATATATTTACACTTCATTCAACCAAACCATTTAATTTGATGCATTAAAAGTTACAATATCTTCTATTTCAATAACATGAATAAATCATACACATAGTTGGTTATACACAAATATTTGGTTGTTAGGATTAGGTTTTAATCAATTTATCCACACTTGAATTTGGATAAAGATGAATTCTAAATCTTCTATTGTTAAAGTATAATAAATCAATATACGTTGTTAATCTAATTTCTCCTAACCATCTATGAATTATCATGCAAATAAAAAAGTCACTGCATCTTATTAGTAATTTTGCAGGCATGTGAAAAAACATTGTGAAAAATAAATTGAACACCGGACAAATTTCCTATGAAAATTACGCACGCCTAAGCTCAATACGATTAAAACAAATATGAGAATCTTCATCCTCGCATCACACAAAAATATAGGTTCTATAACCACTTTTTTTTCCATATCTCAACAAAAACCTCTTTTAATAACATACTCCCATGCAGAAATATCTTTGAATAACGTATTCTCCCCAACAAAATCTCTTTGAATAATGTATTATCCCTAGTTGTATCTTCCTTTCAGAAAAATCATAAGAATAAAAATAATTAACATTTCAACAGCTCCAGAACATTAGTAGACATTTGTACTTGGAAGGGGTGCTAAATATTAACCGTTGGTAAGATAGATGAAAGTTTTTTCATATCTTTTTTCGGATTTTCAAGATTCTTCTTCGTTTTCCTGAAACGTTAAACACAAAAGTGAATTTCTGAGTTGGAATATTTAATTAACAACTAAATATAAAATATGAAATCTAGAAGAGATATTGGAGGCTAAAATAGTGAGCTATGTTATAACGAATTCATTAATAAACTATCATTGGAAAAATCATGCATAATTATCATTAATTAATTAAAATAAAGAAAAAAAGTATTATTTACCCAAAAGAGCATAAATAATTATAAAATGGAATTATATAATAGATTATGATAAATAATGTGATAAAAGAATATTATAAATGGATGAAATGGATTTTAAGAAGTGATCATAATAATACAAATTAGTGGCTCAACATCTCCCCCAAACTTAACCTGTTGCATGTCCTTATATAGCGCAATGCCTCAGTATTAACCAAGTTGTAATACAATAATCAAAATGCTCACCCTAGCCCATAATATTGATGGAAGAGACATTTTCGTCAAATGCTTCGTTAAAAAAAAAATTCATGTATAATGTCAACCATATGTATATGAAGTTGCAAAAAAGTATAATACAAGTAAATACAAACTTTATTATAAACCAGATTTTGCTGAAATTTTGTAAGAAAATTTATAGTATATCAAAGCTTTTCTAATCCGAAAATCAAATCAATGAAACAAACGGATTTCAATATATGAGCAAAATGATTTTTGTTAATAATGCATGATTTTTTGGAATTAAGAAATTGGTTTATCTTGAAAAATTTTGGGTTTAATCATACATTTGTTGTCGACAATTCAGAAGAATCCAGTTGATAGTTTTAAGGATATAAAGAAATCAATTTTAGGATTGTATACCTTAAATGAGGAAGAAATGAGAAATAATTCTTCATGCATAGCAACCATTCCCCCAAACTCGAGAATTAGCATGCCCTCATGCTACACTAGAAAACAAATTGGGGTGGTCTCTACAATCATGGTTGAAATCTTTGTTTGGTGTATAACAACATGGAATAAGGGAGATTTTGAGAATCAATAATCAGATCGATGGATGATAAATAATATTAATGGCATGTTCATGATAATGAAAGTAACACTCCCCCAAACTGAGATATTTTGTCTCTGAAAAATGGGAAGTGGTAAAGAAAGGGAAATAATGGTTGAAAAAGATGAGTAAATAATGGTCAATGATTTTTCATGACATTCTCCTAAAATTTTAATAAATCAAAAGCTTATGCTATTTTACCTCAAGTTTTACCTCCATAAAAATGTGGAATGGTATGTATGGATTAACATTTTTTTGAAGCTGATGTAAGCTGAGATGATGTTGAAAGTGATGCAGAATGTGGAAGCCATGCAAGCTAAAAAAGTAATCAGAAAGTATAGCAGTGTTTCCTTCCACCAAACTGATTAGTTTCCTTGTCATCTATAAAAAATATCATGAGTATCCTTAATCAGTAATTCATCACCTCAATTACCTCATTACATATAAAAATGAAATAATCATATTGTGAATGACATGGAATAATAATGGATAAGATGGGAAAAGATGCATTCCATATACATATAAGCTTTGGTTGTTATGAGCACAAAAATTAAGAGAATTAGTTATCTCAGTATTTGCTTTTCAAGGTCTGTCCAATTACATGGGATTCAAGATCAGAATCAAGCCTCTTAGTGGTGTGGTTAAGATATGAATAAATGGTGTTTGATTAGGAAAGCAACTATCTTTGGTTAAATGTATGATACTTGTAGAATAAAGAAATTATAGATTAGATGATACCATATGTCAAATATCAAATATCCTAAAAGTTTCATCCCTGACATGTAAAGTAAATATTTATAACTCAATAATAGATATAAACCATAACCACAATCATCTAAGAAATGATTAAATATACCCCATGAACCATGAGTTTTGGAAAACCTTGTATATGCAACAGTCAGCTTTATTGGAAATTAGCTTTGAGAAAATAAGGCAACCAAATAGATTATGGCATTAAATTAACTTCTATACCATATGCATAGCCATTGCTGCCAGCAGGCTCCATAGCCTCGACAGGGATGCCTCTTTAACCCATTGAGATGCCACTGTCCCATCTATTAGAAATAAGTACATAGTTGCGAAAATCCTTTTCAATTTACTAAGATGTCAAATAAAGATCATTGTTCTGGCATGGTAACCATTTAATAACAATGCCATTCATAAGAGCTAACAAAAGTGAAAAAGTTGGCTCGCGATGAGACCTCTTGTCCTTCAATTTTATGACCGAAGGCCATTACCATGGCTTGGTGACCAGTAGTGGTAATGTCACTTTATTAGGACCTATGATCATGGTAGGTTGGCTCATGATGAGACCTCCTATCCTCCAGTTGACCATTTATGTTTAAAATTGAACTATATTTTTTATCAATCAATAACAGATTACTTAATACATGGGGTGGCAAGTTAACTCCTTAAGAGCTAGGGATGGTGTAAAAAGTTTTGTAATAACTATTTTCAATTCTGATAGTTTTTATTCTCAAAAACTAATAACCTTGAAATGAATGCTGATAAATATAATTTTCATTGTTTAGATTGGGGTTGAGGAACAATTCATTAGATAATGGCAGAAAGATTTAAATACAATTCTGTGGTCATCATCATAAATTTTACAAGATCAAGGATTTGACCAATTAGGAAAGTTGAAAGTTGACATGATGAAATCATCCTTGCATAATTATTCCTTAAAAATAAGATTATGTTAAATGATAAACAAAGGTAAATTGATTACCCAATCATTATGTCAAAGAGGGCCTATACCATTAAAAGTATTTTCCATTCATCGAATCGAAATTTTTTTTAGAAAGACCTACATATGTTGAATTGAATGTGAAAATTGGCCAACAAAAATAGTTGTGACTGGGCTAACAACAACCATGACTTAGGTAATAACAAGGAAAGGGGAAAAAGAATGATGTTAGGAAGGTGACATGAAGGAGGATTAGTCACTTTACAAAATAATGAAGAATTAAGAGTGAATCATTCTTGACAGGACTTACCATAATAATCATCCTTTAAATACAAGACCCCCCACCCCCCTCCCCAAAGTAAAGTATGTCTGCCATCAATCATAGTTGATCATGTTATAAGTAAAATACCAAATAAATCCATGGAGTCGGTCGAGGACGTACCTGGCCACTCATCTTGGCAGAGTAAAAACACTAGAGGAGTAACAGCACCAAGTACTTAGAAAAATACCACCATGGAGTAACATCACCGGAGGAGTAACAACATCAGACGAGTAAGAATGCATAAAATTTTAGAAGGAGTAGCAACATCCAACACTTGGAAATATTTTCCGGAGTAACAACAATGACAGATTCACATCACCGATGGAGTAACAACATCTACAATAATAGCAGTGCAAGTAATAACATCCGGAGTAATAGAAGTTCGAGTAACAACAGTGCAAGTAACAACATCCGGAATCACAAAGGTGCCAATAACAACATTAAGAGTAATAGCAGTGCGAGTAACAACATCCGGAGTAACAACAGTGCGAGTAACAACATCCAGAGTAATAGTAGTGCGAGTAACAACATCCGGAGTAACAGTAGTGCGAGTAACAACATCTGAAGTACCAACAGTGCAAGTAACAGTAGTACGAGAAACAACATCCGGAGTAACATCAATGCAAGTAACAGCATCCAGAGTAACAACAGTGTGACTAACAACATCCGGAGTAACAACAGTGAGAGTAACAACATTGTGAGTAACAACATCTGGAGTAACAACAGTGTGAGTAACAACATCCGGAGTAATAACAATGCAAGTAGTTGCATCCGGAGTAACAATAGTGCGAGTAACAAAATCCAGAGTAGCATTAGTGCGAGTAACATCATCCAGAGTAAGAGTAGTGTGAGTAACAACATTTGAAGTAAAAGGGTGTGAGTAACAACATCTGGAGTAATAGTAGTGCGAGTAACAACAGTACGAGTAACAACATCCAGAGTAACAACAGTGAAAGTAGCAACATCAAGTGTAACAACATCATGGAGTAGCAGCATCCAAGGAGTAACAGCATCGCTGAGTAGCAGCGTGACAGGAGTAGCAGCATCCTGAGTAGTAGCATCCGGAGTAACAGCAACCAAGGAGTAACAACACTGCGGAGTAACATCATTGCAAAGTAATAGCATCAGAGGAGTAACAACATCCTGGGTAGCATCATCCAGAGTAACAATGACCAAGGAGTAACAACATTATGGAGTAGCAGCATCTAAGGAGCAAGAACATCCTAAGTAGCAGCATCCAGAGTAACAACATCATGAAAATTAAGAACTTACTCCTTTTATTTTTCATAAGAGAAATCAGAAAATAAACGACTGTTTATTGAAAACAAATAAATAACTTAAGTTACTATGATTATGTTTTTTATTGCAGTAATGTTGTTTGTGAATGGTGAATAAGTGGAAAAATGTTTTTTTTTTTAGAAAGGACTTGGACCTTCAAATAGAAATCAATTCCCCATTTCTCATCTTATAAATCCATTAATTGATGAAAAGTATTCATTTTGTTTTCTCTGTGTTAAGAAATATATTTTAAATTTTTTTATTTCATTATCATTGTCTTCAAGAATCACTTGTTCATAAATTAGCCTCATTTATTCTCCTCGGACCTACAAACAACGAGTGCCTACCTACAATAAAACATGAAATCACAGAAGAAGAGAGGTCATCGGGCTCTGCTAATCCAAGAAATACACAAAAAAACAAGTAATTACACTATAAAACAAATCCATGGGAAAAAAAAATAACAAAGTAAAATTAGTTTATTACTTGCGGGAGAGTGGTGGCCAACCATACTAACCAGCAGTGTTTCAATGATAACTTCTTCTTCTTTCGTCCAATTTGAGTGTTTCCAAAGACAAATTTAATTTAATTTAGCGATATGTCTATGATTGAAACAAATTTTAAAAATTCCATGTAATGGTATGATAAATTTTCTTAGAACAACCTACATACTCTAGTTATTTTCGATTTTCTTGCACATACCAACAGTTGACATTTCAAGCATACCATTTTCATTTGATGATAGATTGAACCAATTAAAATTGAATATTAAACTATATTCATTTATATATCTCCAGTAGAAACTGGTTTGGAAGGAAATAATAAGGTCAAATACGCTAGTGAACAGCCGAAAAAACAGAGTTTCAAGAGTGCTGATTTATGATAAGAAGTCAGTATTTTGGTCATAACTTCCTCATACGATATCAAAATAAAGCGATTCAAATTTTTTTGTAAACTAGATTCATAGGTGAATATACCATAGAAACATGTTTCCAAAATCTAGTCATTTAAGCCTCCAAAAACGGATTTTCCCAACTCTGTTCCTTAGCTGCCTACTAGACATCTTGTCATTGTTTTGGTCATAAATTTTTCGTTTCAAATCCAAATTGAGTGATTAAAATTGGGTTAGAAATTATACATTAAGTGATATATAGGATAGAAACATGTATTGAAAATATGGCCATTGTTCCCTCAAAACACAACTGTCCCAACTATGTTTTCATTGATTTTCTTCAAGCCTGCAAGCCATAAGATATGATAATTAAGGAATTTTTCCAAGAATGTGATCAAAATGAATATGAGTATTTGTAGGAATTTTATTTTCAATATAATGCATCTAAATACATAAATAAATTTGAATGTTGATCACCGGTGTTAATTTTCACGCATGTTGCAATAAAATTAACTATCTTTAGATCTAAAGAAATATATTTATTTATGCCTTTATTCATTAGATATTATACACTACACTACCCTACTTTGGAAAATAAAATATAATCACATATAAGAGTAGTTCCGGTGAAGCCATTTTAAAAATAATGCCTCAAATATGCACATACAAGTATTTCAAAAATGTATGTTAATAAATATAAGGGTATGAGATACCAACTTCCCTGTTAAGGATGGTGCCAAGAGTTGATGAAGTGTAAAGTTATGTTGCGAGAAAACAACAGAGTGAAACCAGTCTTCAATATAGTCCTAATTTCCCATATTTGTCACATCGTGAAGTTCCCTGACTCGGTTCCAGATTGTGTTGATGCTTCCTTTCTTGACCTCATCCTATGAGTTTTGGGGGTCTTCCTCTGGCTTTTTGTTTATATATCTGGTCATAGAACCGGAGGAAGGAACAAAAATTCAACAATCCTTAAAGCTCAAGAATTGGAGCAGGGTGAAATTTTCCTCCCCAGGATGAGAGATTGGGTGTTTAAATAGAAAAAAAGAAAGCAAGAAAGTAAATCAAGCTTAGGTCCCAGAGCAGGGTAGCATTTCCCTACCCCAGATGAGAGATTAGGCCCTAAGAAATTGACAGAAAAAAATCAAAGGAAAATGATGAACGCTCAGGACCTAGAGTAGGGTAGTATTTCCCTCCCTAGGACAAGAGATCAGTTCTTAAGAAATCAATAAAAAAGGATAAAAATAAAACAACTATGCTCAGGACCTAGAGTAGGGTAGCATTTCCCTCCGTATGATGAGAGATTGGTTCATAATAAATCAATCAAAAAGAAAATTAGAAAAACTATGCTCAGGACCTAGAGCAGGGTAGCATTTCCCTCCTTAGGACGAGAGATTGATCCTTAGATCAATATGAATCGTGTTCTTGCACCTTTGTTAGCCTCCTTGACAACAACACCAAAATGTTGGTGTCTGAGTGTGAATGAATATTCAAACCCTTTCCCACATTAATTATCAATCCGAGTGTGTTTGGTTATTGCAAGGATAACATGCACAGTATGTACAGATGATGATAACATAATTATATATTAATATAGGTTTCAATAATTTAAACAAAGAAACAATCATTGTAACAGCAATAAAGAAATGGAAGAAATAAATTGGAAAGCTTATAATGCATTCATAGCAATAAGAGTATCAGCAAATACATCTACTATCACAGCAATTGCAAATTATACAAAACATGAAATAGAAATAACAACACATAGGAAATACATAGCACCTTATCGGGGAGTGAGCCCAACTCTCTGATTAGGGCTGCGGAAAACGCATAGCTTACAAATGGAACAAAGAAACATTGTGCATTCAATTAATTGAACATCTTATCATTACGAATCTATCTCTTCTTGCTTAACCCTCTATGCCTTATCCTATGCGTTCTATCTTTCCGTTCTCTCTGATTTGTGCCCTTTTAAATATACAAAAAAAGGGAAAATAAACTTATTACATAATCTCAATAAGCAAGATGAGATCTGAAAGATCTTTCCATCATGATTTAGCTAGCACAAGTCGAATTTGGCAATTACAATTAAGGCAATTTTGGGAAACGGCCACAACAAAAAATATGCAAATTTTCCCTTTGAAGAACCCTGTATTTCTCTCAATCAAGACTGAATTTTGAAAAACTACTCATGGAAAAACTAACTTGGTTCGTTCTTCACAAAACACCTATTTCAGATTTTCAAAATTATTCCTCGTTTGCCCAACATGTTCAAGGCAAAATTGTCTCTTGTAATTCCAGCGAATGTCTGAGTTGGAATATTTAATTAACATCTGAAGGTCAAATTTGCAACGTGGAAGAGAACTTGGAGGCTAAAATAGTGAGTTATGTTATAACGAATTCATTAATAAACCTTAATTGGCAAAGTCATGCATAATAATCATTAATTTATTAAAAAAAAGGAGAACAAGTATTGTTTATCCAAAAGAGAATAAATAATTATGAAATGAAATTATATAATAAATTATGATAAATAATGTGATAAGATAATATTAGAAATGGACGAAATTGATGTTAAGAAGTGATAATAATAACACAAATTAGTGGCCCAACAGCAGGTTTCCAATATTGTCTTAATTAATTATAATTTTGTCTTGACATTTCATTCATAGCTATTATACCGACTCGGTGTTTTTAAATTTTCGTATCATAGATCAAATTTTAACTGTGTTGGGTTTACCCCGCTGATGCTGAGTTCCATAATGTTCACTCCACTATAGTTCTCCAACCGAACCAATAGCTGAGGACTAGAAAAAAAGTATGTTATGAACTTTAATAATCATTAATTTTTATTATGGCATTTGTCCCTATATTCTACATTTTGATTTAAGGGGGTTTTAATTAAGTTCATAGATTTTCCTGACTTAACCCAACTGGTTATCATTATCATACTTTCATTGCTATTTCTTATCATCTGACGAGAAATATCTCTTTCTTCCAACAAAGATATCTAAAGGTCTACGTCTAAATGATTTAATTCCCACAATGTATAGATAATTGTTTACTCTTGCTAGTGTGTTTATATTAACATTTCATTTGATGTCTTTGACTAAATTTTCTACTGCTTCCTTATTTCATTTCACAATTACCTTATTCGACGTTTTGGTATTGAACTTTGTCTTTCACTGAGGCAGAACTTTCTCCAATTTACACAGTTCATAAGGTAATATGTTTATTTCTTTCTTTGTACTTTTATTTGGTAATAAATTTCTATTTAAAATTTCCACTAGTATTAACTTCCATTGGATTTCTTGTTCTCAGGTAATTGCGTAACTTGGTGTTCATAATGGAATGTTTTTGTCCTTCAATTTCTCCAACATTAATTTGACTCCCTTTTCTTATTCAAATTGGTATTCACGTTCTGTTGAAGAATAGGAGTTCAATTATGACTCCTTATGGATATTTCCCATTTTATTCTTATGGGACTTAGTCCCTAGAACTCTGCAATGTAACTATCTACAAATCTATATGTATACTATAGTACTATCTGAAATTGTTTAGTTAGGGTTTTTGCTGTCAGAAAATTGGACTGTGGTTTTATCCTTTAGTGAGCTAGAAATTTACACTTACACTTTAATATTGTATTCATATAATTTTCCTTTATTGTTAGCAATATTTTTTCTATTTGGTTCATGTGAAGAATTCATTCCATACACATGTATATCTGTATGCTCTTCAAATAAATAATCCCAATGTATGTATTCTATATTTCTATTTATGTATATTGTACTATATTGTTAGCTAATGTTGTTTAGTATTTCAGTTCTATAGTTCTGCCAGATTTTTCTAGTAAGTGAATATTGAATCATCTAAATTCCAAATTTTAACTTTAAATGATAATTTCCTAGTATAATTAGTAAACAATAGTTTCTTTGTCCTTCAGTATAGAACAGGAAATTCACATCTCATAGCCTTTTTAAAATTCTAGAAATAAAATGCTTCTAGAATAAAATATAACTCCTTCCTGTTATATTCTTCTAGTTAAGTAAAATATTAGATTGTGTTCCCTTCTCAGTTAATTTCATTTTCTGCTTTCAACATAAAAACCTAGTTTCGATATATGCACGTCCTTACTAATTTCAATTCTGGTTTGTTTTTCTTTAGCTGGTAAAGAAATATCTAATTATACAATAATGCATGTCTTTAGATATAAGTATCTCTATGTTACGTTTCTGTACGCTACTTTCTATTTAGCTTTCATTCCTAAATAACCTGTAAAATTTACTAACAAAATAATAAAACACTAAATTACAGGAATATCACTTTTCTGTGAGGTACCTAACCTCAGATCTTGACCCATCACTGGGTTTTAGACACTCTTAGAGTTGGTCCTCTACAGAGTATGTCTGTGCAACTATACAGATGTTAATATTTCCTCTATAGTGATTTCGGTTAAATGTACAGACCAACAAAAGATAACTATACTGATAAATTTTTCAATTCACTGAACATCGAGTTAAACTCGGAATTTGAATACTAACATGGCTACTTTATCATTTCCAGTAATTCATCACAACATTCTAAATTAACTCAAGGAACATTCAAATTTTAATTTGCACACCACTTAGGTTTGACAAATTGTCTCCCAACCTTAGAGCTCTTTCTCCATAGCTCACCCCCGAGCAGAGATATTTTTCTCCAGTTATAGATAAAACCTTGTCTATCCAGAATCTTCTTATATAAGCATTCATTCCCCAACTTGTTTCCCTTAACTGTGTCCAGTTAATTCAGGATGTTGTATTCCTGTTTTCCTAGGCTTTCCCTTTGTTTCTTCCACAAAGGTACTTTTAAAGCTATCTTTTCTTCTTCAAGCTTTATTCCACCTCTTCCCAATAATTTCCTCTTTATTGAAGTATTTGGATATTTATCTCCAAATCTAATTTTAGTATCTTACTTTATTCCTTCGAAGGATTTCTGGAAGTCTAGGAAAGTCTTACAACCTTATCCATCCTCATGGATTGGGATTCTAGATTTCAAATCTCAATCTAGCCAGTGCACATTAATTTCCATTTTATTTTATTAACTTAATTTAATAAAATATATCCATCCTCAATATCTTCTTTCAATTCCACTTTGACCCTTAAAGTTCTTAACTGCCCTATTTTAAAAAGCAGCGATTCAGGGACATTACAGAGCGAGACAGGGAAATGTTAACTCAGTACCCTCGAGATGAAGGTTCTGAGTTGGTTGTTCCCTACAAAGAGGTTAAACACAAACATAATGGTCTGACCATTTTCATGTTTAAGCTTAAAGAAAAAGAATCGAGAATATTAATATTTTTTGTCTGAATGAAAGTAAAACATACTCAAAGCTTTATATGAAAATTACAACCAACATTGTAGTTATCAACTCTAGAATTGAAAGATATGGTCTACAGAGTTTTTCTTTCAAAATACCTGAGTAGCAGGTTTTTGCTTTAAGATTGATAAATGTAACAAAGATAAAAAAGAAAGATACAGAATTTAATTCTTTAGACATAAATAAGAATTACTGTGTAATTTCCACAAACGCCACACTGTATATGCAAATATAAATATATTCAAGAAATTTATCATTATAGCAGTAAACAACTCAGGCTTAGAAAACCTTTGTAGAAGAATGATGACTATAAATCGTTACGAAGAAGAATAGAGCCAAAAAATTAGTTAAGGTTTACAAGTAATTATTGTCCAAAACAACCAAATGTACTTGAGATGGGTTTAACCCAGTAAAGAAAGTATATTTATATCCTGAATCGAATAGGGTAAACAAGAAATCATAATCATAAATATATTTTGTTGTGTAGAAGAAAAATATAAGTAAGGATTCGTAGTAAGACTACAACGGAAACATTCAATAAAATCCAAAGCTTATATTCCAGCAAGTGTAAAAGTATATATATATATATATATCTATATATTTGAGTCTGAATAAGAAAAATTTAAAATAATAATTGTTACATAAAACTACCTGGCATGCCCATATAGGGTATTGGCCTTAAATAAAGAGTTAACATTTTTGATAACAGATTTAAAACAAAACTCTATAGCGAGTCATAAACCCTCCGCAAGCCCAAATTTTGTAGGAAAAAGTGGTTCACAACAAAGGGGTACCTGACAAAGCCGAAAGAAGTTAGAGAAATGATGAGTGAACTTCATGGAGTGCATCCTTACAAAAGAAACAACAAACAAACCTGCTAACAAAGTAATTATTATTCATTCAGATAATTACCATGTTGAGGAGTATAGTGTAACAAATGTATTTCCTGAAGGCATTAATATAATAAAATACAACAAAAGTGGGGTACACGTAGTTGAAGAACAATGCCATAAGTACTTATTAAGCTGGACCCAAGCTAAAAAGAGCAAAGTGCGATTCCTGTTGAAGACACATAATAATACTCGATATTATGCAAATCAAGAAACGAAAGATATATATATATATATATATATATATATATAGATATATATAAACGAAAATCCAAACATTACAAGTCCACTGTGGCATGGGGACCGTATCATAATGTTCCAAGAATTGATATAAGGGAACATTCAGTGTCAGAACTCAAAAATTACAATAGTCACACTTATACAACTGTATCAATAAAATTTTTAAGCTGTCGAAAACATTTCTAGAACAAATACGAGGAGAACTAGCTCCTTCTAACCAGCGTTCGGTGAATACCGACCTGTAAATGACAAGAGGAGTCAATGTTAATGCTGAAGGAAGCCACGTCTCTCGTGGTTCAAGAGAAAGTGAGGCAATGGTCATAAATACCTGTAAGAGACAAACCACAACATGAATACGATAGAGAACGTGATGAGGAAGAGGAATGCTATCAAAAGTGATAAATGAGGAATGAACAGTTACCTGGTGCACTAGAACCTCCAAGCTTTCAACTAACCTGTCATATAGATAGGGCCATGACATAAATAAACCCGAGTTGGATGGTGGGCGTTCAACTAGAATAAAGGAGCTAGCACTCTTGTGAACGAAAAATAGAAATTGTTCCTTACACAGGTCGAGGAAAGGAGTGAAAAGAAGGTCGAGAGGGGTAAAATCCCTCTATCGTCATGCGAATGACCTCGGAGCAACCTTAGACGGGCGTAAGGTAGAAGTTAAATCTCCCTCCAAACCCATAAGTGCATTCGTTCAGTCTCGTTCCTGAGAATACGTGTAAGGAAATACAGTAAATATGAACTTAAACCAAGAAAATCGAATCAGTCGAAATGGAGAAAACCAATTCTCTGAAAGAGAAAATTTAACAAATTGTCAGACATGAATTAACTGGGACAAAACGATGGTAAACTATCCATCGAAATACAAAACTTCAGTCCCTGCTCGAGTCAATGAGCGTAACTCTGAAAAAGACAAGGAAAACCCATATTGAGTGGTAAGAACAAAGCGTGAATTTCAAACCATTCGGAATTATCATACCTGCATTGTCAAATGAAACGAGGGACTATGCCAAAGTCTGGACTGAATCATGCTCAATTCTCCAGAGCATCAAATTTCACTAGCCAGGGACAAATCGAACAAGTAGTAAGGGAAAAGAACCGCCCAGAAAATTAACAATGCAAATTTATATCCATGTTCCCGGAATAGATCAAAGAGACCCTAACGCGTCGGTGAATCCTCGTCGTCCACATGGCAAGATCCCAAGGGTGAAGCCACGAATCAAAGGGCTGGATTTGTTATGTACACCATGCGTTCAACATTCAATGTGACAAGCAATACAATAAATGTCACAGCGTCATGGCTGTGCCATAGAGATTTCCTTGGCACCAGGGTAGGCTGGCGTGGTGAGTTTGAGAGTTACATGGAGCAAACTCACGTGACTGCGAATGGAATGAGACCCATTCAAAACCATACGACGAGACTGAAAATCATATATAGGCTTACGTGGAAAACTAGCTTCACGTCTCAATTCCATTGAGTCAAATTACCAATTCGTATTATGTGGAGGCCAAAATAAATGATTCCAATCTTGATATAAATGTTGACGAGAAGTCAATAAATGGCCATGAGTGCCATGTAAACCTAGATAGCAACGTGGGTAAATTAAATCCAACTGAGTTTCCATACTGTATAAACGAGTAGTGAACATGTGTAATCGAAATTGTCCCATGGCCCTATAGAAATATCTTGATATGGATTAACATGTGAAATTGAATCGATCCTTCTAAGCCATCTTGTCAAACTATAACAATATATTGAATGATCAAAGGTCATTACTATACAAACGAAGGTGAGACATAAAAAGTGGGATTGGGATAAACAAATCCATTATGTTTGTATTTTAAATATAATTATGTTTGGTAGTACTAATATTGTTATATCCAATTGGGTTGGATATAGTTGAGATATGTAAATAAATCGTAATTGGGCAAACAATTATGATTTGAATAAACCAACATAATTATAGTATAGTATCTTGCTAGAATTATAATTGAAAGAATGAATGCTTGGAAAAGAAAAATTTGGAAGATAGATGGGAGGTGTGACAAATGGTATCAGAGCCCAAGTTATAAAACTGGGCTGGAGACATTGTGCTCACTGTTGCTGTGTGTTCACTGTATAAATTGATTTCTATGGAAAAAAAGAATTTATATTTTTATATTTTTATTTTCACTGATCTGTGTTGTGTAGTGTACAGTGGTGTTGGAATGGCAGAAGGTGACGAAATTTATGTTGATCTGCATGATGAGGATAATGCACCAGATCCCAATGTTCCCATGATGGTTATGTTGCGGGAGTTGCAACAAGAGTTGGCCGAGATAAAAAGCCAGAATGACAGATTGTCATTAGCCAGTGAGGAGCAGGAAAAGCTCATCAGAGAATTAACTTTGTGGAACAGCCAAGAAGGCGAAGGTTCCAGAAAGAGGAAGACTGATGAGTCTGAGGATGAGGATGATGTTAGGCATCAGTATAAATAGGAAAAGGAATTACAGGGGGAATTACGAAAGATCAAACCTCCCTCCTATGATGGGGAGAAGGAGGAAGATGCTAAAGCCTGGTTGTTGAACATGATTAAGTACTTCCAGGTATATGAATATGAAAGCAATCTGAAGGCCATATTAGCTATCTACCAGATACAAGGTAAGGCTACCTTCTGGTGGGAGGAGACAAAAACGGTGCATGCCATTGATGAAAAGACAGTTACCTGAAAAGATTTCCAGGTTAAGTTCAAAAATCGATATCTAAATGAACGTTACTATGATGATAAAGCCAAGGTATTCCATGAAATTAGACTGGGACAGCTCACTATTGATGAGTTTGTTACTAAGTTTACAAATCCATTGAGATATGTACCCTACATAAGGGAAGAAAAGGAAAAGGTACAAAGGTTTCTGAATTGTTTGCCTGCTATATACAAAGAGAATATCGAGTTTGATAACCCAAAAACAATGGACAAAGCTATTATAAAAGCTAGATTGTGCTACCAATAGCTCAAAAGAAAAACTAAGCATGGAAAAAGTTGGGTGAATAAGAGTGAATTCAAAGGGAAGAAACAAAAACCAGCCTATTTGAAGAATTTTGGTAGAGATCATCAGCAGAAAAAGTTTCATAAACCCAAAGAAATTCAAACTGATTAGTCCCAAGTGGCCTCAAAAAATAATATATGGAGACAATAAGAAAGAGGGCACAGTGAAAATGAGAGAACCCCTGAAATGTCGGGCATGTGGAGAACCCCATCTGTTGAGATATTGTCCCCATCGAAACATTCAGATGATTATGAGAGATCGAGAAGCCACTACAGTAAATGACATAGCAAGAAATATACCCACCATCAGTGCACCCTTGGAAAATTGGCAAGCAGAACATCAAGCTACCATGGTTGAAATGGAGGGTAAGATTTCTGACCAGTCTGTTACAGTTTTGATTGATCCCGGTGCTTCTTTGAGTTACATTAGTCCAAAAATTGTAGAAAAATGTAATCTTAAACCTGAAAAATTTCAGCAGTCATGGTTGGTTCAGCTGGCCATTGGAACCAAGAGGAAGGTAACACATAAATTGCCCCGAATAGCAATTAAACTAAATGATTTTCAAACAGAGGTAAATTTGAACATTCTGCCCTTAGGTTCATATGACTTATTGATAGGAATGGACTGGCTAGAAAAGAAGAAGGTTATGATGAACTGTTGGGACAAGACCCTACATTGTGTAGATGAAGAAGGGGAACCTTTTATTCTCAAGGAAAAACAAAAACCTATCTCTGTAAGACAAATATCAGGACTACAATTAAAAAGAACAGATAGAAAAGGATACCAAGTTTATGCAGTACATGTGGAAGAAATAGAACAGAAAACTGAAGAAAACATGTTGGATGTATTTCCAGTGATAAGGGAATTTAAAGAAGTTTTTCCAGATGAAATCTCTCATCTTCCCCCCAAAAGAGAGATTGACTTCTCAATCGATATGGTGCTGGGAGCAACACCTGTCTCCTGAGCACCTTATCGAATGAGTCCCCCTGAACTTATGGAACTGAAAATGAAATTGCAAGAACTGTTAGATAAAGGGTATATCAGACCGAGTGTGTCTCCTTTGGGAGCACCGGTGCTGTTTGTGAAAAAGAAAGGTGGAACTTTTCGGATGTGTATTGATTATCATCAATTGAATAAGTTGACCATTAAGAATAGATACCCTTTACCTAGAATTGATGATCTTTTTGATCAAGTTAGAGGAGATTCAGTATTTTCGAAGATTGATCTAAGGATTGATTATCACCAGCTTATAATTAAAGAAGATGACATCAGCAAAACAACCTTTCGAACCAGGTATGGTCACTACGAATTTGTAGTCCTACCTTTTGGTTTGAAAAATTCCCCTGCCACATTTATGTGCCTAATGAATAGTGTGTCAAATAAGTACTTGGATAAATTTTTCCTTGTGTTCATAGATGATATTTTAGTCTACTCAACAAGTGAGGAGGAACATAAAGAACACTTGAGGATAGTATTGCAAACTCTGAAGGAAAACCAGCTATATGCCAAGTTCAGAAAATGTGAATTTTATAAAGATAAGATCCAATACTTGGGTCATATTATTTCTGAACAAGGCCTTGCTGTTGACCCTGAAAAGATAAAGGCTATAAAAGAATGGCTTGTACCAACTGATGTCTCAGCAGTGAGATCATTCATGGGGAGTGCCGGTTATTATCACAGATTTGTGGAGAGATTTTCTGCTATAGCACATCCCATAACATCATTAGAAAGGAAGGGTGTCAAGTCTGAGTGGACTGAAAAATGCCAAAATAGTTTTGACCAGTTAAAATTGAAACTTACTGCAGCCCCTATACTAAAGATTGCAGACCCTGATAAAGAATTTGTGGTATTTACGGATGCCTGTAGAGCGGGGTTGGGAGGAGTTCTTTTGCAGGAAAATCTAGTTATTGCCTATGAATCTAGGAAACTGAAGATACATGAACAGAACTATAGTGCCTATGATTTAGAATTAGCATCTGTTATCCATGCTTTGAAAATGTGGCGACACTATCTCCTTGGAAAAAAATTTACATTGATGACTAATCATATTAGTCTTAGTAGCTATTCTGACGGTTGAATATGAACGGGCGGATGGTTATGCCAAGTGAATTTGACATGGATATAAAGCATATCAGAGGGAAAGAAAATAAAATTGTTGATGCTTTAAGTAGAAATGCTTTTCAAATTCTAGGTAGCAGTGGAAGTGGTGCCCAGTTTAATTTAGAAGAGTTGGTGAAACAGGCAGCAAACCAAGATCCAAATTATGAAGTATTACTGGTGAAATTACTGAAGAAGGAGAAAACTGATTTCACTCAAAACCAAAAAGGGTTGATCTGTTATAAGAATAGATTGTATATTCCTAATGTAGAGTCCTTAAAATGGGAAATTTTAGATGAATATCACAAACAGCCATATGCGGGACATCCAAGATATCAGAAAATGTTAACAATTTTGAAAAAGAAGTTGTTTTGGCCAGGAATGAAGAGAGATGTAGCAGAATATTTAACTAGATGCATGGAATGTCAAATAGTCAAAGTTGAGCATCAGCATCCTGCTGGTCTTTTAAACCAATTTCTAATTGCATAATGGAAATGGGACACAGTCTCCATGGACTTCATAATAGGATTACCCAGAACCAAGTACCAACATGATTCAGTGATGGTGGTAGTAGACACCTTAACTAAAGCTGCCCATTTTATACTAGTGAAAACTACCTTTGGGATAGCTCAAGTAGCGAATGTGTTCCTGAAAGAGGTAGTAAGGCTCCATGGGGTGCCAAAGGTGATTTTTTCTGATCGAGATGCTAATTTTACAGCCGCTTCTTGGAAAGGGCTATTTGGAGGTATGCGCACTAAATTGAATTTTAATACTGCTTACCACCCTCAGACAGATGGTCAAACGGAGAGAACAAACCAAATTTTGGAGGACATGCTGAGAATGTATGTGATGGATAGGCCATCAAAGTGGGAATATTACTTGCATTTAGCTGAATTTTCCTATAATAACAGTTACCAATCCTCCATCAAAATGAGTCCGTTTGAGGCACTCTATGGGAGAAAATGTCATACTCCCTTGAGCTGGAGCCAGCCAGAGGATAAATTGATGTTGGGGCCAGATGCTTTACAAGAGATGGAAAGAATTTTCAAATAGATACAAAGAAATATCAAGACAACACAATATCGCCAGAAAAATTATGCTGATAAGAAGAGAGTACACCGAGAATTTAAAGTGGGAGAGCATGTGTACTTATGTATTAAACCCAAAAAGAGCACACTTTATGCTGGAAGTTGTGCAAAACTGGCTCCTAGATATTGTGCTCCTTTTGAAGTATTAGAAAGGGTGGGACCAGTGGCTTACAAGATGGCCTTACCACCCCATGTTAGAGTTCATGATTTGTTTCATGTTTTGTTGTTAAAAATATATGTCCATGATGCTTCTCACATAGTTGATTGGAATTTTGTACAGGTGGAACTAGAAGGGGAGTTTCTGCCATAACCGCTTCGAATATTGGAGCGGGAAGAAATTTAATTGAGGAACCGAACGGTAGCAAGAGTAAAGGTGCAGTGGAAGCACTTTACTGCTGAAGAAGCTACCTGGGAAAGAGAAGCTGAAATGATGGAAATATATCCATTTTTGTTTGAAAAATGAATAGCAACACCGAGGATAGTGTTTTCTTTTAGAGGGGGAATATGTAACACCCCTAGTTTATGTGTTTGAAATTTAAAAATAGACATTTGAAATTTAATCCTAAGGGGAGTGGACCCCAAAGGACAACTATTTTATGAATGTAATTAAATATTTAATTTGAGGAAATGAATAAAATGATTTGTGCAGATTGACCAAAATGAGATTTATGAGATCACTTGGTAAACCCATGAGGATGGATAAGGCAAATATTTCCCCACAATCTTTCAAAAATCCTTGAAAGAAATTATTTCTAATTTAGATTTTTGAGGAAAAATCTAGATTTCCCAATGATGAGGAAAGTAGTTGGGAAGAGGTAAAAAGCTGGAAAAGCTGGGAAAAGCATAAAACAGCTTTAAAGAATCCCTAAAATGGGAAGCCTAGGCAAACAAGAAGAAAATCATCCTGAGATTCTGGACGCAGAATTAGAAACATGCTTTGGGGAACAATAGCTTAAATAAGCTGCTCCTAAACAGATTAGAGGTTGATCTGTTCTAGTAGATGATCTCAGCTCGGGGGTGAGTTATGGGAGACAGAAGGACTCTAAGGTTGGGAGGTTGGTCAATTGCAAGAGTGGTATGTCTCTAAATTAATTGGTGTTTTTACTTCCTGTAGTATGAATTGGCTACATATAATAGTTGATTTGTATGTTAGATTTATTAGTGCTACATTTAACAGAATTAATCATAAGGCATTCACCTTTATAATTCTATATAGTGGTAGACAATAAATCTCTAGAGTAGAATCCAACAGAAACTCTAAACTGAGGTCGGTTTAAATATGAGGATACATATTCCTCCACAGATAATTTAACTTTCAACTGCCCTCCTAATCTACTAGTATAAATTTATGCACATGATTAGGATAGAGCAATATGGGAGTTCCTGTACCATAATTGAAAATAGCAATAGATGAACTGAAATCTAAACTGTGCATTGAATGAGACAGAAAAAAAAAATATACAGACTGACTTACAGGGTCAGCAAATCATTCATACATAAACAGAAGTGCAATAGCAAGTTATTTCTTCATATAAGAAATTAATTCCACAATAGAACGAAGCAATTATCAGTTAGCATGAGATTTCCCATTTATACTTATTTCAATAAACCTTTCTTACTGTAGAGGCTAAAATTAATATGGGAAATAAAGTTAAATAAATAATCAACAGGTAGATTTCACAACAGCAGGGCATATTTAGCTGTAAGTATTCTATTCTATCATGTGAACTAAATGCAAGAGTGTATAGTGGAATACTAGAAATGCAAAAGTCTTCTAGACATAAATATATATATATATTATCACCTCACCTGTAGGTATTCACGAAGCATGACGAGAGATGATGCTAAAAAGGTAGACAAATATCATTTACAAATTAACTATAAAATACTTAATTAAGTATCGAACCAATGTAAAGAGCAGAGCTGGTAATACTTTGTACTATTCCAATAATACTGAAGAGACTTAGTTAACTGTTATGATCAAAACTACAAACCAGGGTAGTATGATAAACATATACAAATCCCTTTGACGACTAACATTCTGAGTGTAAGAATGGTCGAGGTAGAATCATCAATCTAACGATATAATAAAATGTGGATTTATAAAAATACATGTAACTGAACTTACACTGTGGAAAAGCACAGTTAAACTATTCATTCAGATAATTACCATGTTCAGGAGTATAGTTGAACAAATGTATTGCCTGAAGGCATTAATATAATAAAATACAACAAAAGTGGGGTATACGTAGTTGCAGAACAATGCCATAAGTACTTATTAAGCTGGACCCAAGCTAAAAAGAGCAAAGTGCGATTCCTGTTGAAGACACATAGTAATACTCGATATTATGCAAATCAAGAAACGACAGAGATATATATATATATATATATATATATATATATATATATATATATATATATATATATATATATATATATATATATATATATATATATATATATATATATATATATATATATATATAAACGAAAATCCAAACATTACAAGTCCACTGTGGCATGGGGACCATATCATAATGTTCCAGGAATTGATATAAGGGAAAATTCAGTGTCAGAACTCAAAAATTACAATAGTCACACTTATACAACTGTATCAATAAAATTTTTAAGTTGTCGAAAACATTTCTAGAACAAATGCGAGGAAAACTGGCTCCTTCTAACCAGCGTTCAGTGAATACCGACCTGTAAATGACAAGAGGAGTCAATGTTAATGCTGAAGGAAGCCACGTCTCTTGTGGTTCAAGAGAAAGTGAGGCGATGGTCGTAAATACCTGTAAGAGACAAACCACAACATGAATACGATACAGAATGTGATGAGGAAGAGGAACGCTATCAAAAGTGATAAATGAAGAATGAACAGTTACCTGGTGCGCTAGAACCTCCATGATTTCAACTAACCTGTCATATACATAGGGCCATGACATAAATAAACCCGAGTTGGATGGTGGGCGTTCAACTAGAATAAAGGAGCTAGCACTCTTGTGAATGAAAAATAGAATTTTTTCCTTACACAAGTCGAGGAAATGAGCGAACAGAAGGTCGAGAGGGGTAAAATACCTCTATCGTCATGTGAATGACCTTGGAGCAACCTATGACGGGCATAAGGTAGAGGGTAAATCTCCCTCCCAACCCATAAGTGCATTCGTTCAGTTTCGTTCCTGAGAATATGTGTAAGGAAATACAGTAGATATGAACTTAAACCAAGCAAATTGAATCAGTTGAAATGGAGAAAAAAAATTCTCTGAAAGAGAAAATTTAATAAATTGTCAGACATGAATTAATTGGGACAAAACGATGGTAAAATATCCATCGAAATACAAAAATTCAGTCCCTACTCGCGTCAATGAGCGTAACTTTGAACAAGACAGGGAAAACCCATATTGAGTGGTAACAATAGAGCATGAATTTAAAACCATCCGGAATTATCATACCTACGTTTTCAAATGAAACGAGGGACTATGCCGAAGTCTGGACTGAATCACACTCAATTCTCCAGAGCATCGAAGTTCACTAGCCAGGGACAAATCGAACAAGTAGTAAGGGAAAAGAACCGCCCAGCAAATTAAAAATGCAAATTTATATCCATGTTCCCGGAATAGATCAATGAAACCCTAACGCGTCGGTGAATCCTCGTCGTCCACATGGCAAGATCCCAAGGGTGAAGCCACGGATCGAAGGGTTGGATGTGTTATGTACACCATACGTTCAACATTCAATGTGACAAGCAATACAATAAATGTCATAGTGTCCTGGCCATGCCATAGAGATTTCCTTGGCACCAGGGTAGGCTGGCGTGGTGAGTTCCAGAGTTACGTGGAGAAAACTCACGTGACAACAAATGGAATGAGACCCATTCCAAACCATACGACGAGACTGAAAATCATATATAGGCTTATGTGGAAAACTAGCTTCATGTCTCAATTCTGTTGAGTCAAATTACCAATTCGTATTACGTGGAGGCCAAAATAAATGATTCCAATCTTGATATAAATGTTGACGAGAAGTCAATAAATGGCCATGAGTGCCATGTACGCCTAGATAGCAACGTGGGTAAATTAAATCCAACTAAGGTTCATACTGTATAAACGAGTGGTGAATAGGTGTAATCGAAATTGTCCCACATGGGCCTATCGAAATATAACGTGTAGTTCTTATAAAAATTGAGTGTTCCTTCAATACATCTATCAATACTACTGTAATACTCTTTGAATGATCAAAGATTCATTACTATACAAGCGAAGGTGAGACATAAAATGGGATTGGGATAAACAAATCCATTATGTTTGTATTTAAATATAATTATGTTTTGGTAGTACTTAGTACTACTATTGTTATATCCAATTGGTTTGGATATAGTTGAGATATGGAAATAAATCGTAATTGGGCAAACAATTATGATTTGAATAAACCAACATAATTATAGTATAGTATCTTGCTAGAATTATAATTGAAAAGATGAATGCTTGGAAAAAAAAATTTTGGGAAGGTAAATGGGAGGTGTGACATTTCAACATAAAAACCTGGTTTCGATATATGCATGTCCTTACTAATTTCAATTCTGGTTTGTTTTTCTTTAGCTGGTAAAGAAATATCTAATTATACAATACTGCATGTCTTTAGATATAAGTATCTATATGTTACGTTTCTGTATGCCACTTTCTATTTAGCATTCATTCCTAAATAACCTGTAAAATTTACTAACAAAATAATAAAACACTAAATTACAGGAATATCACTTTTCTGTGAGGTACCTAACCTCAGATCTAGACCCATCACTGGGTTTTAGACACTCTGAGAGTTGGTCCTCTATAGAGTATGTCTGTGCAAATATATAGATGTTACTATTTCCTCTACAGTGATTTCTATTAAATGTACAGACCAACAAAATATAACTATACTGATAAATTTTTCAATTCTCTGAACATCGAGTTACACTCAGAATTTTAATACTAACAATGCTACTTTATCATTTCCAGTAATTCATCACAACTTTCTAAATTAACTCAAGGAGCATTCAAATTTTATTTTTCATACCACTTAGGTTTGACTAGTTGTCTCCCAACCTTAGAGCTCTTTCTTCATAGCTCACCCCCGAGCAAAGACATTTTTCTCCAGTTATAGATAAACCCTTGTCCATCCCGAATCTGCTTATATAAGCATTCATTCCCCAACTTGTTTCCCTTAACTACGTCCAATTAATTCAGGATGTTGTATTCCTATTTGCCTAAGCTTTCCCTCTGTTTCTTCCACAAAGGTACTTTTAAAGCTAGCGTTTCTTCTTCAAGATTTATTCCACCTCTTCCCAATAATTTCCTCTTTATTGAAGTATCTGGATATTTATCTCCAAATCTAATTTTAGTATCTTACTTTATTCCTTCGAAGGATTTCTGGAAGTCTAGGAATGTCTTACAACCTTATCCATCCTCATGGATTGGGTTTCTAGATCTCAAATCTCAATCTCGTCAGTGCACATTAATTTCCATTTTATTTTATTAAGTTAATTTAATAAAATATATCCATCCTCAATATGTTCTTTCGGGTCCACTTTGACCCTTAAAGTTCTTAACTTCCCTATTTTAAAAAGCAGCAATTCAGGGACATTATAGAGTGAGACAGGGAACTGTTAACTCAGTACCCTCAAGATGAAGGTTCCGAGTTGGTCGTTCCCTACAAAGAGGTCAAACACAAACATAATGGTCCGACCATTTTCATGTTTAAGCTTAAAGAAAAAGAATCAATAATATTAATATTTGTTGTCTGAATGCAAGTAAAACATACTCAAAGCTTTATCTGGAAATTATAACCAACATTGTAGTTATCAACCCTAGAATTGAAAGAAATGGTCTACAGAGTTTTTACTTCAAAATACATGAGTAGCAGGGTTTTGCTTAAAGATTGATAAATGTAACAAAGATAAAAAGAAAGATACAGAATTTAATTCTTTAGACATAAATAATAATTACTATGTAATTTCCACAAAGGCCACACTGTATATGCAAATATAAATATATTCAAGAAATTTATCACTATAACAGTAAACAACTCAGGCTTAGAAAACCTCTGTAGAAGAATGATGACTATAAATCGTTACGAAGAAGAATACACCCAAAAACTTAGTTAAGGTTTACAAGTAACTATTGTCCAAAACAACCAAATGTACTTGCGACCGGTTTAACCCAGTAAAGAAGGTATATTTATATCTTGAATCAAATAGGGTAAACAAGAAATCATAATCATAAATATATTCTACTATGTATAAGAAAAATATAAGAAAGGATTCATAATAAGACTACAACCGAAACATTCAATAAAATCCAAAGCTTATATTCCAGCAAGTGTAAAAGTATATATATATATATATATTTGAGTCTGAATAAGAAAAAGTTAAAAGAATAACTGTTACATAAAACTACCCGTCATGCCCATATAGGGTATTGGCCTTAAATAAAGAGTTAACATTTTTTATAACAGATTTAAAAAAAAAACTCTATAGCGAGTCATAAACCCTCCGCAAGCCCAAATTTTCTAGGACAAAGTGGTTCGCAACAAAGGGGTACCTGACAGAGATGAAAGAAGTTAGAGAAATGATGAGTGAACTTCATGGAGTGCATCCTTACAAAAGAAACAGCAAACAAACCTGCGAACAAAGTAATTGTGAAAGAAATCAGTAAACAACCAGCCTCAAATCCTAGAGAGTTTTGGAATAAAATTATGATACCGTCCTCCAGAATTACCTGTAATAAGTTTGTCGACGAAGTATAAGAAGCAGATCCTGTAAGTGTTACCAATAAATTGAAGGTAAGAATATCGGTTCAGCTCAAGACAAATAGAGGAGATTCGTGTGCAAACAAATAAAAAGAATATAGTAAGGGTTTCATGATCGATTTGCTGGAGCTCGCCCAGTTGAGGAAAGAGACTTTATTCTCTAGAGCCGAAAATCACTACGGTGGCCTAAGGGAAAAGCATTAAAACTTAAGACCAAAAACGAGATTGAATTCATGATAGTAGTAAAAACAAAACTTGTGAAATTAACTATGGAACAAAGAAAAACTATAACAGGACATATGCTCACACGAGGAGACTTATGGCGTGGTAAACAATAGTAGCAAGAAACCCAAAATAAACTTGTAAAGACTCAACATGCTTTTGGCTGCAGGAAAGCTATCAACACCGGAGGAAACCCTAATGGGTTGTTGCAGAGGCGGAGAGGTTCTCCAACAGAGAAAATGTCGAAATAACCAAGAAGCAATGAAAGAGGCTATTGGGAATATCATAATTACCGTAACCGTAATTCTTTTCCACCGTTGGAGGCCGAAGCATGAGATCAAGGGCAGAGAATTCACCATATGTCCACTGTAGTGGCGTTAACATCGACAAACCAGACTGAATAACCATCAACACTTCCAGATTCACCGTATGGAAAAGGGTTAACCATTAAATTACAAATTGATTTCAATAAACATGCATACAATGAATTTAGTTAAGGCTGTATGGTGGTTGACTCGTTGATTACTCCAAAAAATTCAAGCTAGGAATTAACCTTAGTAAACTTCGTCTATTGTGTATATAATGTATTAAACTTAAATGCTTGACATATGTTATTAAATGCGGGACATATATTATCTAAATGCATGACACTTGTTAAGTCTTGCATGGAATAGACAATACTAATGCCAATGTAAAAATCAAAATAGGATGTAAATGTAAGTGTAAGTTTTGTAAACAATTTTTTTTTATTTTTATGGTTATAATGATGTATGTTACACATTTTATGTTTATGATGATCATAAAAGAAGAGAAATAAGTACTCCAAGATCATTATAGCTTGTTGACTTAACAAGTCAAGAAGGTTGGAGGTGTTGCAAATGTTTTGAAAATGATAATAGATGTAAGAGATAAACAATCTAAATGAAATTTATTTTCATCTTGAACCATCTTAGTATGGAAAAGGTTACAAATTGTTTCTTCCTAGGTTGTTTTCAGAATAGACCAACATCCAGTTTCACTCCAAAGTTCATGAGAATTAGTTCTTATGTTTTCTTTTTATTTTCTTCTTAGTACTGGTCACTAGAGATAATTTTGGTTAGAAACGGTGTGGTTGATCTTCTCCTTATAATACCTTAGCTTCCTTTTCCCCTCTAGGTCCTTATCATCCCACAATTTATCCTTAAATTTGCAGGTAATAATAAATAAATAATATTATCGTTATTTTCTCACAAGATATCCTCTTTTATCCCATAGTAGTCCACCCAAGAATAAGCATCATCTAGATCTTCCTCCACTCATATACTGCAACAGGACACCTCACATACATGATTATATGGAGATAGTGCAACCCTATGCCTCACATACATATAAAATAACATCTGTGTCAAGAATCTCAAAGAGGAACATTTTTTTACTCCAAACCCATATACAATAAATTTTTCATCCTCCAATAATCCTTTTCACAATGCCATAATTCTAGTTTAGCTCATGATGACTATAAAATTATGTTATTTAATATGAACACTGAGATATGTTATTACTATATTTCAATGTGTTAATATAGTTATTACTTTATTATTTTTAAATATTATGTTATGTTACAAGATCTTGCTTATACTAAATTATAATGCACTATTAATATATTTTTATTAATAGTAATAATATTACATTAAACACCGTTTTTCTTTTCTTCAATTTTAATTTTTAATTCTTTTATTTTAACTTTTAATCTATCTTGATGATATCACATAATTTTCATGCATTATATATAGTATTTAAAAATAAAAAGATTAACAACATAATATTCTAGTGTGAATGTGAATATCTAAATACTCATACTTCTTTTTAATTAAATTGTTTTATTAGATAAATATATAGACGTAAACTTCCAAGTATAATAGGAAATTTATAACTAAATTGTGACATTAATTTTTTTAATTAAATTATTTTATAAAATAATTGTAAGAGGTCATTTATAATTAAATAATGACCACTTTATGAAAACATTGAAGTAAATGATATTTTATGATAATGGAGAAAAGTATTTCAAAATCTTATTTCAAACAAATCACTTAAAATTTATATTTAATAACTTGGAATCATTTATTAAAAAAATAACTTTATTATCTGTTTAAAAAAATTTGAAATCATATTTAAAAATTATCTTCCCAACTATTTCAAACCCATTGTCATAATACCAAAATTTGAATTATCATATAAATCAAAACTTATATTTATCTGAAATAAAATCATTTACTCATCATCACTCAATAATTCAAAACTTACATTTATCTTTAATAAATTGAAATCATTTACTCACAGCAAACTATTCCTACAGGATAAAATACAAAAAATATAATTATTAAATAATTCAATACCTATTAATATAATACTAAAAATTTGAGTTACCATCTTTAAGAAGTAAATATTATTACAAAGTAAATATTATTACATTGTCATGTTTGATCATGAATCAAAAAACCAATTTAGATATTCATTTACTTAAAAGGCCACAACAAAATTCATTGAGGTGAAAGAAAAATAAAATAAACTGACAAAACAATTAAGCAAAACTAATGGACCCATTAGTCGTCAAGCTCTGTATAACTGATTTATAATAAAAGCTAAGATTCGTTATTTCATACATAAAGACATGTATCGCATGGGCTCTGATTTGGCGAGCCTTATTTCAGTTGCCATAGGCCCATTAATGCGGCCTAGGCCGCTGATGCTTGCCGCACGATGGTCTACACTTTTAATCGGACGGTGGGCATCAGCTCCCTGGGCCCGCATTAATGGGCCTATGGCAGCTGAAATAAGGCTCGCCCTCTGATATCTGCAAAAGGTGGCGGTGAGTCGAACAGTTTTGCGAGCGGTGAAATACGAGGCTGATTGGTTTTGTTGCCGCATTCGCATTTCCACACCACGGGATAGTAATCCTCTACACGTTTTTGAATGCACTGCAGTTTTGGAGTGATGGCGCACTGCACAGGATTACAAGGGTTGCACGCCCCGCATTTCTTGACACATGATGGCGGCCCGGAGCCACTAGTAACCTCGCTCCTACCTTCTCCCATCACCTGTAACAGCCGTTTATATCATTCAATTGTACACCAATATATTTTATCCAATCCAATGCACATTTACATAATATATTGTGTATTTAATATCAAAGATTGCAGATAAAACATGGACTCAGAATGGAAAGATTACAAAAATAGCGGGGCCACGACGTTCCGACGAAGTCGTGGTTTGTTTATCATTAATTTCTCTCCCAACGATCTCTGGATTATCAGCCAAATAAAAGGGTTACTGTATCATATTAGTGTTTTTGCAGGCATGTGAGAAAATAGTCTGTGCAAAATAAATTGAATACCCGATAAAATTTTTTTTATGTAAAGTAAAAGACACATCCCTAAAGCTCAATAATGTTATTAAAACACAAACGAGGATCTTCATCCTGGCATAACGTGAAAATCCTGAAAATCCAGTTTCCATAACCGCGTGTTTTTTTATGACAGCAGAAACCTCTTTCAATAACGTACTCTCTCACAGGTCTCTTTCACAAAAATCTAAGAGAATTTGTGGAGGAGAGTTGGCTATTCTCAATATTTAACAGAATTAAATAGATTACATAAAAAGAACATTAACAATAAATGACACTCCAGTCAACTGAAGTAAACTTGAACTAACTATAACACCTTGCAAACAATGCATGACAGCTAACCATAGAAATAAATGTAATGACACCTAACAATGAAACAGTTAGATAATATGTCAACTCACCAGGCAGATATCTCTTTTGAATAATATATCTTCCCAGCAAAAATCTCTTCGTATACTGTATTCTGCCTTGCTGTGTCTCCGAATATTGTATAAATATTGAATCTGAAAAGCTACGATGGTAATAATAAAGGAAAAAGAAAAGGATAAAATGAAAAATAACGCATAAAGCATATAACCAAGCCACAATATTTAACGTTTAGATCGATCTAAATAGATTGAAAAATAAAAATATAATAAAAGAAAAATAGAAAGCTATAATATTTTTTTTAAATAGAAGTTATTAATTTTTTTTATGATAATTTATTATTAGTTTGGAAAAAATGTTATTAATATTTTTAGTTTTTTATTTTTATTTTTAATTTTTTTTAAGTATAAAAGGTAAATTATAGAAAGAAAAATAAATTGTGAATGAAATTATTAAAAAGTAAATTAATGCATAGACACAAAATCTAAATCACTAATGACTATTTACTATTTTGGAACTTGTTATTAATATTACTAGGTTTTTCTTGTCTTTTCTTTTCGGGATTAAGGGAAATTAAATAAAGAAAATAAAGCTTCAAAAAAATATTAAAAAAAACAACCCATAAACATATAAAGGAAATCAATAATGAATATTTCATATCATTTGGAAAAATAATGATTAATATTTTTATATTTGTCTTGTCTTTACCTTTTTAGGATAATGCAAAAAATAAGAGCTACAATGCCAATAAAAAGAAAAATAAAACATAAAACAAATAACAAAAAAATAACACATAAACATACAACACAAATGAGTAATGAAAATTTACTACCATTTTGAAAAAAAATTATTAATATTTCTAGGTTTTTCTTGTCTTTTCCGTTTTCAGATAGAATAAAATAAATTTTATTTATAGAGTATAAAACTATTATGTTAAAATATTCATTTTATATATAAACAAAATAATTATTAAAAAATATTCATGTCATGTTACTAAGTAGAAAGAATAAGACCGATTAACTTGACTAACATTAAGAATATATATTTTAATAATTTTTTATTGTGAAATGACTATGAACAACATTGAATCCACACCAATCCATACATTAAATCAATTTGTACCAATTACTTAATCCACACCTCATCCATAGATTAAAAAAACTGTACCAACAACTTCTATATTTAAAGCATTTGTATTGTTATCCAAATCTGGCCTCATAGATTATAGAGAGTGCTCAAAATGTACCAACAAGTTCTTTCGTTAAAGCATTTGCATTGTTATCCAAATCTAGCCTCATATATTATAGAGAGTGCTCAATTGGCCTATCGAGATGGGGCACCAACCAACAAGTACAAACCTTTAACAAAATAGTACCGAATAGAGCTTAGCAAAGACCCGTGCCCCTAGTCACCTTCTATGGTGATCTATGGTGACTTCTGGTACCTCTATTGGAATAAATAGTAGCATAATGAATTTACCTATCATTATGAACCACCTATAGAAACAAGAAGGTCCTATATTTTTAATTGCTTCACAAAACTCCACTACTCTTAGTTGGAATTTGAAATTATTTTTTAAAGCAATTGCATATCAAATATACATGAGTCTACCTTCAAATTGAATATCTATTTACACTTCATTCAACCAAACCATTTCATTTGATGCATTAAAAGTTACAATATCTTCTATTTCAATAACATGAATAAATCATACACATAGTTGGTTATACACAAATATTTGGTTATTAGGATTAGGTTTTAATCAATTTATCCACACTTGAATTTGGATAAAGATGAATTCTAAATCTTCTATTGCTAAAGTATAATAAATCAATATACATTGTTAATCTACTTTCTCCTAATCATCTATGAATTATCATGCAAATAAAAAAGCCACTATTAGTAATTTTGCACGCATGTGAAAAAACATTGTGCAAAATAAATTGAACACCGGACGAATTTCTTATAAAAATTACGCATGCCTAAGCTCAATAAGATTAAAACAAATATGAGGATGTTCATCCTCGCATAACACAAAAATATAGGTTCTATAACCGCTTGTTTTTTCCATATCTCAACAAAAAACTCTTTTAATAACATACTCCCATGCAGAAATATCTTTGAATAACGTATTCTCCCCAACAAAATCTCTTTGAATAATGTATTATCCCTAGTTGTATCTTCCTTTCAGAAAAAGCATAAGAATAAAAATAATTAACATTTAGTAGACATCTGTACTTGGAAGGGGTGCTAAATATTAACCGTTGGTAAGATAGAGGAAAGTCTTTTGATATCTTTTTTCGGATTTTCAAGATTCTTCTTCGTTTGTATGAAACGTTAAACACAAAATTGTATCTTGTTATTCCAGCGAATTTCTGAGTTGGAATATTTAATTAACAACTAAATATCGAATATGAAATCTGGAAGAGATATTGGAGGCTAAAATAGTGAGCTATGTTATAACGAATTCATTAATAAACTATCATTGGAAAAATCATGCATAATAATCATTAATTAATTAAAATAAAGAAAAAAATATTATTTACCCAAAAGAGCATAAATAATTATAAAATGGAATTATATAATAGATTATGATAAATAATGTGATAAAAGAATATTAGAAATGGATGAAATGGATGTTAAGAAGTGATGATAATAATACAAATTAGTGGCTCAACATCTCCCCCAAACTTAACATGTTGCATGTCCTTATACAGCGCAATGCCTCAGTATTAACCAAGTTGTAATACAATAATCAAAATGCTCACCCTAGCCGATGATATTGATGGAAGAGAACACATTTTTGTCAAATGCTTCGTTAAAAAAATGTTCATGTATACAGTCAACCATATGTATATTAAGTTGCAACAAAGTATGATACAAGTAAATACAAACTTTATTACAAACCAGATTTTGCTGAAATTTTGTAACAAAATTTATAGTATATCAAAGCTTTCCCAATCCGAAAATCAAATCAATGAAACAAATGGATTTCAATATATCAACAAAATGATTTTTGTTAATAATTCATGATTTTTTGGAATTAAGAAATTGGTTTATCTTGAAAATTTTTGGGTTTAATGATACATTTGTTGTCGACAATTCAGAAGAATCTAGTTGATAGTTTTAAGGATATAAAGAAATCAATTTTAGGATTCTATACCTTAAATGAGGAAGAAATGAGAAATAATTCTTCATTCATAGCAACCATTCCCCCAAACTCGAGAATTAGCATGCCCTCATGCTACACTAGAAAACAAATTGGGGTGGTCTGTACAATCATGACTTAAATCTTTGTTTGGTGTATAAAAACTTGGAATAAGGGAGATTTTGAGAATGAATAATGAGATCAATGGATGATAAATAAAATTAATGGTATGTTCATGATAATGAAAGTAACACTCCCCCAAACTGAAATATTTTGTCTCTGAAAAATGGGAAGTGGTAAAGAAAGGGAAATAATGGTTGAAAAAGATGAGTAAATAATGGTCAATGATTTTTCATAACATTCTCCTAAAATTTTAATAAATCAAAACCTTATGCTATTTTACCTCAAGTTTTACCTCCATAAAAATGTGGAATGGTATGTATGGATTAACATTTTTTTGAAGCTGATGTAGGCTGAGATGATGTTGAAAGTGATGCGGAAGGTGGAAGCCATGCAAGCTAAAAAAGTAATCAGAAAGTATAGCAGGGTTTCCTTCCACCAAACTGATTAGTTTCCTTGTCATCTATAAAAAATATCAGGAGTATCCTTAATCAGTAATTCATCACCTCAGTTACCTCATTACATATAAAAATGAAATAATCATATTGTGAATGACATGGAATAATAATGGATAAGAAGGGAAAAGATGCAATCCATATACATATAAGCTTTGGTTGTTATGAGCACAAAAATTAAGAGAATTAGTTATCTCAGTCTTTTATTTTCAAGGTCTGTCCAATTACATGGGATTCAAGATCAGAATCAGGCCTCTTAGTGGTGTGGTTAAGATATGAATAAATGGTGTTTGATTTGGAAAGCAACTATCTTTGGTTAAATGTATGATACTCGTAGAATAAAGAAATTATAGATTAGATGATACTAAATGTCAAATATCAAATATCCTAAAATTTTCATCCCTGACATGTAAAGTAAATATTTATAACTCAATAATAGATATAAACCATAACCACGATCATCTAAGAAATGATTAAATATACCCCATGAACCATGAGTTCTGGAAAACCTTGTATATGCAACAGTGAGCTTTATTGGAAATTAGCTTTGAGAAAATAAGGTAACCAAATAGATTATGGTATTAAATTAACTTCTATACCATATGCATAGCCATTGCTGCCAGCAGGCTCCATAGCCTCGACAGGGACGCCACTTTAACCCATTGAGACGCCATTGTCCCATCTATTAAAAATAATTATATAGTTGCAAAAATCCTTTTCAATTTACCAATATGTCAACTAAATATCATTGTTCTGGCATGGTAACCATTTAATAACAATGCCATTCATAAGAGCTAACAAAAGTGAAAAATTCAGCTCTCGATGAGACCTCTTGTCCTTCAATTTTATGACCGAAGGCCATTACCATGGCTTGGTGACCAGCAGTGGTAATGTCACTTTATTAGGACCTATGATCATGGTAGTTTGGCTCATGATGAGACCTCCTATCCTCCAGTTGACCATTTATGTTTAAAATTCAACTATATTTTTTTTAATCAATAACATATTACTTAATAGATGGGGTGACAAGTCAACTCCTTAAGAGCTAGGGATGGTGAAAAAAGTTGTGTAATAACTATTTTCAACTTTGATAGTTTTTATTCTCAAAAACTAATAACCTTGAACTGACTGCTGATAAATATAATTTTCATTGTTGAGACTGGGGTTGTGGAACAATTCATTAGATAATGGCAGAAAGATTTAAATACAATTTCGTGGTCATCATCATAAATTTTACAAGATCAAGGATTTGACCAATTAGGAAAGTTGAAAGTTGACATGATGAAATCATCTTTGCATAATTATTCCTTAAAAATAAGATTACGTTCATAGATAAAAAAAGGTAAATTAATTACCCAATCATTATGTCAAAGAGGGCCTAGACCATTAAAAGTATTTTCCATTCATCGAATCGAAAAAAAAAATAGAAAGACCTACATATGTTGAATTGAATGTGAAAATTGACCAACAACAATAGTTGTGACTGAGCTAACAAAAACCATGACTTAGGTAATAAAAAGGAAAGGGGAAAAAGAATGATGTTAGGAAGGTGACATGAAGGAGGATTAGTCACTTTACAAAATAATGAGGAATTAAGAGTGAATCATTCTTGACAAGACTTACCATAATAATCATCCTTTAAATACAAACCCCCCCCCCCAAAGTAAAGTATGTCTGCCATCTGTCATAGTTGATCATGTTATAAGTAAAATACCAAATAAATCCATGGAGTCGGTCGAGGACGTACCTGGTGACTTATCTTGGTAGAGTAAAAACACTAGAGTAACAGCACCAAGTACTTACAAAAATATCACCATGGAGTAACATCACCGGAGGAGTAACAACATCAGACGAGTAAGAATGCCAGACACTTATAAAATTTTAGAAGGAGTAACAACATCCAACACTTGGAAATATTTTCCAGAGTAACAACAATGACAGATTCACACCACCGACGGAGTAACAACATCTAGAATAACATCAGTGCAAGTAACAGCATCTGGAGTAATAGCAGTTCGAGTAACAGCATCTGGAGTAACAACAGTGCAAGTAACAACATCCGGAGTAACAAAAGTGCCAATAAGAACATTCGGAGTAACAAAAGTGCGAGTAACAACATCCTGCATAATAGCAGTGCGAGTAACAACATCCAGAGTAATAGCAGTGCGAGTAACAACATCCAAAGTAACAGCAGTGTGAGTAACAACATCCGAAGTACCAACAGTGCGAGTAACAGTAGTACGAGTAACAACATCCGGAGTAACATCAATGCAAGTAACATAATCCAGAGTAACATCAGTGTGACTAACAACATCCGGAGTGACAACAGTGCGAGTAACAACAGAGTGAGTAACAACATCCGGAGTAACAACATACGGAGTAACAAAAATGCAAGTAATAGCATCCAGAGTAACAATAGTGCGAGTAACAGCATCCAGAGTAACATTAGTGCAGTAACAACATCCATAGTAACAATAGTGTGAGTAACAACATCTGAAGTAAAAGGGTGTGAGTAACAACATCTGAAGTAATAGTAGTGCGAGTAACAACAGTACGAGTAACAGCATCCAGAGTAACAACAGTGAAAGTAGCAACATCCAGTGTAACATCATCACGGAGTAGCAACATCCAAGGAGTAACATCATCGCTGAGTAGCAGCATCATAGGAGTAGCAGCATCTTGAGTAGTAGCATCCGGAGTAACAACAGCCAAGGAGTAACAACACTGCGAAGTAACATCATCGCAGAGTAATAGCATCGAAGGAGTAACAACATCCTGGGTAGCATCATCTGGAGTAACAATGACCAAGGAGTAACAACATTACGAAGTAGAAGCATCTATGGAGTAAGAACATCCTAAGTAGCAGCATCCAGAGTAACAACATCACGAAACTTAAGAACTTACTCCTTTTATTTTTCATAAGAGAAATCAGAAAATAAACGACTATTTATTGAAAACAAATAAATAACTTAAGTTAATATGATTATGATTTTCGATTTTCTTGCACAGACAAACAATTGATATTTCAAGAATAACATTTTCATTTGATGATAGATTGAACCGATTCAAATTGAAGATTAAACTATATTGATTTATGTATCTCCAATAGAAACTAGTTTTGAAGGAAATAATAATTGGTGGGTTAAATACGCTAGTGAACAGTCGAAAAAACAGAGTTTCAAGAGTGTTGATTTATGATAATAAGTCAGTATTTTGGTCATAAATTCCTCATACTATATCGAAATAAAGTGATTAAAATTGTGTTGTAAACTAGATTCATAGTTGAACATACCATAGAAACATGTTTCCAAAATCTAGTCATTTAAGCCTCCAAAAACGGATTTTCCCAACTCTGTTCCTTAGCTGCCTACTAGACATCCTATCATTGTTTTGGTCATAAATTTTATTTTAAATATAATGCATCTACATACATAAATAAATTTGAATGTTGATCATCGGTGTTAATTTTCACGCATGTTGCAATAAAATTAACTATCTTTAGATCTAAACAAATCTATTTATTTATGCCTTTATTCATTTGATATTATACACTACACTACTCTACTTTGGAAAATAAAATATAATCACATATAAGGGTAGTTCCGGTGAAGACATTTTTGAAATAATGCCTCAAATATGCACATACACGTATTTCAAAAATGTATGTTAATAAATATACGTGTATGAGATACCAACTTCCCTGTTAAGGATGTTGCCAAGAGTTGATGAAGTGTAAAGTTATGTTGCGAGCAAACAACAGAGTGAAACCAGTCTTCAATATAGTCTTAATTTCCCATATTTGTCACATTGTGAAGTTCCTTGACTCAGTTCCAGATTTTGTTGATGATTCCTTTCTTGACCTCATCCTATGAGTTTTGGGGGTCTTCCTCTGGATTTTTGTTTATATATCTGGTCATAGAACCAGAGGAAGGAACAAAAATTCAACAATTCTTAAAGCTCAGGACTTGGAGGAGGGTGAAATTTTCCTCCCCAGGATGAGAGATTAGGTGTTTAAATAGAAAGAAGGAAAGCAAGAAAGTAAATCAAGCTCAAGTCCTAGAGCAGGGTAGCATTTCCCTACCCAGGATGAGAGATTAGGCCCTAAGAAATCAGCAGAAAAAAATCAAAGGAAAACGATGAACGCTCAGGAGCTAGGGTAGGGTAGTATTTCCCTCCCTATAATAAGAGATCAATTCTTAAGAAATCAATAAAAAATAAGAAAAATAAAACAACTATGCTCAGGACCTAGAGTAGGGTAGCATTTCCCTCCGTATGACGAGAGATTGGTTCCTAATAAATCAATCAAAAGGAAAATTAGAACAACTACGCTCATAACCTAGAGCAGGGTAGCATTTCCCTCCTTAGGATGAGAGATTGATCCTTAGATCAATATGAATCGTGTTCTTGCACCTTTGTTAGCCTCCTTGACAACAACACCAAAATGTTGGTGTCCGAGTGTGAATGAATATTCAAACCCTTTCCAACGTTAATTATCAATCCGGGTGTGTTTGGTTATTGCAAGGCTAACGTGCACAATATGTGCAGATGACAATAACATAATTATATATTAATTGTGGTTTCGATAATTTAAACAAAGAATCAATTGTTGTAACAGCAATAAAGAAATGGAAGAAATAAATTGTAAAGCTTATAATGCATTCATAACAATAAGAGTATCAGCAAATACATCTACTATCACAGCAATTGCAAATTATACAAAAAATGAAATAGAAATAACAACACATAGGAAATACGCAGCACCTTATCGGAGAGTGGGCCCAACTCTTTGATCAGGGCTGCGGAAAACTCATAGCTTACAAATGGAATAAAGAAACATTGTGCATTCAATTAATTGAACATCTTGTCATTACAAATCTGTCTCTTCTTGCTTAACTCTCTATGCCTTATCCTATGCATTCTATCTTTCCCTTTTCTCTGATTTGTGCCCTTTTAAATATAAAAACAAAGGGAAAATAAAATTATTACATAATCTCAATAAGCAAGATGAGATCTGAAAGATCTTTCCATCATGATTTAGCTAGCACAAGTCCAATTTAGCAATTACAATTGGGGCAATTTTGGGAAACGGCCACAATAGAAAATATGCAAATTTGTCCTTTGAAGAACCCTGTATTTATCTCAATCAAGACTGAATTTTGGAAAACTTCTCATGGAAAAACTAACTTGGTTCGTTCATCACAAAACCCATGTTTCATATTTTCAAAATTCTTCTTCGTTTGCCCAAAATGTTCAAGGAAAAATTGTCTCTTGTAATTCCAGTGAATGTCTGAGTTGGAATATTTAATTAACATCTGAAGGTCAAATCCGAAATATGGAAGAGATCTTGGAGGCTAAAATAGTGAGTTGTGTTATAACGAATTCATTAGTAAACCTTAATTGGCAAAGTCATGCATAATAATCATTAATTTATTAAAATAAAGGAGAACAAGTATTATTTATCCAAAAGAGAATAAATAATTATGAAATGGAATTATATAATAAATTATGATAAATAATGTGATAAAATAATATTAGAAATGGATGAAATTGATGTTAAGAAGTGATAATAATAACACAAATTAGTGGCCCAACAGTAGGTTTCTAATATTTTCTTAATTAATTATATGTTTGTCTTGACATTTCGTTCATAGCTATTATACCGACTCGGTGTTTTTAAAATTTCGTATCATAGATCAACTTTTAACTGTGTTGGGTTTACCCCGTAGATGCTGAGTTCCATAATGTTCACTCCACTATCGTTCTCCAACCGAACCAATGTTGAAAATGGCAACAAGAAACAGTGAAGGAGGCCTCCTGAAACATCTTTCCTGATCCTAGTTGGAAAGTGATCACCTAAACTAGGTGGGGACCACACATGTGATTTTTGTCGAAAAGTCTATTTTTAGACTATGTCTATTTTTAGACATATGGAGCATAGTCTAGGAGTTGCGGGATGCTATTCTCGGATGATTGGTCAAGTTGGTAAAAATATATGGACATCTATTTTTAGACATACAAGTCGAAGTCTATTTTTAGACTGCCTGTCTAAAAATAGAACAGTCAAATATTATTAACCCTTAATAATATTTAGACTATAAACATTATCTTATCCTCTTGGAGCACTTCAGTTCGAGCTACAGATGTGGCACATGCAGCTGGAAGAAGGAAATTCGAATTTCCTAAGGGTTAGTTGAGCTATTGCATGGTTGACTTCAGTTAGAACTCATGTGGCAGAGTTTGGTGGAGTTGATGAGACAGTTGATGGAGTTGTGTTCGGTTTAACTTAGCTGAACTAGTTGTATTTAGTTTAACTGGCTAATACACTAGAGATGAGTGGTGTGAATTAATTATTAATTAATTCACTAATTATTAACTCATTATTCAACTAAAGAACACATCAATTAACAGCAGTGCATGGACAGTTCAGTGGAGACCAGTGTTAGAGGTGGGTGAAAGGGTGGGGTCTACTATCAGTTGTGACTATAGTGTGCATGATATTTGCACAATCATTGGAGGAGATTGCCAATGAGGATTGCGCAGTTAAAGCCAAGGAATTCGAATTCATTCTATCAATTCTCTCATCTTGGATTGCGCAGTAGAGGCAGGAAAACAGTGGAGGATTTTTGAACCCGTGACTTGTTCAAAACTGAGCTAGTTTGTGTGTAACTTTTGGAGACAGTACTGAGTACTTGTGAGGAGTATTGTACTGAGATTTTTACATGATTCTTCTTCATTATAATATATAGACAGTAGGGGGTTTTCAGCTATAAGCTTTCCCCAGTATACATACTGTGTTATATGTGTTGAATTTCTATGTGCGCATGTGAATGTTTTCAATACCGCTTGTTGTTTTTATTTCCGCATGTGATGATTAATGCGTAGAATAGATTATGTGTTATGTATGAAGCTCAAATAGTATGTGACCAGGATAATCTCGGTGAATAATTCAGCAAATTATTCAAATTTCTACATGGTATCAGAGCTATATTGATCATCAGATCTATTACGGTGATTACAAACTTATTTCGGTAGACAGAGTCTGTAAGCGGGCCAGGTAGCCTCTGGATCCATCCTTTCTCTGAAAGGTGATATATCCAGTAAATGCCCCTACAGTCGATCTCTGTGCTAGAAATAATTTGTTCTCAAGTGTAGATCGGAAGCGGTTGAGTTTTCAGCTTGTGGAATTCGAATTGCAGAATTGTTTTTCTTGGTGTCAAAAGCAAAGATGTCTTTCGTCGGATTGCGATTGGAGTATGCCTTGGAAGGCAGCTCGAATTATATTGCATGGAAAGACAGGATGGAGGCAGTGTTAGATGACAATGGGCTGTTGGAATTCATAGAGAAATAAATTCCAAAGCCTACTTCTACGGATGCTGCTGTGATTGAAGCTTGGCAAAAGAAGACAGCAAGGTGTCGAAGGATTCTGTTGGAGGGCGTGAAGGATCACATAGTATCCAGCCTGCATGGTAAAGCTTCTCCATTCTTGATGTGGAAATATTTGACAGATTTGTTCCAAAGCAAGAGTGACCAAAGGAAGTTGGCGCTCAAGGATAAACTCAGGAAAATAAAGATGGAGAAGAATGACACTATTCCGGTATACTTGACAAAGTTTTTCCACTGCAGGGATGAGCTTGGGAGTGTAGGAGTTAGTGTGGATGATGAGGAGCTGGTGAGCTTGGCTCTCCTCGGGCTTCCGAAAAGTTGGCATGCATATCAGGACAGTGTCAATGGTCAGGAAAATTTGCCAGGATGGGAAAGACTGTGGTCTGATCTTGTGCAAGAGGAGATCCGGCGGAGTACCAGAGATGGATCTTCATCAAAGATATCTGATGAAGAAGACTGCGCTTTGGCTTCCAAAGCAAGGAAGGGGAAGGGCAAGGAGAAGGCTTCTCAATCTGGTGCGGATGGTAAAAAGCGTGACATGTCCAAAGTGAAGTGTTTTCACCGTCACGATCATGGACATTATGCCACAAATTGTCCACAAAAGAAGAAGAACAAGCAGGCTGCTAGAGCTGCAGCTGGTGAGGCTCTTGCCTCACAATTTGAGCTGGACTTCTCATTGATCGCATGCATGGTGTCTAGTGCATTGGGATCAGGGTGGTATTTTGATAGTGGCGCTTCCTTTCACATGACGGGAGATGCAAATATTTTCAGTGACTTGGTGGAGAAAGGTCTCCAGATGCATGTTGAGTTGGGCGACGGTGGACGATACAATGCGACCGACATTGGTACCATAACCTTTCAGAGGGAGTCAGGTAAACTCATTCTTTTACAAGATGTATTGCATGTACCAGGTCTAAAAAATAATTTAATCTCAGTTGCAATGTTAGAGGATAAAGTGTATGAAGTTGTCTTTAGAGAAGGGGAAGTTTTCCTTCGGCACAAGGCAACAGGACAAGTCAAGAAGGTTGGGATTCGGGCAAAGAATCTCTACAGAATTGAAGTAGATGGGATGTCTACAGAGCTTCCTACTGTTGGGAAGCGGGAGAAAGACATGCAACTGATGCTTGAGAGGGAGAAAGTTTTGCATGCAAGTGAAGGTGAACCTCAGGGTGTGGAGCAGCCACAAGAGGATCATGGAGTGGGATAGACCACTCATGCAGAGAAATTTCGTGCCAGATGGGCAGAGGGAGTGCATGCATCTATACCACCAGGTGAGAGGTGGGGCGACATGCATGATTAATCCCAAGAGGAGATTTCTGGGCAGGATTCTTGAGATGGTGTGGATCTCATGAATTGAACCTAGCTATGAGGTGCCCACAGAGCAGCAGTAGCATGATCTTGATGCAGGCAGATCAGATTGACAGTGTCGGATACTGGAGCGCGGATCATAGTTGACAGCAAGTGCAGAGTGCATGGGTGCAAGATTTCAACAGCACAGTGGTTCCTGATGACATGTGCAGTTGGTACCAGCAGAAGTCGAAGACTTTGATGATAGATGCATCAGACTGATTGATTTGTTTGGAGCCTATTCAGTTTCGGATATTTTGCATGCAAAGGGTGCATGGCGCATGCATGGAGTTTCATGGTGCATGCATGAGTTTGCATGGCGCATGCAAATGCATGGAGTTGCATGTCGCATGCATGGAGTTGCATGGCGCTTGTGAAGGTTGCAGGGCAAATGCATGGAGTTGCATGTCGCATGCAAAGATAGTCCTTTCTTGTTGAGAGGGACTGTTGAAAATGGCAACAAGAAACAGTGAAGGAGGCCTCCTGAAACATCTTTCCTGATCCTAGTTGGAAAGTGATCACCTAAACTAGGTGGGGACCACACATGTGATTTTTATTTAAAAGTCTATTTTTAGACATATGGAGCATAGTCTAGGAGTTGTGGGATGCTATTCTTGGATGATTGGTCAAGTTGGTAAAAATAGATGGACATCTATTTTTAGACATATAGGTCGAAGTCTATTTTTAGACTGCCTGTCTAAAAATAGAACAGTCAAATATTATTCACCCTTAATAATATTTAGACTATAAACATTATCTTATCCTCTTGGAGCACTTAAGTTCGAGCTACAGATGTGGCACATGCAACTGGCAGAAGGAAATTCGAATTTCCTAAGGGTTAGTTGAGCTATTGCATGGTTGACTTCAGTTAGGACTCAAGTGGTAGAGTTTGGTGGAGTTGATGAGACAGTTGGTGGAGTTGTGTTTAGTTTAACTTAGTTGAACTAGTTGTATTTAGTCTAATCGTATAAATACACTAGATACGAGTGGTGTGAATTAATTATTAATTAATTCACTAATTATTAACTCATTATTCAACTAAAGAACACACTGCCTAACAACAAGCATGGATAGTTCAAAGGAGACCATTGTTAGGAGGTGGGTGAAAGGGTGGAGTCTACTATCAGCTTGTGACTATAGTGTGCAAGTGAGATTTGCACAATCATTGAGGATATTGACCAACCCTCCTCAGCAGCTTAAACCATGAATTCATATTATCTGATCCATTTCATCTTGGATTGTGGCAAGAGAGTAAGTGTGCAACAAAGGAGGAGTTTTGAACCCGTGACTTGTTCAAAACTGAGCTAGTTTGTGTGTAACTTTTGGAGACAATAATGAGTACTTGTGAGGAGTATTGTACTGAGATTGTTACATGATTATTCTTCATTATAATATACAGATAGTAGGGGTTTTTCAGCTGTAAGCTTTCCCCGGTATACATACTGTGTTATATGTGTTGAATTTCTATGTGCGCATGTGAATGTTTTCAATACCGCTTGTTGTTTTTATTTCCGCATGTGATGATTAATGCGTAGAAGAGATTATGTGTTATGTATGAAGCTCAAATAGTATGTGACCAGGATAATCTCGGTGAATAACTCAGCAAATTATTCAAATTTCTACAACCAACAGCCGAGGACTAGAAAAAAAGTATGTTATGAACTTTAATAATCATTAATTGTTATTATGGCATTTGTCCCTATATTCTACATTTTGATTTAAGGGGGTTTTAATTAAGTTCATAGATTGTCCTGACTTAACCCAACTGGTTATCATTATCATACTTCCATTGCTATTTCTTATCAACTAGAAATATCTCTGTCTTCCAACAAAGATATCTAAAGGTCTGCGTCTGAATGATTTAATTCATACAATGTATAGATAATTGTTTCTTTCTTTGTAATTTTATTTGGTAATAAATTTCTATCTAAAATTTCCACTAGTATTAACTTCCATTGGATTTCTTGTTTTCAGGTAATTGCGTAACTTGGTGTTCGTAATGGAATGTTTTTGTCCTTCAATTTCTCCAACATTAAATTGACTCCCTTTTCTTATTCAGGTTGGTATTCATGTTCTGTTGAAGAATAGGAGTTCATTTATGACTCCTTACGGATATTTCCCATTTTATTCTCTTATGGGACTTAGTCCCTAGAACTCTGCAATGTAACTATCTGCAGATCTATATGTATACTATAGTACTGTCTGAAATTGTTTAGTTAGGATTTTTGCTGTCAGAAAATTGGACTGTGGTTTTATCCTTCAGTGAGCTAGAAATTTACACTTATACTTTAATATTGTATTAATATAATTTTCCTTTATTGCTAGCAATAGTTTTTCTATTTGGTTCATGTGAAGAATTCATTCCATACACATGTATATCTGTATGCTCTTCAAATAAATAATCCCAATGTATATATTCTATATTTCTATTTATGTATACTGTACTATATTGTTAGCTAATGTTGTTTAGTATTTCAGTTCTATAGTTCTGCCAGATTTTTCTAGTAAGTGAATATTGAATCATCTAAATTCCAAATTTTAACTTTAAATGATAATTTCCTAGTATAATTAGTAAACAATAGTTTCTTTGTCGTTCAGTATAGAATAGGAAAATCACATCTCATAGCCTTTTTAAAATGCTAGAAATAAAATGCTTCTAAAATAAAATATAACTCCTTCCAGTTATATTCTTCTAGTTAACCAAAATATTAGACTGTGTTCCCTTCTCAGTTAATTTCATTTTTTGCTTTCAACATAAAAACCCAGTTTCGATATATGCATGTCCTTACTAATTTCAATTCCGGTTTGTTTTTCTTTAGCTGGTAAAGAAATATCTAATTATATAATACTACATGTCTTTAGATATAAGTATCTATATGTTACGTTTCTGTATGCCACTTTCTATTTAGTATTCATTCCTAAATAACCTGTAAAATTTACTAAAAAAATAATAAAACACTAAATTACAGGAATATCACTTTTCTGTGAGGTACCTAACCTCAGATCTTGACCCATCACTGGGTTTTAGACACTCTGAGAGTTGGTCCTCTACAGAGTATGTCTGTGCAACTATACAGATGTTACTATTTCCTCTATAGTGATTTCTGTTAAATGTACAGACCAACAAAAGATAACTATACTGATAAATTTTTCAATTCTCTGAACATCGAGTTAAACTCAGAATTTGAATACTAACATGGCTACTTTATCATTTCTAGTAATTCATCACAACGTTCTAAATTAACTCAAGGAGCATTCAAATTTTAATTTGCATACCACTTAGGTTTGACTAGTTGTCTCCCTACCTTAGAGCTCTTTCTCCATAGCTCACCCCTGAGCAGAGATATTTTTCTCCAGTTATAGATAAACCCTTGTCTATCCGGAATCTTCTTATATAATCATTCATTCCCCAACTTGTTTCCCTTAACTGTGTCCAGTTAATTAAGGATGTTGTATTCCTATTTTCCTAGGCTTTCCCTCTGTTTCTTCCACAAAGGTACTTTTAAAGCTAGCTTTTCTTCTTCAATATTTATTCCACCTCTTCCCAATAATTTCCTCTTTATTGAAGTATTTGGATATTTATCTCCAAATCTAATTTTAGTATCTTACTTTATTCCTTCGAAGGATTTCTAGAAGTCTAGGAAAGTCTAGTCAGTGCAAATTAATTTATATTTTATTTTATTAACTTAATTTAATAAAATATATCCATCCTCAATATGTTCTTTCGAATCCACTTTGACCCTTAAAGTTCTTAACTGCCCTATTTTAAAAAACAGCAATTCAGGGACATTACAGAGTGAGACAGGGAACTGTTAACTCAGTACCCTCAGGATGAAGGTTCCGATTTGGTCGTTCCCTACAAAGAGGTTAAACACAAACATAATGGTCTGACTATTTTCATGTTTAAGATTAAAGAAAATGAATCGAGAATATTAATATTTGTTGTCTGAATGAAAGTAAAACATACTGAAAGCTTTATCTGAAAATTACAACCAACATTGTAGTTATCAACTCTAGAATTGAAAGAAATAGTCTACAGAGTTTTTATTTCAAAATACCTGAGTAGCATGGTTTTTCTTAAATATTTATAAATGTAACAAAGATAAAAAAGAAAGATACAAAATTTAATTCTTTAGACATAATTAATAATTACTGTGTAATTTCCAAAAACGACACCCTGTATATGAAAATATAAATATATTCAAGAAATTTATCACTATAACAGTAAACAACTCAGGCTTAGAAAACCTTTGTAGAAGAATGATGACTATAAATCGTTACAAAGAAGAATACACCCAAAAACTTAGTTAAGGTTTACAAGTAATTATTGTCCAAAACAACCAAATGTACTTGCGATGGGTTTAACCCAGTAAAGAAAGTATATTTATATCCTGAATCGAATAGGGTAAAAAAGAAATCATAATCATGAATATATTCTGTTGTGTATAAGAAAAATATAAGAAAGGATTCGTAATAAGACTACAACCGAAACATTCAATAAAATCCAAAGCTTATATTCCAGCAAGTGTAAAAGTATATATATATATATATATATATATATTTGAGTCTGAATAAGAAAAAGTTAAAAGAATAATTGTTACATAAAACTACCCGGCATGCTCATATAGGGTATTGGCCTTAAATAAAGAGTTAACATTTTTTATAACAGATTTAAAACAAAACTCTATAGTGAGTCATAAACCCTCCGCAAGCCCAAATTTTCTAGGAAAAAGTGGTTCACAACAAAGGGGTACCTGACAAAGCTGAAATAAGTTAGAGAAATTATGAGTGAACTTCTTGGAGTGCATCCTTACAAAAGAAACAGCAAAAAAACCTACGAACAAAGTAATTGTGAAAGAAATCAGTAAACAACCAGCCTCAAATCCTAGAGAGTTTTAGAATAAAATTATTATATTGTGCTACAGAATTACCTGTAATAAGTTTGTCGCCGAAGTATAAGAAGCAGATCCTATAAGTGTTACCAATAAATTGAAGGTAAGAATACCGGTTGAGCTCAAGAAAAATAGAGGAGATTCGTGTGAAAAAAAATAAAAATAATATGGTAAGGGTTTCATGATCGATTTGCTGGAGCTCGCCGAGTTGAGGAAAGAGCCTTTATTCTCTAGAGCCCAAAATCACTACAGTGGCCTAAGGGAAAAGCATTAGAGCTTAACAACAAAAACGAGATTGAATTCATGATAGTCGTAAAAATAAAACTTGTGAAATTAACTATGGAACAAAGAAAAAAATATAACATGACATATGCTCGCGCGAGGAGACTTATGGCGTGGTAAACAATAGTAGCAAGAAACCCAAAATAAACTTGTAAAGAATCACCATGCTTTTGGCTGCCGAAAATCTGTCAACACCGAAGGAAACCCTAATGGGTTGTTGCAGAGGCGAAGAGGTTCTCCAATGGAGCAAGGGTCGAAATGACCAAGAAGCAATGAAAGAGGTTATTGGGAATAGAGTAGTTATCGTAACCCTAATTTTTTTCCACCGTTGGAGGCTGAAACATGAGATCAAGGGCAGAGAATTCACCATATGCCCACTGTAATGGTGTTAACATTGACAAACCAGACTGAATAGCCATCAACACTTCCAGATTCACCGTATGGAAAAGGTTTAACCATTTAATTACAAATTTATTGCAATAAACATGGGTACAAAGAGTTTAGTTAAGGCTGTATGGTGGTTGAATGGTTGTAACACCTCCAGTTTAAGGAAATTTTTTTTTTTTTTCTTCAGATACACTGAGGTTTCCTCTCTATTCACCTAGTTATTTGAATAATGAGTGCAGAATGTTAAATTTACTTTCCTTTTGATATAATTTCCTCTAATCATCTAGCATTTCCATCTTCATAAAACATTGAACACTCCACCTATATTCCTTTCAACCATATACATATAGATATATCCATTTATAATATCAAGAGATGTGTTTCTCCCTTTTTCTTTTCCGCAATGTAAACATAGGTTATATGAATATACATACCTTTCAATAACTTCACCTAATATCTAAGTATTTTCCACACCTATACCTTTGAATCCCACAGATATATATATATGTTACCTATATATTGATAATATACCTCTTATTCATATCATTGACTCCATATATATATATATATATCGTTATTTATATATATACCACATATACATATATATCCTTTTTAAAAATATTGAAATGAAGGTATACATATATATGCATCCTATATATATACATGTATAACACCTATTTCGAATCCTGTAATATAACCCTTTAAAATCAAATACATCGCATACAATATTAACACCATCTCATCGTAATAGATCATCATATCTTTCCATTTGAGATTACATACTCTAAGATAATTATATTCTTATTTACATCCCTATAGGATGTGAGGGACGATACGTGAAATGGGTTTTATTCATTTCCATACGGTGTCACGGTGGCATATATATATGTGTGCTCTCTCCTCGATTTACCAATTAGTTGCGTGTTACACCGAGGGTCTTCAGTCTCATCATACCTATTTTATGTACCTTACACCGTCATAAAGATCTACACGCTATCTCCTTTGGATACATGATAAATTTATGAGGTTACGGTTGTATGGAGTGGTCATATGGTTTACTGGTCACGACGGCTTCTGCGTGCAGCTCCGTGTTTTTTTTTCTCTACACGGAAGTACCTCACGCAGTCGGGCGCAGGAGAAAATGCACGTGTCAAATTCTAATATGGTCCAGCTTTCGAAATCCCAGGGTTACCTGCTCGACAAGGTTCCTAAGATCCATCTTGAGATCTTATGCCGTGCTTTTTCATTGCAGACCTAGGGTTTTAGACTTCTGCAAGTTGCACTAACCTGACTCGAATGTCTCGCTCGTCCTTAGGTCGATCCCGGGTGTTAGGGTTTCGTTTTCTCGCTTTTAACCTCGACTCGGATCCTGATCATTTCATTTTCCCCGCTAACATTTTTGTCCAGCCTGCAGGAAGTTGAATCGTTTGCTGTGCATGCTCCAAAGGCGTGCAGTTCACCCCCAACACCTTGGCGCTCATATTTTTCTGAACCGCTCCTTGTCTTCATCATTCATGCATCGGTTCTCTTATACTACAGGTCTGGTTGTTTTCTGGCTAGTTCGGCATAAGACTAAAATTCTTTCTTCGATGCTTATCATTCCTCCACAATGCTGACTGATACAATGTTTGTTTGGCCCATTCGGTCATTTGTTGCAGGTACCCTGTAACCCGCCCAGTCGCTGGCTTCCTTTCGTGTCTATTTGCTCCAGTTCTGCGCTGGTTCGAATTTAATGGACTCTATACCTATCCAGCTTTCATCCGCGTGACTGAAAGGTAGTGAGGTGAAACGAGAAGTTTTTTCCAACCGGTAGTTTTATTATGGGCATTCAGCTGGATGGAATCCCATTCGGTTTGAGAATACTCAGAGCCGTGGCTTAACACCACGTTTACCAGCGCAGTCATTTCCCTTTTCTTTTCAGTTAAGTGCTAGCACTCCCTTAATCTTCAGAAGGGACTCTGTTTAATATGCTGAGTATAGTGTGCTAGGTATCGTTACATTCGAGTCAATAGCTGAGCTTCAGGTGAGTAAGCCTCATGCATCGCTATCAGAAGTTTCCCCAACGCAGCGCTGCTGTTTCTAAAATTTTTTTTTGATTTTGTCTCTCCATACCTTTATTTTGTTTTCCCATGGGACTCCAAGAAGTTCAAGCGAATCCACCCGTGTTACTTTGTTAAGACGCTATTAACATTGTTTAGTTTTCAACTTTGGTTTTAAATGAATAATTTCCAATTCTCGGCTCCGGAGCAGGAGGAGACATATTATATTAACGTGTATAGGTACTTAAATTCCAGCTACACGAAACAACCTCCGTTTAATAGTTAGAAATATTATCCCTTGTTTTCTATTGTAATTACGTCTCTGGCGAGATCGGCACCACTATTCACCTACTGTTTTGTTTTAATTGCCGAATTGCTAACATTTACAGGCAGGCACTATTTTGTCTGGCTTTCATGTTTACGCAGGGTTAAGTACTGTTAACCCTTTTTGCCACCGCTTAAGGAATACCTCAAATGGTTTCTCACACCCCGAAAGGAAATGATGTCGTATGGTGGATGGCTAGCTGATCCGACGGCGGTCACATGGAAAGAATCGTGTTAATCTATCCCTGTAAGGAATAATAATATCATTTTATGTTTGCATCGAGCCGATCCTGCGGGGATCTCACAGTGAAATCATTGTTTTATTTGATTATATCGGGCAGACATCGCCAGCCGTAGGACGCAGTCATTTAAATGATGTTGCGCATGCGCTTTAATAATTTTTCATCGTTTATTTAACTCATACCACTTCTCTTAACTAAGAACGAAAGGAATCTTAATTAACTTATTTTGATTTGGATATATACTATATCTTTCCACTCGGAGTTACGTGTAGTGTCTCCAATCTATAGTTTGCACATGTATACATTTTTTTTTATATATATTTGAAATGCCCATGTCAAACATAAGGTGGTTCGAATATTTTTATTTAATATTGTAGACTCTAAAATAGAAGTTCTTTCCCTTCATATCTCTTATCTCTTAGTTCGGCTTTCGGAGGAGTTTAACAATTATAACTTCTTAGTAGGCTCGGTTATGGTATTTCCCATTTTTTTTTTTCTTGATATGTGTGCTATCTTCAGATTGTAAATTCCTCTATATGGATAGGTAAGTACGAGTTTTTTTTTTGTTTCTTATAAGCATAAGCTGAGTAAAGTTAACCCCATCTCTTTCTTTTATCTGTAAAAGTAATAATCCTCCAGACTTAAACCAGCAGTAATTTAAGAATTGTGCTAGATACATGTTTACTGTTTTGTTTTCTAAATCTGTGCAGAGCTTTTTAAAAAAGTTTTCTTATGATTAGTACAGCTAAGGATAGCTTTACTTCTGGAATTGAAATCAACTAAATATAGCTATTTTAATGTCTTTTGCTGTCCCTTAATTGCACTAGTTAGATATCGGTTCTGCTATCATATTTTTCTAATATACCTACACGCATATAATTTCACCCCGGTAAACATCAGAACTAAGCGAGTATTTACTTTCCTATGGAGATTAAGTACCTTCAGATTTAAACCAACCTTGGTTTAGAGTTTTTGGGGGTTTCACTCCATCGATTTCTAGTCTACAACTAAACAAAATCTGAAAGGTGAATGCCTTGGAATGGATTTTGTTAAATGTAGTACTAAAATAAATCATATTAATCAACTTTATTTTTTTATATGTAGCCAATTCATACCATAGCAAAATAAAATAACAAGAATTGAAAAAAATACCACAATCTGCAATTGACCAACCTCCCAACCTTAGAGTCCTCTTTGTCTCCCAGGACTCATCCCCGAGCAGAGATCACCTCCTAGAGCAGATCAACCCCTGATCTGCCTAGGAGCAGCTTATTTAAGCTCATATTTCCCCAAAGCATGTTTCTAATTCTGCGTCCAGAATAGCAGGATGCTTTCTTTCCTGTTTAGCCTAGGCTTCCCATTTTGGGATTCTTTAAAGCTGTTTTATGCTTTTCCTCAGCTTTTCCAGCTTTTCTTACCTCTTCCCAACTACTCCTCTTCATTGGGGAAATTTAGATTCCTCCTCAATCTAAATTTATTTCTTTCAAGGATTTTTGAAAGATTTTGGGGATTTGTTGCCTTATCCATCCTCATGGATTTTGGCAAGTGATCTCTAATTCTCATCTTGGTCAAAATGCACAATCATTTTATTTATTTCCTCAAATAAAACATGCAAATACATTCACACCATACTTATCCCTTGGGGTCCACCCCCTTAGGATTAAAGTTCAAATGTCTAACTTTAGAAATTCAACACACAAATTGGGGGTGTTACATATTCCCCCTCTGAAAATAAACACCGTCCTCGGTGTTGTTATTCAACTACTAGAGTTCACTTAAACAAAAATGGATATTTCTCCATCATTTCAGCTTCCCTTTCCCAGGTAGCTTCTTCAGCAGTAAAGTGCTTCCACTGCACTTTTACTCTAGCCACTGTTCTGTTTCTTAATTCAATTTCTTCCCGCTCCAATATTTGAAGCGGTTCTGGCAGAAACTCCCCTTCTGGTTCCACCTGTACAACAGTCCAATCAACTATGTGAGAAGCATCATGCACATATCTTTTTAATAATGAAACATGAAACACATTATGCACTCTAACATGGGGTGGTAAGGCCAGCTTGTAAGCCACTGGTCCCACCCTTTCTAATACTTCAAAGGGACCACAATATCTAGGAGCAATTTTTGCACAACTTCCAACATAAAGTGTGCTCTTTTTGGGTTTGATGCGTAAATACACATGATCCCCTTCTTTAAATTCTCGGTGCACCCTTTTCTTATCAGCATAGCTTTTCTGGCGATCTTGTGCTGTTTTGATATTTCTTTGTATTTGTTTGACAATTCTTTCCATCTCTTGTAGTGCATCTGGTCCCAACACCAGTTTATCCTCTGGTTGACTCCAGCTCAAGGGAGTACGGCACTTTCTCCCATAGAGTGCCTCAAACGGACTCATTTTAATAGAGGATTGGTAACTATTATTATAGGCAAACTCAGCTAAATGAAGATACTCTTCCCATTTTGATGGCCTATCCATCACATACATTCTCAGCATATCCTCTAGAATTTGATTTGTCCTTTCTGTTTTCCCATCAGTTTGAGGGTGATAGGTAGTACTAAAATTCATCTTAGTACCCATTCCTGCAAACAATCCTTTCCAAAACGTTGTTGTGAACTTAGCATCCCGATCTGAGACAATCACCTTGGGAACTCCATGAAGCCTTACTATCTCCTTTAGGAAAACATTTGCTACTTGAGCTGTTCCAAAGGTAGATTTTACTGGTGTAAAGTGGGCAGCTTTGGTGAGAGTGTCTACCACCACCATTACAGAATCATGCTGATATTTGTTTTTGGGTAATCCTGTTATAAAATCCATGGAAACTGTGTCCCACTTCCATTCTGAAATCGGTAAAGGGTTTAAAAGCCCTGCTGGGTGTTGATGCTCAACTTTGACTAACTGACATTCCATACATCTACTTAAATACTCTGCCACATCTCTTTTCATTCCTGGCCAGAACAATTTCTTCTTCAAGGCTGTTAACATCTTTTGGTATCCTGGATGTCCTGCATAGGGTTGTTTGTGATATTAATCTAGAATTTCTCTTTTCAATGACTCTATATTTGGAATATACAACCTGTTTTTGTAATAGAGCAGCCCTTTTTGGTTTTTAGTGAAATTAGTTTTATCCCTTTTCTGTAGTTTCACCAAGAGTGCTTCATAGTGGGGATCTTGATTTGCTGCTTTTCCCACCAATTCCTCTATCTCCATCTGGGCACTACTCCCAATGCTGTTTAAATGTTGACAAGCATTTCTACTTAATGCATCAGCAACTTTATTTTCTTTCCCCTTGATATGCTTTATGTCCATATCAAATTCACTTAAAAAGGACAGCCATCTGGCTTGCCTTGCATTCAGATCAGTTTGAGAAAAGAAATATTTAAGACTAATATGATCAGTCATCAATGTGAACTTCTTCCCTAGAAGATAATGCCTCCACATTTTTAAGGCATGGATAACAGCTCCAAATTCCAAATCATATGCACTATAATTCTGTTCATGCATTTTCAGTTTCCTAGATTCATATGCAATAACTGAATTTTCCTGCAACAGAACTCCTCCCAGCCCATCTCTGCAAGCATCTGTACACACAACAAACTCTTTATCAGGATCAGCAATTTTTAATATAGGGGCTGAAATAAGTTTTTGTTTTAACTGCTCGAAACTCTGTTGACATTTTTCAGTCCACACAAACTTGACTCCCTTTCTTTGTAATGAAGTGATGGGATGTGCTATGGCAGAAAATCTTTCCACAAATCTACGATAGTAGCCTGCCATCCCCATGAATGACCTTACTGCTGAAACATCAGTGGGGACTGGCCATTCCTGAATTGCTTTTATCTTTTCAGGGTCAACTGCAAGCCCTTTTTCAGAAATAATATGACCCAAATATTGAATCCTATCCTTGTAAAATTCACATTTACTGAACTTGGCATATAGCTGATTTTCTTTCAGGGTTTGCAACACTATCCGCAGATGTTCCTTGTGTTCCTCTTCGTTTTTGGAGTAAACTAAAATATCATCTATGAATACCAAAACAAATTTATCCAAATATTTGTTCAACACACTATTCATCAGGCACATAAAGGTGGCAGGAGCATTTGTCAAACCAAAAGGTAGGACTACAAATTCGTAATGCCCATACCTGGTTCGAAATGCTGTTTTGCTGATGTCTTCTTCTTTAATTCTAAGCTGGTGATAACCAGTCCTTAGGTCTATCTTGGAAAAGACTGAAGCTCCTCTCACTTGATCAAAAAGATCATCAATCCTAGGAAGTGGATATCTATTCTTAATGGTCAATTTGTTCAGTTGACGCTAGTCAATGCACATCCTAAAAGTTCCATCCTTCTTTTTCACAAATAAAACCGGGGCTCCCCAAGGAGACACACTTGGTCTGATATACCCTTTATCTAACAATTCCTGTAATTGCATTTTCAGTTCCGTTAGTTCAGGAGGGCTCATTCGATAAGGTGCTCGGGAAACAGGTGTTGCTCCTGGTACCATATCGATTGAAAAATCAATCTCTCTTTTGGGGGGAAGATGAGGGATTTCCTTGGGAAAGACTTCCTTAAATTCTCTGATGACTGGTATAGCATCCAGAACCTCTTCCTCAGTTTTCTGTTCTATTTCTTCTACATGCACTGCATAGACTTGATATCCTTTTCTAGCTGTTCTTTTCAATTGTAGGGCTCATATTTGTCTTACTGAAATGGATTTTTGTTTCCCTTTTAGTGTAAAAGGTTCCCCTTCTTCATCCACACAATGCAGGGTTTTATCCCAGCAGTTCATCAGAGCTTTCTTCTTTTCCAGCCAATCCATTCCTATCAGCAGATCATAGGATCCTAATGGCAATATGTTCAAATTTACCTCTGTTGGAAAACCATTTAATTGTATTGCTGTTTTGGGCAACTTATGTGTGACTTTTCTCTTAGTCCCAGTGGCCAGCTGTACCAACCATGACTGCTGAAATTTTTCAGGTTTAATTTTACATTTTTCTACAATTCCATGACTAATGTAACTCAAAGAAGCACCTGGATAAATCAAAACAGTAATAGGTAGGTCAGAAATCTTACCCTCCATTTCCACCATGGTTGCTTGATGTTCTGCTTGCCGATTTTCCAAGGCTGCACTGATAGTTGGTATATTTCTGGCTATGTCATTTACTGTGGTTGCCTCTCGCTCTTTGTTGATCATGTGTATATTTCGATGGGGGCAGTCCCTCATCATATGGGGTTCTCCACAGCCCCAAAATTTCAAAGGTTCCTTCATTCTGACTGTCCCTTCCTTTTTATTGTTCCCTTCTACTGGTTTTGAAGCCACTTGGGACTGAGCAGTTTGACTTTATTTTGGTTTATTGAATTTTTTCCGCTGATGGTCTCTACCAAAATTTCCTAAATATGCTGGTTTTGGTCTTTTACCCTTGAACTCACCCTTGTTCAGCCAGCTCTTCCCTTGTTTAGCTTTACCTTTAAACTGCTGATAGCATAGTCTTGCTTTTCTAACAGCCTCATCCATTGTCTTTGGATTGTCAAACTCAATTTTCTCCTTGTATGCAGTAGGCAAACAATTTAAAACCTTTGCACTTTTGCCTTTTCTTCCCTAATGTAAGGGACATACCTCAGTAAATTAGTAAACTTAGTGACAAACTCATCAATAGTGAGCTTTCCTAGCCTAAGTTCATGAAATTCTTTTGCTTTATCATCATAATAACGTTCATTCAAATAACGACTTTTGAACTTAGTCTGAAAATCTTCCCAAGTAACTGTCTTTTCATCAATGGCATGCACCATTTTTGTCTCTTCCCACCACAGTGTAGCCTTTCCTTGTAGCTGATACACAGCTAATCTGGCCTTCAGATTGCTCTCATATTCATATACTTGTAAATACTTGATCATGTTCAGCAACCAAGCTTCAGCATCCTCTTCCTTCTCCCCATCATAGGAGGGAGGTTTGATCTTTCTAAATTCTCCCTGCAATTCTCTTTTCTGCTTATGTTGATTTCTAGCTGCATCCTCATCCTCAGATTCATCCATCTTTCTTTTCCCAGAACCTTCGCCTTCCTGGCTGTTCCGGGAAGTTAGCTCTCTGATGAGATTTTCCTGCTCCTTACTGGCTGATGACAACATGTCATTTTGGTTTCTTAATTCAGCCAATTCTCGTTGTAGCCTGTGCAACATAGCCAGTACCGGTGCATTGGGATCTGGAGTAGTAAACTCATCACGCAAATCCACATAAATCCCTTCACCTTCAGCCATTTCAACTATACACACTCACAACACAAATTAGCAAAATTTTAAAATAAAATTTTCAACAACCCACCACATATGTTATAACAGTGAGCACAAAATGACAGCCCAATTTGTTGTAACTGATGCTCCGATACCATTTGTAACACCTCCAGTTTAAGGAATTTTTTTTTTTTTTTTTCTTCAGATACACTGAGGTTTCCTCTCTATTCACCTAGTTATTTGAATAATGAGTGCAGAATGTTAACTTTACTTTCCTTTTGATATAATTTCCTCTAATCATCTAGCATTTCCATCTTCATAAAACATTGAACACTCCACCTATATTCCTTTCAACCATATACATATAGATATATCCCTTTATAATATCAAGAGATGTGTTTCTCCCTTTTTCTTTTCCGCAATGTCAACATAGGTTATATGAATATACATACCTTTCAATAACTTCACCTAATATCTATGTATTTTCCACACCTATACCTTTGAATCCCACAGATATATATATATATCTTACCTATATATTGATAATATACCTCTTATTCATATCATTGACTCCATATATATATATATCGTTATTTATATATATACCACTGTAACACCCCCAAGTTCTATGCTTCTCAAATGAGACATTTGAACATAAAGAGGATTCTAAGGTTGGGTGGACTGGTCATAGTAGAGGTATGCATGCCTAATGTTGGAGATTTCTGTAAGTCTGTATTAAATATATCCCTGTTTTTATGAGTTGTGATGTTATGGTTCATTATGCAATTTATGAATTGTTATGTTATGGTTCATTATGCAAATTCTGGATTGATTATTGTTCGGTAACTCATGTAATTGTAAACTAAAGCTATTGATAGCAGAGGCAAGTGGTTGGAGTATGGGAATGAGTTCCTTGTAGTAATGGAGTTAAAGAGGGTAGATCCTTTGACAGGCTAAAATCGGGATTATGTATGGGGTGAAAAACTTCTTTGTCTTTTAGCAGAATATTTGAGTAGTTTGTGTAAAGACGAGAAAATGTTAACAAACCGGTAACCATGAACGGAAAGTACCAAACAACTAGCGTAACCAATAACAGAAGGTAGGAAACAACAACCCTGTGATAGCAGTATGGGGTTCAGTGTGTCAGTTGTGTTACAAGGGAAAGAATTGTAGAACTAAGAATTTAAATTATTCTATTAAATGTACGTGTAAACATATGAAAGCAGAAGTTGAATCCTAACTAAGTAAGAGGATCTAACACTAGGGAGTCTAAACTATCCAGTTCAGTATCCTCCCCTATTTGATTGAGGCAATAGGATCTGTGTCCTAGTTTTCCCATGGCATAGTTGAATCTGCACCAGAATGTTAAACATGTTGACTGTTTATAACAGTAGAATAAGGGGAAATCCTACTTGAACATCTATTGTGTGACAAAATTTTATGTGAGGGAAGATTGTAAGCATATGTAAAAATACAATGAACAGAGCATCGATTTACCGTCCATCTAAACTGCTGGGGAAGTAGTTGGAGCAATGGAGGTTAACTGAGTATAGGTAGATGTATGCGAGGAGGCATACATATATACCTCGAGGCTGCAACTTTAAAATGTTGAAAATTTTATAAGGCTTGCAAACTGGAAAGTTTGAGAAATTCTTATATTCCCATGACTGTCTATAATTACTCCAAAGAAGTAAATACCGGATAACCGTACGAATTTGAAATGGATTCAATAAGTAGTTTTTTTGTTAGCTGATGCATAATGCTGAGTATATCTAAGTTATGATATATGGGTAAGAACCTGGGTCTGGGAGGCGTGACAAATGGTATCGGAGCCCAGGTTCAAAACTTGGGCAAGATATGTGCTCACAAAGAACTAGTAAACTGATATAAATTTTATGATAATTAAAAATATTACTTCAAGCATACAAATATCTTGGAGATACTTTTAGGTATATATGTAACAGATTGGGATGAAGTAGAAACATTGAAGTAATATGAGGAGGCTCATATACCAGAATGGTTAAACCTATAATAGTTTTAAAACTGGAAACCGATATATCTCAGAAAAATATTATTTCTATGTAAAATAATAGAGTATGATTGTTCTTCACTCGGAATATATATCCATGATGGAAAATATATATATATATATAAATCTGTAAGTTTACAATGACATATTTATCCATTGTTCTACTATCATCGTTATGTAAAAGAAAGTCAGGGTTCATAAAGTTAAGATATTGCAACCATCTTAATACAGTAGCAAAGATCGATGTTGCCTTACTGTGATGAAAAGCAAGGGGGAAAACAGTAGTACCTAACTGATATATCATTTAGCTGGCCTTATTGAGCATTAGCATCTTCATAGGAATGTATCATTTTTTTTCCATGATGTAACCTCACTAGAAATCTTTCAATTTTGAGGGTAAGAATAGGACATACAAAGAGAAAAAAAATGAATTTATATTTATTTCCCTAGACACATAGAAAGGGAACTTTAGAGATAAGAGTAAAGGTTGATCTGTGGTAGGAGGTTGGTCAATTGCAAATTGTGGTATGTTTTGAAAATTCCTGTTACTATATATTAGGATGGTATGAATTAGCTACATATAAAAACTTAAGAAAAATTGCATGATTGCTTTTAGTACTACATTTAACAGAGTCCTAAGAGGGCAATATACCTTCCAGACTCTGTTTAGTTGTAGACCAGAAATCTAAAGAGGAGAAACTTCAGAAACTCTAAACCAAGGTCGGTTTAAATCTGAAGTTACATAGCCTCTATAGATGATTAATTAACGTTTTGTTCTCTGTAGACATAAAGGTGATTTTATATGCTTATTGTATGTTAGCGAAAGATTATAGCAGAAAAAAAAAGTTACATGGTACAAAAAAAAGAAGAAGAAAATAATAGCATTTGAATATGGCATTGAAATTGTGCTAGAGAAAGAATAACTCGACTTTATAGAATTGTTATACTAGCTATAAGTGTATAGAGCTCATTTCTTTATCTACCTTTAGTTTCTGAATCATGTAACTTAGCCCAAGATTTAAATTATAATTAGAATCATTGAATACTTATAAGTATACATCAAAAGAAAAGTAAAAGTATGAGTATTGATGCTAGAATATGTATTGTAATTCTTATCATACCCCAAAGTAAATCTCCACTAGATAAGAATTATGGCACTCTTAGCAATTATAAAACATTTTAGATTTTAGCTACATCCCTAACCTTTGTAACAAATGGTATGGTTAGTGATAAAATCTATGGACAGTTAGCCGCATCAAATGAACCATTATACACGCAAATAGGCTTGTAATGAAACGAATATATGATAGCAAGTATCACCTTCGAGGGCAAGTAGGCTTTTACCCGCGAATAGAAGGGGCTGTTGATAAATATGAAACTTGCATGGAAAAAGACAGATAGGAATCCGACAGTATATAAAAAAAAAAAAAAAGGAAACGGGAATATGTATTCTACATGTCAATGGGCGATTAAAACTACAACACTATATAGAAGCTGCAAAGTAAACCTATGACATGAGCCGATATGTATGAAGTCGTGTTGTCAACCTTATTGTTTATTCGTCCATATGACTCACGAACAAAAAAATTTAGGAGGGAGACGCACGCAGGGTACAGATAGAAAAATCCAAGGCCAATAGTTGAAGCGCACGGTCAAACCCTGCTGAAATGGGGTGACTCGTTGTGCATGTGTATGAAATGTAAAACGAGTATTGCTACCAAACCCTTGTAAACATTTCACCGCAGTTATGATTCTGTCTGAGAAAATACTGTCACATCGTTTTGACACACAATATAGTTAAACCATTTCAGCAGTAAAAAAAAATCTACGAAATAACTCGGAGGTATTAAAAGCCGAGGCTAAAACAAATAGATCCATGCGCAGGAGGCCGCGGCCATACGTTACGAACCCGGAATGTTTATATATAGTAACCATTATAAAATAAATCAACTCGAAAATGCGATGCAGCTATGAGAAATTTCAGGAGGAACGCATGTGTATCAACCCTAACCGAAACACAAAAACACTAGCACTTGAAACAAAAAAAATATATAAACGACCGAGCCAAGGAAATGAGAGCATGTGAACAAATGCGTAAGATGGGATACAGCAGAGAGAAAAACAATGTTAGGAGTCGACGTGCAGACAGATAACGAAATACATCTAGGGGGAGGAGATCTGAGAACTAATATACGTGACCTACAAATAGAAAGAGTTACAACTCATCGAATCATTCTCAGACTGCCCTTACGCCCCTAAAGAAAGACAAAGAGAGATCGGAAAGTTAAAGAGAGCGACTGGGGAACACCTCGTCATCTGAAACCTCTGGGTGAACAACCTGAAAACAAATTGGCAGTAAAACCTTCTGAGTTATTCGAATGAAAGCCAGCGTAAACCATTGATAGAGTTAGGGTTAAAGGAAAACGGAAACTCTGGCGACGGAGTTTCCCTTACTAGCAGAAGGAGACAACCGGCAAGTTATTGGGTTATCTCTGCACCACACTGGATCGAATCTTGCGATAGAAACAGAAACTGAGATCAATGACAACTATAACGATCAGGAATAGATCCAGCTCTGACTGAGTCGACTATATAGACACTCTTAGGCGGAGAAACCCACAGATGGGTAGGAAAAAAAAAAAAACCAAATCCCACTTCCCCAGGAAAACAGAAAATCCCCAGGTCGATCTGGGAAAAAGATCAGTTGCGTCGATCTGCTAGTACGCTTTAGTCGGCATAGCTGCAGGGATCAGCCTTTTGGGTACCGTCCAGCTGGGGCTATGCTTAAAATCCATACGGCCGGTAGGGTAAACCTAGTATCCAAATGGTTCAAATGCAGGGCTCGATGCAATCCGTACCGGGCCAACAGAGAATAGCGAAAACCAACGTGCCAGGAAAGGTACCTACAGAGCAGCCGGCGTCCAAGGGGTTAAATCGTCCAACCGAGGAACCGGCCCTGCAATTACAAAGAACAAAAACATCAGCCATCACAGGGACCGCATGTTAAATCATAGCATACCTTCACAAAACCCCTCTGCTGGTCCTGTCAGCAGCCTATACGCTTAAACAGAGTTTGCGTATAAACAATTCAGATTTGATTTCACTGATGCAAAGCAGAAGAATGTAAATTCGAAGTAGGAGGGAAAACCTATCAGCACGCATAATTGGTGACCGTGTCACAGGCGGTACTATTCACTCCGGGCAGAACAAGTAGAGCAGACTCTACGGCGCTGCAATAGAGAGATGGCGGTAATAGTATAAACCACTCAGGGGTGGGTCTGTATTGTCACAAATCGAAAGCGGAATTCAATCATATCTATTAGTCACGCGCAGCTGCGTAGCCATGATACATTTCCAAACCCTGGTATACCGGTTAATAAACGGGCCGCAGTTAACTCCACGTCGACGTAGTCATGCCAACGTGTTAAGCCAGCAATACGAAAAGCTAATAGTCGTCGTGCTAAATAGAAGGAGGAGGCTGATTCAATAATACACGCTGCGATATATTGATCAGTAGGATAATTATACTATGTGCGTGTTAAGGTATAAAAACGGTACTTTAAAATTATAGATAACTAAGCATCGTCCCTACACGCGAGCGCTTTCACGTTAGAAAATGATTGCCTAGGTTGAATAATGCATATCATAGTGTTACATAAATATATGGCATGGCAATTTCTATGAATGCCGCTTATATAAGGATACGTGCTTTAACCAAATTATTTCACCAATGATAAATGTACGTGGTATATAACCATACATGCCTAAGACAGTAAGCTATCCAAGGATATATATATATAAGGATATATGTGAGATAAAAACATGCGTTCGGAATAGGTGTTCATTCATATATTGATGTGCACATATATATATATATATATATATATATATATATATATATATATATATATAACGGTGACCCCTAGAGTTATGCTCATCTTAATTATTTTTTGTAATTGATACTATACTTAGGTTGCATCTTTACATACATGTAGGTTTTATATTGGTATGTAGATGTTACATGTTGACATGTAGATGGTATATATGTGATTAATTGAAAATGATTATACATAGGGGCCACAAGGGAAGCATGGTATCTTATGTATATAGGTGAATTATATACATGGAAAAAGGAGGAGTAACCATGAGGTATATTGGATGTTACTAAATAATAACAGAATCCCATGATATAGAAAGAATTGTGTCTTCTGAAACTGGAGATTATATATATATGTATGGTGAATATGTATATATGGGGTGGATTTTATATATATATGATGGAGTTTATATTATATATATATTGCGGATTATATATATATAGAGTGGTTCTATATATATATATATATATGAAAAAGAGTAGGGGATTCAATGATATAAAATATAAGGGTTCATATAACAAAGAACTTTATAAATAAAATTTTATATGTTTCCCTCTATTGGAATATATATATAATGTGGTGGAATTGAGTATAAATAAGTATGTGTGCAAGAATATATATATCTATCGAGAAATTAACCTTCAGGATAAGGTGAAGGTTAAGGATAAGATTAGAAGCATGAAAAGCTATAAATGAATAATTGTGGGGTGATGTACGTTCCAAAAGACGGAAAGTCTATAGAGAAAGATGGATAAGAGAGAAATGACAATTTATATTCAAAAGAGGTATGTTAAATATAAGTTGTAAATTCTTAATTAACTATTAAATATATATATATATATATATATATATATACAATAATAATCATTATCATGAGAAATGATAGATTAAAAGGAAAGAAATTGCACTTGGGGCATAAGTTAAATCTACAATTAACATTATAAATATAGGTGCTCTTGTTATAATGTTAACTTCGTTGAGTTGTACGAATATAATATCTTCATGCATGATAATTTATTTCAGTTAGAAAAACTCAACTTTACACCCACAAGATTTGGGGAGAAGAATTTATTCACTAGGGAATAGTAAAAGTGAATTCACCTTAAAAGTGAATAGACCCTACTGAGGTAGAAAAATTGGATACTGGTAATTGGTAAAGTTACCAGGATAATTTTTGAAGTCATGGATATTTAAGTCATGACTAAAGTATTTTGTCAACCAGTTCATGTGCATGGAAAATAACGAAGTGGTAAGGTCTAAATAGTGGTTAAATAAGTGATGTGGTTAGTAATGGTGGATTTTTGCACATTTAACTAAGGTAGAATGGAAAACCTATCAATTGTTATTTTATCCATGGGAAAATAATTATCATGCATGGATAAGAATCCCATGGAGCACCATTATTTACCTATACTCCATTTATCAAGTGAACCATGGTTGTAAGTAGTCTTTGTTAGAAACCAGGTGTTGTTTATGTAAACCATGGGTTGATTGCTAATGATTAATGAAATTCACATATAGAGATAAGTGGTGAATCATCATTGGAATTAGTAGAGCATGAAAATACAATTAAAAGTGAATGCATAAATTCTGGTGATTCTTTGAAACAGGGGAAACTGTATCAAATTTATTTTTGACATTATCAAGTATTAATACTTGTGCATGTGATGAATTATAGAAATTACATTTATCACTATAAAAGAAAACATGTATTCGCACTATAAAATTTTGTTGGTGTAAATTTTATTTTCCTGAGTCTTAAATTCAAGACAGGGAAATAGTGGGAAATCATACAGCTACCAAATGAGAGAAAAGAGGATGAGATACATTTGGACTTGGGTGTCGGGGAAACCCATCAGCTCCAAATTTATTCACGTAAGTTTTGAACTAGTGGATACAATTCATAAAAGAGGTTAGAGGCAAAAATTTCATGTGGTAAGTAAGCATTGAATGGTAGAGATTATTAACGAGTCTAGTTATTACTAATTGAATTGATTGACTAACAAAAGAAAACAATGATAAGATACTGGAAGTACGGCTATGAACTGAGAAAGGGTAAGCATAAACATGCATATGATACAATTGTTTTCTTTCATTTTATGAGTACTAATGAAAAGTGTAAAATTGTTTAGCCAAGTGTGTAACAGGAAAGTGTACACTCTGGAACCAAGGAGGAAAAAAAAAAAGGTGAAGATAAATCACCTAGAAACTCAAGAAAAGCTGAACTGGACCAAGTTGCGTGAGGAAAGAATCTCACTGAAAAACAAGAAAGGATAAGTAGTGTACTAAAAGTGCACTAAACTATTATGAACCTGAACGGTTTGACTAATAACTGAATTTCTTAAGTTATTGAAATGCAGAATGTTGTTGTGGATTATAAATGGTATGTACCTGATATTACTTACATTGGTATGAATTGTGGACAGGGAAACCAGAATAAAAGATCTTCCAGACAGACTTCTTGCAAAGAAGTAGGAAGAAAACCAACTGCATAAGGCATCAGTAAATAGAGTGGAAGCAGAAGAGTACTCTGCTGGAAACTAATCAGGACATAGAAGAGATCTTTGTCAAAGTTGAAAAATCAACGTCAAAGTGTAACAATGAGGAAGGTGTTGGAAAGGAGGGAAACTAATGGCTTATAAACTAGCCCTACCATTGCATATTAAATTTCATGATGTGTTTCATGTCTCCTTGTTGGAAAAAAAAAAAAAAAAAAAAAATTGTACATGATGCTTCTCACATGATTGATTGGAATGTGGTCCAGGTGGAACCAGAAGAAGAATTTCCTTCCAGAGTCGCTTCAAAGATGAAAGCGGGAATAAATGGAATTGCGAAATCGAACAGTAGCTAGAGTAAAGGTGCAGTGGAGCACTTTACTGCTGAAAAGCTACATGGACCAGAGAAGCTAAGATGATGGAACAGCATTCATAATTATGTTCAAAATAAACTAAGTAGATAGTTGTCAACACCGAGGACGGTGTTTATTTTCAGAGGGGGAATATGTAACACCCCCAAGTTCTATGCTTCTCAAATGAGACATTTGAACATAAATCCAAAGGGGAGTGGACCCCAATGGATAATTATTGTGTGGATGTGGTTAACTATTTATTTATGAAAAATAAATAAAATATTATGTATGCACTATGACCAGATGAGAAAATGAGATCCCATGCCTAATCCATGAGGTGATGGAAAAGGAAAAAGACTTTCCCCAAAATCTTTCAAAAATCCTTGAAAGAAATTATTTCTAATTTAGATTTTTGAGGAAAAATCTAAATTTCCCCAATGAAGAGGAGTAGTTGGGAAGAGGTGAGAAAAAAGCTGGAAAAGCTGAGGAAAAGCTTAAAGCAGATTTAAAGAGTCCCAAAATGGGAAGCCTAGGCTAAACAGGAATAAAGCATCCTGAAATTCTGGACGCAGAATTGGAAACAGGCTTTGGGGAAAGCATAGCTTAAATAAGCTACTCTAGAACAGATTGAGGTTAGTCTGTTCTTGGAGGATCTCTGCTCGGGGGTGAATCCTGGGAGATAAAGAGGATTCTAAGGTTGGGTGGACTGGTCATAGTAGAGGTATGCATGCCTAATGTTGGAGATTTCTGTAAGTCTGTATTAAATATATCCCTGTTTTTATGAGTTGTGATGTTATGGTTCATTATGCAATTTATGAATTGTTATGTTATGGTTCATTATGCAAATTCTGGATTGATTATTGTTCAGTAACTCATGTAATTGTAAACTAAAGCTATTGATAGCAGAGGCAAGTGGTTGGAGTATGGGAATGAGTTCCTTGTAGTAATGGAGTTAAAGAGGGTAGATCCTTTGAACAACTAATCTCAGGATTATGTATAGGTGTAGCTTGCTGTCTTTTAACGGAATATTAAATGGCTGTGTGTAAAGACAGAAAATGTTAACAAACCAGTAACCATGAACATTAAGTACCAAACAACTAACTGTAACCAATAACAGAAGGTAGGAAGCAACAACCCTGTGATAGCAGTATGGGGTTCAGTGTGTCAATTGTGTTACAAGGGAAAGAATTGTAGAACTAAGAATTTAAATTATTCTATTAAATGTACGTGTAAACATATGAAAGCAGAAGTTGAATCCTAACTAAGTAGGAGTATCTAACACTAGGGAGTCTAAACTATCCAGTTCAGTATCCTCCCCTATTTGATTGAGGCAATAGGATCTGTGTCCTAGTTTTCCCATGGCATAGTTGAATCTGCACCAGAATGTTAAACATGTTGACTGTTTATAACAGTAGAATAAGGGGAAATCCTACTTGAACATCTATTGTGTGACAAAATTTTATGCGAGGGAAGATTGTAAGCATATGTAAAAATACAATGAACAGAGCATCGGTTTACCGTCCATCTAAACTGCTGGGGAAGTAGTTGGAGCAATGGAGGTTAACTGAGTATAGGTAGATGCATGCGAGGAGGCATACATCTATACCTCGAGGCTGCAACTTTAAAATGTTGAAAATTTTATAAGGCTTGCAAACTGGAAAGTTTGAGAAATTCTTATATTCCCATGACTGTCTATAATTACTCCAACGAAGTAAATACCGGATAACCGTACGAATTTGAAATGGATTCAATAAGTAGTTTTTTTGTTAGCTGATGCATAATGCTGAGTATATCTAAGTTATGATATATGGGTAAGAACCTGGGTCTGGGAGGCGTGACAACCACATATACATATATATCCTTCTTAAAAATATTGAAATGAAGGTATACATATATATGCATCCTATATATATACATGTATAACACCTATTTCGAATCCTGTAATATAACCCTTTAAAATCAAATACATCGCATACAATATTAACACCATCTCATCGTAATAGATCATCATATCTTTCCATTTGAGATTACATATTCTAAGATAATTATATTCTTATTTACATCCCTATAGGATGTGAGGGACGATACGTGAAATGGGTTTTATTCATTTCCATACGGTGTCACGGTGGCATATATATATGCGTTCTCTCTCCTCGATTTACCAGTTAGTTGCGTGTTACACCGAGGGTCTTCAGTCTCATCATACCTATTTTATGTACCTTACACCATCATAAAGATCTACACGCTATCTCCTTTGGATACATGATAAATTTATGAGGTTACGGTTGTATGGAGTGGTCATATGGTTTACTGGTCACGACGGCTTCTGCGTGCAGCTCCGTGTTTTTTTTTCTCTACACAGCAGTACCTCACGCAGTCGGGCGCAGGAGAAAATGCACGTGTCAAATTCTAATATGGTCCAGCTTTCGAAATCCCAGGGTTACCTGCTCGACAAGGTTCCTAAGATCCATCTCGAGATCTTATGCCGTGCTTTTTCATTGCAGACCTAGGGTTTTAGACTTCTGCAAGTTGCACTAACCTGACTCGAATGTCTCGCTCGTCCTTTGGTCGATCCCGGGTGTTAGGGTTTCGTTTTCTCGCTTTTAACCTTGACTCGGATCCTGATCATTTCATTTTCCCCGCTCACATTTTTGTCCAGCCTGCAGGAAGTTGAATCGTTTGCTGTGCGTGCTCCAAAGGCGTGCGGTTCACCCCCAGCACCTTGGTGCTCATATTTTTCTGAACCGCTCCTTGTCTTCATCATTCATGCATCGGTTCTCTTATACTACAGGTCTGGTTGTTTTCTGGCTAGTTCGGCATAAGACTAAAATTCTTTCTTCGATGTTTATCATTCCTCCACAACGCTGACTGATACAATGTTTGTTTGGCCCATTCGGTCATTTGTTGCAGGTACCCTGTAACCCGCCCAGTCGCTGGCTTCCTTTCGTGTCTATTTGCTCCTGTTCTACGCTGGTTCGAATTTAATGGACTCTATACCTATCCAGGTTTCATCCGCGTGACTGAAAGGTAGTGAGGTGAAACGAGAATTTTTTGCCAACCGGTAGTTTTATTATGGGCATTCAGCTGGATGGAATCCCATTCGGTCTGACAATACTCAGAGCCGTGGCTTAACACCACGTTTACCAGCGCAATCATTTCCCTTTTCTTTTCAGTTAAGTGCTAGCACTCCCTTAATCTTCAGAAAGGACTCTGTTTAATACGCTGAGTATAGTGTGATAGGTATCGTTACATTCGAGTCAATAGCTGAGCTTCAGGTGAGTAAGCCTCACGCGTCGCTATCAGAAGTTTCCCCAACGCAGCGCTGCTGTTTCTAAATTTTTTTTTTTATTTTGTCTCTCCATACCTTTATTTTGTTTTCCCATGGGACTCCAAGAAGTTCAAGCGAATCCACCCGTGTTACTTTGTTAAGACGCCATTAACATTGTTTAGATTTCAACTTTGGTTTTAAATGAATAATTTCCAATTCTCGGCTCCGGAGCAGGAGGAGACATATTATATTAACGTGTATAGGTACTTAAATTCCAGCTACCCGAAACAACCTCCGTTTAATAGGTATAAATATTATCCCTTGTTTTCTATTGTAATTACGTCTCTGGCGAGATCGGCGCCACTATTCACCTACTGGTTTGTTTTAAATGCCGAATTGCTAACATTTACAGGCGGGAACTATTTTGTCTGGCTTTCATGTTTACGCAGGGTTAAGTACTGTTAACTCTTTTTGTCACCGCTTAAGGAATACCTCAAATGGTTTCTCACACCCCGAAAGGAAATGATGTCGTATGGTGGATGGCTAGCCGATCTGACGGCAGTCACATGGAAAGAATCGTGTTAATCTATCCCTGTAAGGAATAATAATATCGTTTTATGTTTGCATCGAGCCGATCCTGCGGGGATCTCACAGTGAAATCATTGTTTTATTCGATTATATCGGGCAGACATCTCCAGCCGTAGGACGCAGTCATTTAAATGATTTCGCGCATGCGCTTTAATAGTTTTTCATCGTTTATTTAACTCATACCACTTCTCTTAACTAAGAACGAAAGGAATCTTAATTAACTTATTTTGATTTGGATATATACTATATCTTTCCACTCGGAGTTACGTGTAGTGTCTCCAATCTATAGTTTGCACATGTATACATTTTTTTTTTATATATATTTGAAATGCCCATGTAAAACATAAGGTGGTTCAAATATTTTTATTTAATATTGTAGACTCTAAAATAGAAGTTCTTTCCCTTCATATCTCTTATCTCTTAGTTTGGCTTTCGGAGGAGTTTAACAATTATAACTTCTTAGTAGGCTCGGTTATGGTATTTCCCATTTTTTTTTTCTTGATATGTGTGCTATCTTCAGATTGTAAATTCCTCTATATGGATAGGTAAGTACCAGTTTTTTTTTTGTTTCTTATAAGCATAAGCAGAGTAAAGTTAACCCCATCTCTTTCTTTTGTATGTAAAAGTAATAATCCTCGAGACTTAAACCAGCAGTAATTTAAGAATTGTGCTAGATACATGTTTACTGTTTTGTTTTCTAAATATGTGCAGAGCTTTTTAAAAAAGTTTTCTTATGATTAGTACAGCTAAGGATAGCTTTACTTCTGGAATTGAAATCAACTAAATATAGCTATTTTAATGTCTTTTGCTGTCCCTTAATTGCACTAGTTAGATATCAGTTCTGCTATCATATTTTTCTAATATACCTACAAGCATATAATTTCACCCCTGTAAACATCAGAACTAAGCTAGTATTTACTTTCCTATGGAGATTAAGTATCTTCAGATTTAAACCAACCTTGGTTTAGAGTTTCTGGGGGTTTCACTCCATCGATTTCTAGTCTACAACTAAACAAAATCTGAAAGGTGAATGCCTTGGAATGGATTTTGTTAAATGTAGTACTAAAATAAATCATATTAATCAACTTTATTTTATATGTAGCCAATTCATACCATAGCAAAATAAAATAACAAGAATTGCAAAACATACCACAATCTGCAATTGACCAACCTCCCAACCTTAGAGTCCTCTTTGTCTCCCAGGACTCACCCCCGAGCTGAGATCACCTCCTAGAACAGATCAACCTATTTTAAGCTCATAATTCCCCAAAGCATGTTTCTAATTCTGCGTCCAGAATAGCAGGATGCTTTCTTTCCTGTTTAGCCTAGGCTTCCCATTTTGGGATTCTTTAAAGCTGTTTTATGCTTTTCCTCAGCTTTTCCAGCTTTTCTTACCTCTTCCCAACTACTCCTCTTCATTGGGGAAATTTAGATTCCTCCTCAATCTAAATTTATTTCTTTCAAGGATTTTTGAAAGATTTTGGGGATTTGTTGCCTTATCCATCCTCATGGATTTTGGCAAGTGATCTCTAATTCTCATCTTGGTCAAAATGCACAATCATTTTATTTATTTCCTCAAATAAAACATGCAAATACATTCACACCATACTTATCCCTTGGGGTCCACCCCCTTAGGATTAAAGTTCAAATGTCTAACTTTAGAAATTCAACACACAAATTGGGGGTGTTACACTGGTTGATTACTCCAAAAAATTCAAGCCGGGAATTAACCTTAGTAAACTTTGTTTATTATGTATATAATGTATTAAACTTAAATTCTTGACATATGTTATTAAATGTGGGACATATATTGTCTAAATGCATGACACTTGTTAAGTCTTGCGTGGAATAGACAATACTAATGCCAATGTAAAAATCAAAATAGGATGTAAATGTAAGTGTAAGTTTTGTGAACAATTTTTTTTATTTTTATGGTTATAATGATGTATGTTACACATTTTATGTCTATGATGATCATAAAAGAAGAGAAATAAGTACTCCAAGATCATTATAGCTTGTTGACCTAACAAGTCAAGAAGGTTGGAGGTGTTGCAAATGTTTTGAAAATGATAATAGATGTAAGAGATAAACAATTTAATTGAAATTTCTTTTCATCTTGAACCCTCTTAGTATGGAAAAGGTTAAAAATTCTTTCTTCCTAGGTTTTTTTTAGAATAGACCAACATCCAGTTTCACTCCAAAGTTCATGAGAATTAGTTCTTATGTTTTCGTTTCATTTTCTTCTTAGTACTGGTCACTATAGATAATTTTGGTTAGAAACAGTCTGGTTGATCTTCTCCTTATAATACCATAGCTTCCTTTTCCCCTATAGGTCCTTTTCATCCCACAATCTATCCTTAAATTTGCAGGTAATAATAAATTTAATATTATCCTTATTTTCTCACAAGATATCCTCTTTTATCCCAGAGTAGTCCACCCGAGACTAGGCATCATCTAGATCTTCCTCCACTCATATACTGCAACAGGACACCTCACATGCATGATTATATGGATATAGTTCAACCCTATGCCTCACATACATGTAAATAACATCGGTGTCACGAATCTCGAAGAGGAACATTTTTTTACTCCAAACCCATATACAATAAATTTTTCATCCTCCAATAATCCTTTTCACAATGCTATAATTCTAGTTTAGCTCATGATGGCTATAAAATTATGTTATTTAATATGAACATTGAGATATTATAGTTCTGTGACACACACATCAAAATAAATATAGAATGAATTACAAATCATGCAATATAAATATCATGGAAATTGAAGTATTTTATTTATGATGGGCATTAATTTTTTTGTTATTACTATAATTCAATGTGTTAATATAGTTATTACTTTATTATTTTTAAATATTATGTTATGTTACAAGATCTTGCTTATACTAAATTATAATGCACTATTAATATATTTTTATTAACTAGTAATAATAATACATTAAACACTTTTTTTCTTTACTTCAATTTTAATTTTAATTCTTTTCTTTTAACTTTTAATCTATCTTGATGATATCACATAATCTTCATGCATTATATATAGTATTTAAAAATAAAAAGATAAACAACATAATATTCTAGTGTGAATGTGAATATCTAAATACTCATACTTCTTTTTAATTAAATTTTTTTATTAGATAAATATATAGACGTAAACTTCCAACTATAATAGGAAATTTATAACTAAATCGTGACATTAATTTTTTTAATTAAATTATTTTATAAAATAAATGTAATTAGGCCATTTACAATTAAACAGTGATCACTTTATGCAAATATTGAAGTGAATGATATTTTATGATAATGGAGAAAAATATTTCAAACAAATTACATAAAATTTATATTTAAATTATTTTAAAAAATAAATGTAATAGGTCATTTATAATTAAATAATGATCACTTTATGCAAACATTGAAGTGAATGATATTTTATGATAATGGAGAAAAGTATTTCAAAATTTTATTTCGAACAAATCACTTAAAATTTATATTTAATAACTTGGAATCATTTGTTACAAAATAACTTTAATTATCTGTTTAAAAAAAATTGAAATCATATTTAAAAATTATCTTCCCAACTATTTGAAACCCATTGTCATAATACCAAAATTTGAATTATCATATAAACCAAAACTTATATTTATTTGGAATAAAATCATTTACTCATCATCACTCAATAATTCAAAACTTATTAAGATAATATTAAAATTTGAATTACCACAAATAAAGCAAAACTTATATTTAACTTTAATAAATTGAAATCATCTACTCACAGCAAACTTTTCCTACAAGATAAAATACAAAAATTATAATTATCAAACGATTCAATACCTATTAATATAATACTAAAAATTTGAGTTACCGTCTTTAAGAAATAAATATTATTACATTGTCATGTTTAATCATGAATCAAAAATCCAATTTAAATATTCATTTACTTAAAAGGCCACAACAAAATTCATTGGAGGTGAAAGAAAAATAAAATAAACTGACAAAACGGTTAAGCAAAACTAATAGACCCATTAGTCGTCAAGCTCTGTATAACTGATTTATAATAAAAGCTAAATTTCGTTATTTCATACATAAAGACATGTGTTGCATGGGCTCTGATATCTGCAAAAGGTGGCGGTGAGTCGAACAGTTTTGCGAGCGGTGAAATACGAGGATGATTGGTAGTTTCAGGGGTTAAATATTTTGTTGCCGCATTCGCATTTCCACACCACGGGATAGTAATCCTCTACACGTTTTTGAATGCACTGCAGTTTTGGAGTGATGGCGCACTGCACAGGATTACAAGGGTTGCACGCCCCGCATTTCTTGACACGTGATGGCGGCCCGGAGCCACTAGTAACCTCGCTTCTACCCTCTCCCATCACCTGTAACAGCCGTTTATATCATTCAATTGTACACCAATATATTTTATCCAATCCAATGCACATTTACATAATATATTGTGTATTTAATATCAAAGATTGCAGATAAAACATGGACTCAGAAACGAAAGATTACAAAAAAAGAGGGGCGACGACGTTCCGACGAAGACGTGGTTTGTTTATCATTAATTTCTCTCCCAACGATCTCTGCATTATCAGCCAAATAAAAGGGTTACTGTATCATATTAGTGTTTTTGCAGGCATGTGAGAAAATAGTCTGTGCAAAATAAATTGAATACCGGATAATTTTTTTTACGTAAAGTAAAGGACACACCCCTAAAGCTCAATAATGTTATTAAAACACAAACGAGGATCTTCATCCTGGCATAACGTGAAAATCCTGAAAATCCAGTTTCCATAACCGCGTGTTTTTTTATGACAGCAGAAACCTCTTTCAATAACGTACTCTCTCACAGGTTTCTCTCACAGAAATCTAAGAGAATTTGTGGAGGAGAGTTTGCTATTCTCAATATTCAAGACACTTAAATAGATTACATAAAAAGAACATTAACAATAAATGACACTCCAGTCAACTGAAGTAAACTTGAACTAACTATAACACCTTGCAAACAATGCATGACAGCTAACCATAGAAATAAATGTAATGACACCTAACAATGAAACAGTTAGATAATATCTCAACTCACCAGGCATATATCTCTTTGAATAACATATTCTCCCCAGCAAAATCTCTTCGTATACTGTATTCTGCCTTGCTGTGTCTCCGAATATTGTATATATATTGAATCTGAAAAGCTACGACGCTAATAATAAAGAAAAAAGAAAAGGATAAAATGAAAAATAACGCATAAAGCATATAACCAAGTCATAATATTTAACCTTTAGATCGATCTAAATAGATTGAAAAATAAAAATATAATAAAAGAAACATAGAAACCTATAATAAGTATAATTTATAATTTTTTTAAATAGAAGTTATTAATTTTTTTATGATAATTTATTATTATTTTGGAAAAATGTTATTAATATTATTAGTTTTTTATTTTTATTTTTAATTGTTTCGAAGGATAAAAAGTAAATTATAGAAAGAAAAATAAATTATCAATGAAATTATTAAAAAACAACTTAATGCATAGACACAAAATCTAAATCACTAATGATTATTTACTATTTTGGAACTTGTTATTAATATTACTTGGTTTTTCTTGTCTTTTCCTTTTAGGATTAAGGGAAATTAAATAAAGAAAATAAAGCTTCAAGAAAATATTAAAAAAAACAACCCATAAACATATAAATGAAATCAATAATGAAAATTTAATATCATTTGGAAAAAGAATTATTAATATTTTTAGATTTGTCTTGTCTTTACCTTTTGAAGATAATGGAAAAATTAAGAGCTACAATGCCAATAAAAAGAAAAATAAAACATAAAACAAATAACAGAAAAATAACACATAAACATACAACACAAATGAGTAATGAAAATCTACTACCATTTTGAAAAAAAATTATTAATATTTCTATGTTTTTCTTGTCTTTCCCCTTTTCAGATAGAATAAAATAAATTTTATTTATAGAGTATAAAAGTATTATGTTAAAATATTCATTTTATATATAAACAAAATAATTATTAAAAAATATTCATGTCATGTTACTAAGTAGAAAGAATAAGACTTCTTAACTTGACTAACATTAACAATGCTAAACACCATGCTAAGCACACACATGGTGTATGAGAAGAATAAACACACACACAGAAGAGACTCAACACACAATGAAGGATAAGCGTGAGGCTTTCTTATTTTCCATTATACAAAGATGTACATTTATAGTACAATGGTGTGACTCTTGGTTTAACATTCCAAGGTCACTTGGACTCCATTGTGACTTTTCGCATTCCACACCTACCCATGTAGGATTAGGTGTTCCAACATCCCCCCTTAATCCGAAGGGGTATGTGTGAGTCCAAGAAAAGATTTGTAATACAAATCTGCAAAGTATACATGGCAGCACTTGGGCTGAATCAACTCTATGAAATGTTGGAAAAAAGAGGTGGTTTAAGGATGACCACCAACACTGGAACGCAAAACTTGTTGCAGTTCCCGGAACTCTTCCAAAACTGGCAAGAAGCTGAAGGCTTCTGCTAGAGGAATTGTCCCTCATAAAAAAAGGAGACCTTCAACCTAAAAGAAGGGAGGTCTACTACCTGTGATGGTTTTAGGATTACCAACAACTCTGGAATGCTTTGAAGCATTTCCTGGAACTCAACCAAAGCTGGCAAGAAGATGAAGGCTTCTACTAGAGGAAGTGTTCCTCATATATGAAAGGGAGACCTTCGACCTAAAAGAAGGGAGGTCTACTACCTGTGGTGGTTTTAGGTTTTCCACCAACCAAAGATGATGGTTTAAGGTTGTCGACCAACCGAAGGCATGCTCATGGGCATCCGTATCTCTGGCTACATCTCTGAATCCGGAATGACGAATTATGGCTCAGGCTTGCTTCAACTACTGGCTACAACTCTGAACATGGAATGAGAGATTGTGGCTCAGGCTCGCTTGATCTGGCATCGAAGCGTGTACATGACCACCATTTTCCCCTCTGTCAGGGACAAGGTGAGATGATGGCGAAAACTCAACTGCAAGTTTGTTCAATATCCGTGAACATGTTCTGACATGCGACTTAAACATATTCTTGGCTGCTGATGCCCATTGCCAAGAAGCGATCTATCCAAGATGAAACTTGGTTCTTGCAGGAGGATTGTGTTTGAAGCATTTGGTGTGCCGACCACAATGCTTGCATGGATGAAGATCAAAAGAGTGATCTTTCATGTGGCCAACTCGATCACAGTGTTGGCATTTCTCAATCTGTTGTGGAAGTGGAACAGGATTTGGAGCAACTGCAAGTGAACTGTCATACATGAATCCGGCACTCTGAAATATGATGGGCTTGGTGTAGTCTGGAATATGAAAGGTCACATCCTTGTCATATCCAAGACCAGTTCTGTGCTTGTTGTGGACAAGCTCTTCCCAAGGTCTGATGATGGGCTTGAGAAGTGTAGGCTAAGCTGCTGCATCTGCATGTTCATCTGCTCTTGTATAAGGAACTGAATGGGAATCAACTGGAACTTTATCTTCTTTCTTCTGATGAGAGTCCTTCACAATCTTATGAACAAAAAAAGGTTCAGAATGGTGACTCTTTTGCTGAAGTTCATCTTGCTGAAGCTGAGTTTCCAACTGCAAAAACTCAATCTTTTCTTGTGCATCTTGCAAACAACTTTGAATATTAAAAAGATCATTCTTGCTCATTTTTATCACATCATCAACATTTGAATGAATGAGGTTATTCAACAACACTAATGCCTCATTGATTTTAGCCATTTTCAACAAATTAGGCTCAAAAAATGAAAGGGTGTCGGCTTCAACCGAAAATGCACCCGTTTACAATGTGATTCAACAAGAAATACAAATGACTTATGGAAATACAAAATCTTCTCCTCAAATGATGGAGAGCAATCAACAATTTTTCAACTCAATTACACTTCAAGTCTTGAATGAAGATGCAAATCAATGTCAGTTCAATATAATATTTCTGCAAAATATGTGCAGCTGAAAACACTATGCAGCTGAATTTTCCTTCAAAGAACTGTTTTGAAATCATGGCAAACTTGTCTTCAAATGTCAATTTCTTCAGAAAAACACCCTCTTGTATATGCCACAAATCATAAAATGTCAAACCTGCTCTTTTCACTATGTATTCAGTCCATTTCCTTCATTTCTGCTGTTCAAATTTTCTCTCTCCTCTCTCTCTCTACTGCTTTTTTTTTTAATTAATTAAAAATTAATTAAAAAAATGGGAATAATTAAAAATGGAGAGAATTTTAATTAGGGAAGGGGAAATATTAAAATGGGACGGGATAATGGGTGAGGGGGCTATTAAAAAAATTTAAGAATGAATTTAAAAAAGAGGTGGCGGTATTTTAAAAGGTAGGTGGTATTGTAAATAGAGAGGATTAACTTTAAAAAAAAAGGAGAATGAATTTAATAAAGGCGGTATTGTATATGTGAGAGAGGTGGGCGGTATGATTTGGTTAACGTAGATAGTATGGGCAGGGTAGGAGTAACAGGTCGAAGGGTGAGATGGGGGCGGGTTGAACAGGGAGAGGCGTATGTGAGAGTTTGGGATTCGTGGGTATAGAAGCGCGTGAGGGGGCGGGGTATGAGCGGTGGGGTGAGGTGTGTAATGCTGTGGGTAGAGGGGAGCGAGTGAATGAGGTAGACGCAGGCCGTGAGGGGGATCAGGTAGCGGTAGGGTGAGGAGCAGGTCGTGGAGCGTTGTGTGGAGGTGTGAGGCCGGCATGAGTGGGTGAAAGAGTGTGTAACAGTCGTGGTGAGGGTCGTAAGGGAAGCGAGAGTTTGCAGGAGGCCACGTAGGGGGTTGGGCAGAGTGTGTTTGGTGGGGGAGGCGTTGTATTGAGAGAGGTGGTTGGGAGGTTGAAGCCTGCATGGTGAGAGGGGTAAGGGTGAGGCGCAGGCGCAGGTGTGAGTGATGTGAGGTGGGAGGCCGAAAGGCTAAAGGCGAGGGCTGTGATAGCGTAGGTATGGGGAAGCGTTAGTTGGAGCGAGGGTGTGAGATGGGAGTTAGGCCGATAGGCGTAGAGCAAGGATGTAATGGGGAGTGCGTTGAGAGCATGTGAGAGGGAGTGGGTTGGAAATGCAGATAGGTGTGGGAGCATAGAGTATACAAGGGTTGTGTGCAAGGCCGAGAGAGAGGCTTAGGGAAGAGATTCAATTTTTTTTAAGCACTGAAATACAAGCAGCAGATTCCAGAAATGAAAGCAACAGTAAAAATTTCAGGTACTGAAATGCAACAGTAGATTGCCAATAAAACCCAGAAATTTTCCAACAGCCCAGCAGAGAATATTTTCCAGCAGTAGAAAAAATCAGAATTGCAGATACTTTCAATGGAAAAACTCAGAAATTTCTTCAGAAACCCTCTTTAAACTGTATTCCAGCAGCTCTTGAAAATGCAGATTTTAATAAGCAAAAATTGCAGAGAAAAATTAGAATGAAAACCTTTAGATGGGCAATGCCGCCTTTCTTCAAAACCAATGTCTGAATGCTGCCAATTTCTGAATGCTGGGATTCTGAATACTGCTCCTCTTCAAAACACTTCTAAATGGCGGAAAAAACACTGCTGCAGAAATCTCTAAGTGCTTTATATGTGCAGTGCTGCTCCCAATTTCTAAGTGCTGCCACGAATTTTGAATGCTGCTCTTTCTGAAAACCAACGCTGCTCTTCTTCAAAACACCTCTGAATGGCACCAAAAACTCTTCTGCAGAAACTCTCTAAATGCTACAAAAATGCCAACAGTTTTTGCAGATATACACAGGCCATAAATACAAATGGCTCACTCAATTTGGAGCAGGGCCAGCAATCGCCCGCTCTGATACCATGTTAAACACCATGTTAAGCACACACACATGGTGTATGAGAAGATTAAACACACACACACAAGAGACTCAACACACAATGAAGGATAAGCGTGAGGCTTTCTTATTTTCTATTATACAAAGATGTACATTTATAGTACAATGGTGTGACTCTTGGTTTCACATTCCAAGGTCACTTGGACTCCATTGTGACTTTTCGCATTCCACACCTACCCATGGAGGATTAGGTGTTCCAACAAAAAATATATATCTTAATAATTTTTTATTGTGAAATGACTATGAACAACATTGAATCCACACCTCATCCATACATTAAATCAATTTGTACCAATTACTTAATCCACACCTCATCCATAGATTAAAAAATCTGTACCAACAACTTTTATAGCTAAAACATTTGTATTGTTATCCAAATCTGGCCTCATAGATTATAGAGAGTGCTCAAAATGTACCAACAACTTCTTTAGTTAAAGCCTTTGCATTATTGTCCAAATCTAGCCTCATAGATTATAGAGAGTGCTCACTTGGCCTATCGATATGGGGCACCAACCAACAAGTACAAACCTCTAACAAAACAGTACCGAGTAGAGCTTAGCAAAGACCCATGCCCCTAGTCACCTTCTATGGTGATCTATGGTGACTTCTGGTACCTCTATTGGAATGAATGGTAGCCTAATGAATTTACCTATCATTATGAACCACCTATAGAAACAAGAAGGTCCAAGATTTCAATATATCAGACAAATGATTCTTGTTAATAATGCATGATTTTTTGGAATTAAGAAATTGGTTTATCTTGAATTTTTTTGGGTTTAATGATACATTTTTTGTCGATAATTCAGAAGAATCCAGTTGATAGTTTTAAGGATATAAAGAAATCAATTTTAGGATTGTATACCTTAAATGAGGAAGAAATGAGAAATAATTCTTCATGCATAGCAACCATTCCCCCAAACTCGAGAATTAGCATGCCCTCATGCTACACTAGAAAAAGAATTGGGGTGGTCTCTACAATCATGGCTGAAATCCTTGTTTGGTGTATAACAACATGGAATAAGGGAGATTTTGAGAATGAATAATGAGATCGATGGATGATAAATAATATTAATGGCATGTTCATGATAATGAAAGTAACACTCCCCCAAACTGAAATATTTTGTCTCTGAAAAATGGTAAGTGGTAAAGAAAGGGAAATAATGGTTGAAAAAGATGAGTAAATAATGGTCAATGATTTTTCATGACATTCTCCTAAAATTTTAATAAATCAAAACCTTATGCTATTTTACCTCAACTCTTACGTCCATAAAAATGTGGAATGGTATGTATGGATTAACATTTTTTTGAAGCTGATGTAGGCTGAGATGATGTTGAAAGTGATGCGGAATGTGGAAGCCTTGCAAGCTAAAAAAGTAATCAGAAAGTATAGTAGGGTTTCCTTCCACCAAACTGATTAGTTTCCTTGTCATCTATAAAAAATATCATGAGTATCCTTAATCAGTAATTCAACGCCTCAATTACCTCATTACATATAAAAATTAAATAATCATATTGTGAATGACATGGAATAATAATGGATAAGAACGGAAAAGATACATTCCATATACATATAAGCTTTGGTTGTTATGAGCACAAAAATTAAGAGAATTAGTTATCTCAGTCTTTTCTTTTCAAGGTCTATCCAATTACATCAAATTCAAAATCACAATCAGGCCTCTTAGTGGTGTGGTTAAGATATGAATAAATGGTGTTTGATTGGGACAGCAACTATGTTTGGTTAAATGTATGATACTTGTAGAATAAAGGAATTATAGATTAGATAATACCAAATGTCAAATATCAAATATCCTAAAATTTTCATCCCTAACATGTAAAGTAAATATTTATAACTCAATAATAGATATAAACCATAACCACCATCATCTAAGAAATGATTAAATATACCCCATGAACCATGAGTTCTGGAAAACCTTGTATATGCAACAGTCAGCTTTATCGGAAATTAGCTTTGAGAAAATAAGGTAACCAAATAGATTATGGTATTAAATTAACCTCTATACCATATGCATAGCCATTTCTGCCAGCAGGCATCCATAGCCTCGAGAGGGATTCCTCTTTAACCCATTGAGATGCCACTATCCCATCTATTAGAAATAAGTACATATTTGCAAAAATCCTTTCCAATTTACTAAGATATCAACTAAAGATCATTGTTCTAGCATGGTAACCATTTAATAAAAATTCCATTCATAAGAGCTAACAAAAGTGAAAAATTCGGCTCGCGATGAGACCTCTTGTCCTTCAGTTTTATGATCGAAGGCCATTACCATGGCTTGGTGACTAGCAGTGGTAATTTCACTTTATTAGGACCTATGATCATGGTAGGTTGGCTCATGATGAGACCTCCTATCCTCCAGTTGACCATTTATGTTTAAGATTCAACTATATTTTTTATTAATGAATAACAGATTACTTAATAGATGGGGTGGCAGGTAAACTCCTTAAGAGCTAGGGATGGTGTAAAAATTTGTATAATAACTATTTTCAACTTTGATAGTTTTTATTCTCAAAAACTAATAACCTTGAAATGACTGCTGATAAAGATAATTTTCATTGTTGAGATTGGGATTGAGGAACAATTCATTAGATAATGGAAAAAAGATTTAAATACAATTCCGTGGTCATCATCATAAATTTTACAAGATCAAGGATTTGACCAATTAGGAAAGTTGAAAGTTGACATGATGAAATCATCTTTGCATAATTATTCCTTAAAAATAAGATTATGTTTATAGATAAACAAAGGTAAATTGATTACCCAATCATTATGTCAAAGAGGGCCTAGACCATTAAAAGTATTTTCCATTCATCGAATCGAAAAAAAAATTAGAAAGACCTACATATGTTGAATTGAATGTGAAAATTGGCCAACAAAAATAGTTGTGACTGAGCTAACAACAACCATGACTTAGGTAATAACAAGGAAAGGGGAAAAATAATGATGTTAGGAAGGTGACATGAAGGAGGATTAGTCACTTTACAAAATAATAAGGAATTAAGAGTGAATCATTCTTGAAAAGACTTACCATAATAATCATCCTTTAAATACAAGACCCCCCCCCCCCCCAAATGTAAAGTATGTCTGTCATCAGTCATAGTTGATCATGTTATAAGTAAAATACTAAATAAAGCCATGGAGTCGGTCGAGGACGTACCTGGCGACTTATCTTGGTAGAGTAAAAATACTAGAGGTGTAACAGCACCAAGTACTTAGAAAAATATCATCATGGAGTAACATCACCGGAGGAGTAACAACATCAGACGAGTAAGAATGCCAGACACTTATAAAATTTTAGAAGGAGTAACAACATCCAACACATGGAAATATTTTTTTGAGTAACAACAATGACAGATTCACATCACTGAAGGAGTAAGAACATCTAGAATAACAACAGTACAAGTAACAGCATCCAGAGTAATATCAGTTCGAGTAACAGCATCTGGAGTAACAGCAGTGTGAGTAACAACATCCGAGTAACAACAGCGCCAATAACAACATTTGGAGTAATAGCAGTGCGAGTAACAACATCTAGAGTAACAGCAGTGCGAGTAATAACATCCAGAGTAACAACAATGCTGGTAACAACATCTGGAGTAATAGCAGCGCGAGTAACAACATCCGAAGTACCAACATTGCGAGTAACAGTAGTATGATTAACAACATCTAGAGTAACATCAACGCAAGTAACAACATCCAGAGTAACATCAGTGTGACTAACAACATCCGGAGTAACAATAGTGCGAGTAACAACAGTGTGAGTAACAACATCCGGAGTAACAACAGTGTGAGTAACAACATTCGGAGTAAGAACAATGCAAGTAATAGGATCTGGAGTAACATCAGTGTGAGTAACAGCATCCAGAGTAACATTAGTGCGAGTAACAGCATCCAGAGTAACAGAAGTGTGAGTAACAACATCTGAAGTAAAAGGGTGTGAGTAACAACATCCGGAGTAATTGTAGTGCGAGTAACAACAGTACGAGTAACAGCATCCAGAGTAACAACAGTGAAAGTAGCAACATCTAGTGTACCAACATCATGGAGTAGCAGCATCCAAGGAGTAACAACATCGCTGAGTAGTAGCATCCGAGGAGTAGTAGCATCTTGAGTAGCAGCATCCGGAGTAACAACAGCCAAGGAGTAACAGCATTGCAGAGTAACATCATCGTAGAGTAATAGCATCAGAGGAGTAATAACATCCTGGGTAGCAGCATCCGGAGTAACAATGACCATGGAGTAACAACATTACAGAGTAGCAGCATCTGAGGAGCAACAACATCCTAAGTAGTAGCATCCAGAGTAACAACATCACGAAACTTAAGAACTTACTCCTTTTATTTTTCATAAGAGAAATCAGAAAATAAACAATTGTTTATTGAAAACAAATAAATAACTTAATTTACTATGATTATGCTTTTTGTTGCAGTAATGTTGTTTGTGAATGGTGAATAAGTGGAAAAATGTTTTTTTTTTCTTTTCAGAAATGACTTGGACCTTCAAATAGAAATCAATTCCCCATTTCTCATCTTATAAATCCATTAATTGATGAAAAGTATTCATTTTGTTTTCTCTGTGTGAGGAAACATCTTTGAATTTTTTTTATTTCATTATCATTGTCTTTAAGAATCACTTGTTCATAAATTGATCTCATTTATTCTCCTCGAACCTACAAACAACGAGTGTCTACCTACAACAAAACATGACATCACGGAAGAAGAGAGGTGATCGGGCTCTCCTAATCCAAGAAATATGCAATAAAACAAGTAATTACTCTATAAAACAAATCCATGGGAAAAAAAAATAACAAAGTAAAATTAGTTTATTACCTGCGGGAGAGTGGTGGGCAACCATACTAACCAGTAGTGTTTCAATGATAACTTCTTCTTTTTTCTTCCAATTTGAGTGATTCCAAAGAACAATGAAATTTAATGCAGAGATATGTCTATGATTGAAACATTTTTTAAAAATTCCATGTAATGGTATGATAAATTTTCTTAGAACAACCTGCATACTTGAGTTATTTTCGATTTTCTAGCAGAGACCAACAGTTGATATTTCAAGCATAATACTTTCGTTTGATGATAGATTGAACCGATTCAAATTGAATATTAAACTAGATTCATTTATATATCTCCAATAGAAACTAGTTTTGAAGGAAATAATAATTGGTGGGTCAAATACGCTAGTGAACAGCTGAAAAAACAGAGTTTCAAGAGTGCTGATTTATGATAAGAATTCAGTATTTTGGTCATAACTTCCTCATATGATATCGAAATAAAGTGATTAAAATTGTGTTGTAAAGTAGATTCACAGGTTAATATACCATAGAAACAGGTTTTCAACATCTAGTCATTAATGCCTTCAAAAATGGATTGTCCCAACTCTGTTCCTTAGCTGCCTACTAGACATCCTGTCATTGTTTTGGTTATAAATTTTTCGTTTCAAATCCAAATTGAGTGATTAAAATTGGGTTAGAAAGTATACATTAAGGGATACATATGATAGAGACATGTATTGAAAATATGCCCATTTGGTCCCTCAAAACACGACTGTCCCAACTGTGTTTTCATTGATTTTCATCAAGCCCGCAAGCCATAAGATATGATAATTAAGGAATTTTTCCAAGAATGTGATCAATATGTTATGTTACAAGATCTTTCTTATACTAAATTATAATGCACTATTAATATATTTTTATTAACTAGTAATAATATTACATTAAACACTTTTTTTTCTTTTCTTAAATTTTAATTTTAATTCTTTTAATTTAACTTTTAATCTATCTTGATGATATCATATAATCTTCATGCATTATATATAGTATTTAAAAATAAAAATATTAACAACATAATATTCTAGTGTGAATGTGAATATCTAAATACTCATACTTCTTTTTAATTAAATTGTTTTAATAGATAAATATATAGACGTAAACTTCCAACTGTAATAGGAAATTTATAACTAAATCGTGACATTAATTTGTTTTAATTAAATTATTTTATAAAATAAATGTAATTCGGCCATTTACAATTAAATAGTGACCACTTTATGCGAATATTGAAGTGAATGATATTTTATGATAATGGAGAAAAATATTTCAAAAAAATATTTCAAACAAATTACATAAAATTTATATTTAAATTATTTTAAAAAATAAATGTAATAGGTCATTTATAATTAAAGAATGACCACTTTATGCAAACATTGAAGTGAATCATATTTTATGATAATGGAGAAAAGTATTTCAAAATTTTATTTCAAACAAATCACTTAAAATTTATATTTAATAACTTGGAATAGTTTGTTAAAAAAATAACTTTAATTATCTGTTTAAAAAAAATTGAGATCATATTTAAAAATTATCTTCCCAACTGTTTAAAACCCATTGTCATAATACCAAAATTTGAATTATCATATAAATCAAAACTTATATTTATCTGGAATAAAATCATTTACTCATCATCACTCAATAATTCAAAACTTATTAAGATAATATTAAAATTTGAGTTACCACAAATAAATCAAAACTTATATTTATCTTTAATAAATTGAAATCATTTACTCACAACAAACTATTCCTACAAGATAAAATACAAAAATTATAATTATCAAATAATTCAATACCTATTATATTAGTATATTAAGAAATAAATATTATTACATTGTCATGTTTAATCATGAATCAAAAATCCAATTTAAATCTTCATTTACTTAAAAGGCCACAACAAAATTCATTGGAGGTGAAAGAAAAATAAAATAAACTGACAAAACGGTTAAACAAAACTAATGGACGCATTAGTCGTCAAGCTCTGTATAACTGATTTATAATAAAAGCTAAAATTCGTTATTTCATACATAAAGACATGTATTGCATGGGCTCTGATTTCTGCAAAAGGTGGCCGTGAGTCGAACAGTTTTGCGAGCGGTGAAATACGAGGCTGATTGGTAGTTTCAGGGGTTAAATATTTTGTTGCCGCATTCGCATTTCCACACCACGGGATAGTAATCCTCTACACGTTTTTGAATACACTGCAGTTTTGGAGTGATGGCGCACTGCTCAGGATTACAAGGGTTGCACGCCCCGCATTTCTTGACACATGATGGCGGCCCGGAGCCACTAGTAACCTCGCTTCTACCCTCTCCCATCACCTGTAACAGCCGTTTATATCATTCAATTGTACACCAATATATTTTATCCAATCCAATGCAGATTTACATAATATATTGTGTATTTAACATCAAAGATTACAGATAAAACATGGACTCAGAAACGAAAGATTACAAAAAAAGCGGCGCCACGACGTTCCGACGAAGACGTGGTTTGTTTATCATTAATTTCTCTCCCAACGATCTCTGCATTATCAGCCAAATAAAAGGGTTACTGTATCATATTAGTGCAGGCATGTGAGAAAATAGTCAATGCAAAATAAATTGAATACCCGATAATTTTTTTTTATGTAAAGTAAAAGACACACCCCTAAAGCTCAATAATGTTATTAAAACACAAACGAGGATCTTCATCCTGGCATAACGTGAAAATCCTGAAAATCCAGTTTCCATAACCGCGTGTTTTTTTATGACAACAGAAACCTCTTTCAATAACGTACTCTCTCACAGGTTTCTCTCACAAAAATCTAAGAGAATTTGTGGAGGAGAGTTTGCTATTCTCAATATTCAAAAGACTTAAATAGATTACATAAAAAGAACATTAACAATAAATGACACTCCAGTCAACTGAAGTAAACTTCAACTAACTATAACACCTTGCAAACAATGCATGACAGCTAACCATAGAAATAAATGTAAAGACACCTAACAATGAAACAGTTAGATAATATCTCAACTCACCAGGCAGATATCTCTTTGAATAACATATTCTCCCGAGCAAAATCTCTTCGTATACTGTATTCTGCCTTGCTGTGTCTCCGAATATTGCATATATATTGAATCTGAAAAGCTACGATGCTAATAATAAAGGGAGAAGAAAAGAATAAAATGAAAAATAACGCATAAAGCATATAACCAAGTCATAATATTTAACCTTTAGATCGATCTAAATAGATTGAAAAATAAAAATGTAATAAAAGAAAAATAAAAACCTATAATAAGTATAATTTATATTTTTTTTAAATAGAAGTTAGTAATTTTTTATGCTAATTTATTATTATTTTGGAAAAAATGTTATTAATATTTTTAATTTTTTATTTTTATTTTTTATTTTTTTTTAAGGATAAAAGGTAAATTATAGAAAGAAAAATAAATTGTGAATGAAATTATTAAAAAGCAAATTAATGCATAAACAAAAAAATCTAAATCACTAATGACTATTTACTATTTTGGAACTTGTTATTAATATTACTAGGTTTTTCTTGTCTTTTTCCTTTTAGGATTAAGGGAAATTAAATAAAGAAAATAAATCTTCAAGAAAATATAAAAAAAAACAACCCATAAACATATAAAGGAAATCAATAATGAATATTTAATATCATTTGGAAAAAGAATTATTAATATTTTTATATTTGTCTTGTCTTTACCTTTTTAAGATAATGGAAAAATTAAGAGCTACAATGCCAATAAAAAGAAAAATAAAACATAAAACAAATAACAGAAAAATAACACATAAACATACAACACAAATGAGTAATGAAAATTTACTACCATTTTGAAAAAAAATTATTAATATTTCTAGGTTTTTCTAATTAACAAAACCAAACACAGCTATAAAACACCAGAAACGTGAGACAAGCTCACTCAACACAATGAATTTAATCGCTCAATTACATCACACTTAAATAGGGAAATGCACTCACCTAATCCTCCTGGAAACGAGGAAACAAACCTGAATATGTGCAACCAATTCCTAATTACACCCTCTCGTTCAACCACTCACAACTAATTCTATTTCTGCATTATTCTCACAGCCTCCCTTAATGGAGAAATGGATTTTCTACAATACCTAACTGACTTCTAAAAACTTCAAATTTGATTTTACCAAGGGGCTTAGTAAATATATCAGCCATATTATCCTTGGTGTTACAAAATATCAATTCAATTTCATTTGACTCAATTTTCTCACGTACAAAGTGGTACTGTAACTCAACGTGTTTTGTTCTAGCATGGTAAATTGGATTATGTGCTAATTTGATAGCACTCTGATTATCACAATTGATACATGTTGAACCACTTTGCGCTTCTTCAAGATCTGCAAGAATTCTCCGCAACCAAATAGCTTCATAGGTGGCATTGGTCAAAGCTTTGTACTCTGATTCTGTTGATGATAAAGAAACAGTTGACTGTTTCTTACTACTCCAAGATACGACCCCTGATCCAATATGAAATGCATAGCCAGAGGTAGATCGTCTGTCATCTGGATTTCCTGCCCAATCTGAATCAAAAAAACCTGTCAGTGCAACATCAGATTCATCAGTATACATAATACCTAAATTCACTGTTCCCTTTAAGTATCGGAGAACTTTCTTTGCGGCATTCCAGTGATTTCCTGAAGGCTTAGCCATGAATTGACTAAGGATACTGACTGAATATGCAATGTCTGGTCTGGTAGTGGTGAGATAGTTCAAACTTCCCACTAACTGACGATATAATGTTCCATCTGCCTCTTTCGTTCCATCTTCTTTGTACAACTTTGCATTCTGTTCTAAGGGAGTTGACATAGCTTTGCAATCTGTCATATTGAACTTTTTAAGAATCTCCTTAGTATATTTGCTTTGAGTGATCAAAGTTTTACCAGGCTCTCTCCATACCTCAATTCCTAAACAGTAATGCAATTCACCCAAATCTTTCATTTCAAATTCCTGTGACAGCTGAACTTTAATTTCTTCAATTAACTTGTGAGCACTGCCTGTTATAATGAGATCATCCACATACAAAGATATTAAAGCAACATTTCCTTTTCCATCTTTCTTAACATACAAGTTAGGATCATTTTTGCTTTTCACAAATCCATTCTGAAGAAAGAAGGTATCAATCTTTACATAACATGATCTCGGCGCCTGTTTCAAACCATACAATGCCTTTCTTAACCTGCAAACCAGATGCCCCTGTCCCTGTTTGACAAACCCTTCAGGTTGAACCAAATAAACTTCTTCCTTTAAATCACCATTTAGAAAAGCAGATTTGACATCCAATTGATGTATATTCCAATTATGTTTTGTGGCTAAGGCAATCAGTAATCTAATTGTATTCAACTTAGCTACTGGTGCAAAATTGTCTTCATAATCAATTCCCTCCTTTTGAGCATATCCTTTTGCTACTAATCTTGCCTTAAATTTATCAATTGTACCATCTCCTTTAAATTTCAATTTGTACAACCATTTGCTTCCAATTGGAACTTTATTTTCAGGAAGTTCCACTAATTCCCATGTTTGATTTTTTATTAGAGAAGCATACTCATCATTCATAGCATTAATCCATGGTTCATGTTGTTTAGCCTGCTCATAATCAATGGGTTCTTCAACATTCATTATGTTAGACATTAAGGCATAGTCTCTATACCTTGCAGGAAGCTGAGTCTGTCGGGACGATCTTCTTGGTGCTTCAATGCCTGTGGGTGTTCCATCCATGATTCGTCGGCTTTGAGGTGAATCACCCCCTTGTGATGACTCACTGCTGCTTTCATCCTGATCCTGTACCTGTACCTGTACCTGTTCCTGTTCCTGCTTAATCAAAGTATCAAGTTTGACATGTGCATCATTAGATATATGCCATGCATCATTCTTTGTATTACTTTTATCAGCCTTCTCATGAAACAACACATCACGACTTGCAAATAGTTTATGGGAACTTGGATCAAACAATTTATAGGCCTTCTGATCCGTACAATATCCAATGAAAACACACTTGATTGACTTGGCATCAAGTTTTCTTCTGTTAGCCTTAGGAATATGAGAAAAAGCAGTACATCCAAAGACTTTGAAATGACTCACATCAGGTTTATAACCATGAAGAACCTCAAAAGGAGTTTGAAAAACTAATTGCTTAGTGGGACATCGATTCTTCAAATAAACATCAGTGTTAATGGCTTCTGCCCAGAAACCATTAGAGATGTTCTTACCTTGCAGCATACTACGAGCAGATTCCACCAAGGTTCTATTCCATCGCTCAGCAACACCATTTTGCTGAGGTGTATGTGGCACTGTGAACTGTTGTTGAATTCCATTAGATTTACAATAGGTGTTAAACGCTTTTGACTTATATTCACCCCCTTGATCAGATCTGAGTATTTTAATGCACTTTCCTGTTTGTTTTTCGACCATAGTTCGAAACTCTTTAAAATACTCAAATATGTCACTTTTCCTTCTAATGAAATAGACCCAGGTATACCTAGATCTATCATCAATAAAAATAACAAAGTATGAAGCACCACCAAGAGACCTAGTTTGCATAGGTCCACATACATCAGTGTGAATTAATTCAAGTATATCATACTTTCGTTTCTCGGTATGAACAGGAAACTCTTCTCTATGCTGCTTACCAAGTGCACAAGCTTCACATGGTAAATGTTCACACTTCATAACAGGAAGACCTTCAACCATTGATTTCCTTTGCAACAACGATAAATCATTGTAATTTAGGTGCCCATACCTGTGATGCCACAATTCTGCTGTCGATGTTTCTTTGGATGTCAATGCAACATGGCGCTTCACTGTCACATCCAGTCTGTATAATCCTCCAACCCTGGTACCTGTAGACACAACCCTGTAGTGGTCCTGAACATCTTTCACAATACACCCCAGTTTACCAAATTCAACTTTTAAATGATTATCAGTGATCGTGGAAACAGATATCAAATTCTTTTTGAGAGCAGGTACATACATCACATTATGAATCTGTCGCATTTGTCCATTAGGTAAGTACACATTTATTATGCCATAGCCTTGAACTTTAAGTGACCTATCATCCCCTAGGTAAATGTGTGTACCATCAGATTTCTCATAATATTTATCATACCATTCTTTATTACAAGTCATGTGTGCTGATGCACCAGAATCGATGAACCATGCATTCTCATCATCAGTTTCAGCAGACAATGCAGCATCAGAAAGAAATAACTTAAGATTTTTAAATCCATCAGTCACTGAGGTGTCTCTGTTTATGTAATTTCCATTATGCCTTCTATGTCTTTGATTTGATTCATTATTCTTTTTCCTATAGCAATCTTTAGCCAGATGTCCAGGTTTTCCACAATAATCACATTCAATGTTCCTCTTAACATAAGAATCAGGAGGTGCCATACCTTTCTGCTTTGCTTGAAAACGACCTCTGTTCCTGTCCCACGGTCTCCCTCGGAATGGTCTTTTGCCTCTTGCAGTCAAAGCCAAATCAGAACCATTTGACTCTAGGTCAAAATTTTTCATCATCATGACTCAATAATTCAAAACTTATTAAGATAATATTAAAATTTGAGTTACCAGAAATAAATCAAAACTTATATTTATCTTTAATAAATTGAAATCATTTACTCACAACAAACTATTCCTACAAGATAAAATACAAAAATTATAATTATCAAATAATTCAATACACTAATATACTAATTATAATTATAATATACTAATTATAATTATATTAGTATATTAAGAAATAAATATTATTACATTGTCATGTTTAATCATGAATCAAAAATCCAATTTAAATCTTCATTTACTTAAAAGGCCACAACAAAATTCATTGGAGGTGAAAGAAAAATAAAATAAACTGACAAAACGGTTAAGCAAAACTAATGGACGCATTAGTCGTCAAGCTCTGTATAACTGATTTATAATAAAAGCTAAAATTCGTTATTTCATACATAAAGACATCTATTGCATGGGCTCTGATTTCTGCAAAAGGTGGCGGTGAGTCGAACAGTTTTGCGAGCGGTGAAATACGAGGCTGATTGGTAGTTTCAGGGGTTAAATATTTTGTTGCCGCATTCGCATTTCCACCCCACGGGATAGTAATCCTCTACACGTTTTTGAATGCACTGCAGTTTTGGAGTGATGGCGCACTGCACAGGATTACAAGGGTTGCACGCCCCGCATTTCTTGACACATGATGGCGGCCCGGAGCCACTAGTAACCTCGCTTCTACCCTCTCCCATAACCTGTAACAGCTGTTTATATCATTCAATTGTACACCAATATATTTTATCCAATCCAATGCAGATTTACATAATATATTGTGTATTTAATATCAAAGATTACAGATAAAACATGGACTCAGAAACGAAAGATTACAAAAAAAGCGGGGCCACGACGTTCCGACGAAGACGTGGTTTGTTTATCATTAATTTCTCTCCCAACGATCTCTGCATTATCAGCCAAATAAAAGGGTTACTGTATGAAAATAGTCTGTGCAAAATAGTCTGTGCAAAATAAATTGAATACCCGATAATTTTTTTTATGTAAAGTAAAAACACACCCCTAAAGCTCAATAATGTTATTAAAACACAAACGAGGATCTTCATCCTGGCATAACGTGAAAATCCTGCAAATCCAGTTTCCATAACCGCGTGTTTTTTTTATGACAACAGAAACCTCTTTCAATAACGTACTCTCTCACAGGTTTCTCTCACAAAAATCTAAGAGAATTTGTGGAGGAGAGTTTGCTATTCTCAAAATTCAAAAGACTTAAATAGATTAAGTAAAAAGAACTTAACAATAAATGACACTCCAGTCAACTGAAGTAAACTTGAACTAACTATAACACCTTGCAAACAATGCATGACAGCTAACCATAGAAATAAATGTAATGACACCTAACAATGAAACAGTTAGATAATATCTCAACTCACCAGGCAGATATCTCTTTGAATAACATATTCTCCCCAGCAAAATCTCTTCGTATACTGTATTCTGCCTTGCCGTGTCTCCGAATATTGTATATATATTGAATCTGAAAAGATACGATGCTAATAATAAAGGGAAAAGAAAAGGATAAAATGAAAAATAACGCATAAAGCATATAACCAAGTCATAATATTTAACCTTTAGATCGATCTAAATAGATTGAAAAATAAAAATGTAATAAAAGAAAAATAAAAACCTATAATAAGTGTAATTTATAATAAGTGTAATTTATATTTTTTTAAATAGAAGTTCGTAATTTTTTATGCTAATTTATTATTATTTTGGAAAAAATGTTATTAATATTTTTAGTTTTTTATTTTTATTTTTAATTTTTTTTTAAGGATAAAAGGTAAATTATAGAAAGAAAAATAAATTGTGAATGAAATTATTAAAAAACAAATTAATGCATAAACACAAAATCTAAATCACTAATGACTATTTACTATTTTGGAACTTGTTATTAATATTACTAGGTTTTTCTTGTCTTTTTCCTTTTAGGTGTCATGTCTCCTTTTTCTCCAACATTTTTTTTTTTTTTTTATAGGTGATTGACTTGTCCTTCATGGTTGAATCTAATTCATCTTAATGCCCCCTTAACTGTATATAATTATCTTCGATTTATCTCGTTACTATTTTGTCATTTAAACTTACATAAAATATAAGACAACCCTTATATTTTTATAATACCCTTGATCCCAATTTTCAAGTCATTCTGCCCCACCATTACCTTACTTGAAGTTTTCAATTTCGCTACATCATAAGTGTCCTAATTGAAATTTCGGCCTCTACCTAATCCTGATCTTTTCAAAGGTTTGGGGGGTGTCGTGCTATTGGTGAGGGGGTGTGCACGAATTTATTTCATTCCCCTTACCATGGTTACGCCACATGTATAGCGATGGTGTGTATACATGGTTCCCTCGTTTGCATTCAAGTACTGATTCATTTTCTCACTTGAATATATAAAAGATATAAAAGACCTCTACCTGGTCGACAAGTGTAGGCTTGTCAACCTCTGTACCCACGTCCCTATTGGTGTGGCGCGAGGAGTTAATTTGTTTCACCCAACTCTGGTACCTTAACTTGATACGAGTTCAGTGTAAAGTAGACACGTAGATTATGAAATAGGGTTTTGTGTAGCAGAGATTCGTGCCCCCTATGGCCGTTCATGTTTTGGGGTTTGTCGATTTGTTTTTAACTGCGTGAAAATCCGACTCTGAGTTGTTCGACTGACATATGATACTAAAGGTATGATTTCACATGCTCGAGTTTAATGTTTCGATCTCTATCGGGATTTTCATGAGTCCTTGTCTGTGCTTTTGGGTTTGTTTTGGAAACCCCAGAACGCCATTCCTCTGATAATTTGACACCCGGCTGTTATCGAGCCACGAGCTAGGGTTTCAAACGTAAACAATTTTTTTCAGCCTTGTTATCTTCCAGGTTTTCGTTTCATCTCGTTACCCTTTCTCCTATGCGTCTCTACCTTTCACACAACTCCACGAAGTGCCGCAATTCGGGAGGATTTTTACCAGTGTGTGGTTCGGGCCCTCAGCGAGAAGGTAACCCAAGTTCACAGATAACATTTTTTCTTTTCTATGGTCGATGTCTTTCAGATTTGATGATGTATATTCTCTAAATTTTCTTTTGGTTACTAGGACGACCCCTTCTCAGAACACGCGTTGAATTGTTTCCAAGTCCGCAGACTCCAACCCACAGCGTTCTATGTCTACATTCTTCCCTCGGGCATTCGAGTTCTGAAGATGTGCGAGGGTTTCGGACTTCGACAGACAGCCTGAGCTGGTTCAAGGCGGAGTCACTTCGAACTTGTTATGGTTAGTTGAAACTCCCACTGTGTTTATTTGTCTGTGATAGATGTGTATATAGATATATAAGAACCAATTGTATTTTATTTTCTACAGCTACCATTCACTACGATGGATGCCATTCTTATTCTTCTGTATATCTATATTTCTTCAGGATGTCTATTCATTCCTCATCACTCGTACAGGTAACCCTGGTTTCTGCCATTTCCATCTCATACCATCTACTGGTTTATCGATTTGATTTTCGGCTTGTGCCTCTTCCGAACGCGTATGGTATTTTTATTTTCAGGTCATGTGAGCACGCTGGCAAACGAAATTCCCGACCATGCTAGTTTTCCATTGCCTCTGGAAACGACCTAGCCATTCCTTTGATGCTCCTAATCTCCCTTTCAGGGGTTCCTTTTTATTGTGTAGACGGTTGACGTCCTACCAACTATGTCAAGTTTTTTTTTTTTTCGTTTTTCCATCGTTTTACGTTGCAGAGCATGACTGTCAAAGCGGTCAAAGTTGTATCAAGACTATATGTTACTGGTTTTAAACCCAAATTGTGCAGACAATGCACCACATTGCTACTCGATTTTATTTATGTATTTAATGTCGTGGAAAAATCAGAATGGACAATGAAATATGCACACACTTTGGTTTTATCTTTGATTCGAGGCCTGTCGTTATGCTGATCTCGCACTTTACTTGTTGGTTTGTTGGTTCTGATACTCGTTCAGGTGGTCTATAGCCGCCCCTTCCCTCAACTGCATATTCTCTCCTACAGGTTTTCTCTCGTTATATAATTCGTTCTGGCCTCGCACCAGAAGGATAAACTATCGTTAATGTGTATGACATGTTTACTCACAATATTGGTTACCTTCTAAAATTTCGTTTTATTTATCTCTATTAAGTTCTGCTAGTCTTGTTGTAGATACCTTAGTTTCCTGGTTCAATTAGTTTCGATGATATAAATTTCAAATATATCGGTGATGACTGTGTTACCCCATCGATCTAGATATTTAAGAGTAGATCGCTATTGTAAATCAATGATTCCATGACTGAAAGTGCTTTCGCATCGTACTTAATTTCTCTTTTCTTCTTTAGAGATTTATCTTGAGGACGTGTAGTAGATAAAAGTATTCATTCAGTTTTATATGGGTTTCTACAATCATTTCCAGTACAGTTATATGCAATTATACATGTAAGGCATGAATATGGGTAAATTTTACCTGCATAGACAGAGATTTTTATACACCATTTACATAGCCTAATTCTGTTGTGTCTAAAGATATACTGTTCACTGCATTAATAGCATGGTATCTCGTTTCTTTTTTAAGGGTTAATTGACGAACAATAAATTTCTTCCGACTATAACTACTGAAATAAAATTCCTGACAGTCCGAATATATGTTTTCTTCTGGTCCTGCCTTCTTCAGGAATTGCTTGATTTCCTAATTTTTCCATTGACTAATATTCTAATGGATTTTTTTTTTTATACCAAAGACTTCTTACAATTCCAAAATTTTTTAGAGAAGATTTACAGATGCTTGAACAATACTTAGAAATTTATGCATATAGAATTAACTTCCTAGATACCTCTCTTTTCATATGAGGAATGTACAGATTTCTAGTGCAGTCTATGTTTTTTTTTCAGTGTAAATATGAATTCTCATATGCACATTCTTATCTGGTTATAGTAACTCTCATATTGCTTTATTTTATTCCTGCTCATAGAGTGCACTAACATATGAGAAGCAGATTGAAATAAATTCCAGTGTTGGATTCTGTGGACATACACGTATCCCCAGATTTGAACCAGAGATGGTTTAGAAATTCTGGTGGATTCTATTTCACACAGTTAATGTCTACAACTATACAGAGTTCTGAAGGTGAATATCTTCTAATGATTGTGTTAAATGTAGCATTTACAGTATAATATATGACAAACCTTTATATGTAGCCAATTCATACTGAAGTAAAGAAAACACCAGATAAGTAGAATTACATACCACTCAGCAAAATGACCAACCTCCCAACCTTAGAGTCAGTCTGTCTCCAGGACTCACCCCCGAGCTGAGATCACCTCCACCACAGACTAACTTCAATCTGTTTAGGAGTGGCTTATTTAAGCTATTGTTCCCCAAAGCATGTTTCTAATTCTGCGTCCAAAATCTCAGGATGCTTTTCTTCCTGTTTGCCTAGGCTTCCCAATTTAGGGATTCTTTAAAGCTGTTTTCTGCTTCTCCTCAGCTTTTCCAGCTTTTTTACCTCTTCCCAACTACTTTCCTCATCATTGGGGAAATTCAGATTTTTCCTCAAAAATCTAATTTTAAAACTTACTGTCTTTCAAGGATTTTTTTGAAAGATTTTGGGGGAAATATTTGCCTCATCCATCCTCACAGATTTAGCAAGTGATCTCCTCATCTCATTTTTGGTCAATTTGCACCACAATAATTTATTCATTTCCTCAATTAAATGTTTAATGACATTCACAAAATAATTATCCTTTGGGGTCCACTCCCCTTAGGATGTAAAGTTCAAGTATCAAACTTTAAAATGAAATCATATGAATTGGGGGTGTTACATATTCCCCCTCTGAAAATAAACACCGTCCTCGGTGTTGTTATTCAACTACTAGAGTTTTTTTGGCAATTAAAAATGGATATTTTTCCATCATTTCAGTCTCTCGTTCCCAGGTAGCTTCTTCAGCAGTAAAGTGCTTCCACTGCACCTTTACTCTTGCTACCACTCTGCTTCTCAATTCAATTTCTTCCCGCTCCAATATTTGAAGCGGTTCTGGCAGAAACTCCCCTTCTGGTTCCACTTGTACAACATTCCAATCAACTATGTGAGAAGCATCATGCACATATCTTTTTAACAATGCAACATGAAATACATCATGAACTCTAACATGGGGTGGTAAGGCCAGCTTGTAAGCCACTGGTCCCACCCTTTCTAATACTTCAAAGGGACCACAGTATCTAGGGGCCAATTTTTCACAACTCCCAGCATAAAGGGTGCTCTTTTTGGGTTTAATACGCAAATATACATGGTCCCCAACTTTAAATTCTCTATGCACTCTTTTCTTATCTGCATAACTCTTCTGGCGATCTTGTGTTGTCTTGATGTTCTTTTGTATCTGTTAGACAATTCCTTCCATTTCTTGTAAAGCATGTGGTCCCAACATTAGTTTGTCTTCTGGCTGACTCTAGCTCAAAGGAGTACGACACTTCCTTCCATACAGTGCTTCAAACAGACTCATTTTGATGGAGGATTGATAGCTGTTATTATAAGAAAATTCAGCTAAATGTAAGAAATCTCCCCACTTTGAAGGTCTATCCATCACATACATTCTCATCATGTCCTCCAAAATTTGATTAGTTCTTTCCATTTGACCATCAGTCTGAGGGTGGTAGGCAGTGCTAAAATTCAATTTAGTGCCCATTCCTCCAAATAATCCCCTCCAAAAGGCTGCTGTAAATTTAGCATCCCTATCAGAAACAATCACCTTAGGGACCCCATGGAATCTTACTATCTCCTTCAGGAACACATTCGCTACTTGAGCTGTTCCAAAGGTGGATTTCACTGGTATAAAGTGAGCAACTTTGGTTAAAGTGTCTACTACTACCATTACAGAATCATGCTGGTATTTGGTTTTGGGTAATCCTGTAATGAAGTCCATGGAAACGGTGTCCCACTTCCATTCTGCAATGGGCAAAGGGTTCAGAAGGCCGGCAGGATGCTGATGTTCCACCTTAACTAGTTGACATTCCATGCATCTACTTAAATATTCTGCTACCTCTCTCTTCATTCCTGGCCATAACAACTTATTTTTCAGGGCTGTTAACATTTTCTGATATCCTGGATGTCCTGCATAAGGTTGTTTGTGGTACTCATCCAGAATTTCTCTTTTTAGAGACTCTACATTGGGAATATACAATCTGTTCTTATAACAAATCAGCCCTTTTTGGTTTTGGGTAAAATCAGTTTTCTCCTTTTTCTGTAATTTTACCAGAAGTGTTTCATAATTTGGGTCTTGAGTTGCTGCCTTATTCACCAATTCTTCTACATCTATCTGAGCACTACTTCCAATATTATTGATATGCTGACAAGCATTTCTGCTCAATGCATCAACAACTTTATTCTCCTTCCCTCTAATATGTTTTATATCCATGTCAAACTCGCTTAAAAAGGACAGCCATCTGGCTTGTCTAGCATTCAACTCGGTTTGGGAAAAGAAATATTTGAGACTAATATGATCAATCATCAATGTAAATTTTTTTCCAAGAAGATAGTGCCGCCACATTTTGAAAGCATGAATAACAACTGCTAACTCTAAATCATAGGCACTATAGTTCTGTTCATGTATCTTCAGTTTCCTGGATTCATAGGCAATCACTGAATTTTCCTGCAAAAGAACTCCTCCCAATCCTTCTCTACATGTATCCGTACATACCACAAATTCCTTATCAGGATCTGCAATCTTCAGTATAGGGGCTGTGGTAAGTTTCAGTTTTAATTGGTCGAAAATGTTTTGGCATTTTTCAGTCCATTCAAACTTGACACCTTTCCTCTATAAGGAAGTGATGGGATGTGCTATGGTAGAGAATCTCTCCACAAATCTGCGATAATAGACGGCAATCCCCATGAATGATCTAACTGCTGAAACATCAGCGGGTGCTGGCCATTCTTTTATAGCCTTTATCTTCTCCGGGTCAACAGCAAGACCTTGTTCAGAAATAATATGACCCAAGTATTGAATCTTGTCCTTATAGAACTCACATTTGCTAAATTTAGCGTATACCTGATTTTCCTTTAGAGTTTGCAATATTATCCTCAGGTGTTCTTTGTGTTCCTCCTCACTGTTTGAGTAAACTAAAATATCATCTATGAACACAAGGACAAATTTATCCAAATACTTGTTTAACACACTGTTCATTAGGCACATGAATGTGGCAGGGGCGTTTGTCAAACCAAAAGGTAGAACTACAAACTCGTAGTGGCCATACCTGGTTCGAAAGGCTATTTTGCTGATGTCTTCCTCTTTAATTCTGAGCTGGTGGTAACCAGTTCTTAAGTCAATTTTTGAGAATACTGAAGCTCCTCTCACCTGATCAAAAAGATCATCAATTCTAGGCAAAGGGTATCTATTTTTAATGGTCAACTTATTCAATTGCCTATAATCAATGCACATCCTGAAAGTTCCATCTTTCTTTTTCACGAACAGCACTGGTGCTCCCCAAGGAGACACACTTGGTCTGATATACCCTTTGTCTAGCAGTTCTTGCAGTTGCATTTTCAATTCTATAAGTTCAGGAGGACTCATTCGATATGGTGCTCGTGAAACAGGTGTTGCTCCTGGCACCAGATCGATTGAGAAGTCAATCTCTCTTTTGGGGGGAAGATGAGGGATTTCCTTTGGAAAAACTTCCTTGAATTCTCTTATTACTGGTACAGCATCCAGTAATTCTTCTTCAGTTTTTTGTTCTGTTTCTTCCACATGCACTGCATAAACTTGGTATCCTTTTCTAGCTGTTCTTTTTAATTGCAATGCTGAAATTTGTCTTACAGAAATAGGTTTTGGTTTCCCTTTGAGAATAAACATTTTCCCTTCCTCATCTACACAGTGCAATGTCTTATCCCAGCAATTCATCAAAGCTTTCTTCTTTTCCAGCCAATCCATTCCTATCAATAGATCATATGACCCTAAGGGTAGAATGTTTAAATTCACTTCTGTTCGAAACTCATTTAATTGAATTTCTGTTCGGGGCAGTTTATGTGTTACCTTTCTTTTTGTTCCAGTGGCCAGCTGTACCAACCATGACTGTTGAAATTTTTCAGTTTTTAAGTTACATTTTTCTACAATATTTGGACTAATGTAACTCAAAGAAGCACTTGGATCAATCAGAACAGAAACAGGTAGGTCAGAAATCTTACCCTCCATTTCCACCATGGTTGGTTGATGCTCTGCTTGTCGATTTTCCAGGGCTGCACTGATAGTTGGTATGTTTCTGGCTACATCATTTACTGTTGTCGCTTCCCGATCCCTCATGAGCATATGAACATTTCGATGGGGGCAGTCCCTCAAAAGATGGGGTTCTCCACAGCCCCAACATTTCAAGGGCTCCTTCATTCTCACTGTTCCCTCCTTTTTACTGTCTCCATCTATTGGTTTCGATGCCACTTGAGACTGTGCAGTTTGACTTTCTTCGGGTTTACTAAACCTTTTCCGCTGATGATCTCTGCCAAAATTCTTCAGATAGGCTAGTTTCTGTTTTCTCCCTTTGAATTCATTGTTATTTACCCAAATTTTTCCTTGATCAGTTTTTCCTTTGAACTGTTGGTAACACAATCTAGCTTTTCTAACAGCTTCGTCCATTGTTTTTGGATTATCAAACTCAATTTTCTCCTTGTAGACCATAGGAAAACAATTCAGAAACCTCTGTACCTTGGCCTTTTCTTCCCTTATGTAAGGTACATATCTTAATAGATTGGTAAACTTAGTAACAAACTCATCAATAGTGAGCTGTCCCAATCTAAGCTCATGAAATTCTTTTGCTTTGTCATCATAGTACCGCTCATTCAAGTAGCGATTATTGAATTTAGCCTAGAAATCTTCCCAAGTAACTGTCTTTTCATCTATGGCATGCACCATCTTTGTCTCCTCCCACCACAAGGTAGCCTTACCTTGCAGCTGGTAGACAGCTAATCTGGCCTTCAGATTGCTTTCATATTCATATACCTGGAAATACTTAATCATATTCAACAGCCAGGCTTCAGCATCCTCCTCTTTTTCCCCATCATAGGAGGGAGGTTTGATTTTTCGGAATTCCCCTTCTAATTCCTTTTTCTTCTTATTCTGATGTCGAATAGCATCTTCCTCATCAGATTCCTCAGTTTTCCTCTTTTCGGAACCTTCGCCTTCTTGGCTGTTTCGTGAGGTTAGTTCCCTGATGAGCTTTTCCTGCTCCTCACTGGCTAATGACAATCTGTCATTCTGACTTTTTATCTCAGCCAATTCTTGTTGCAAATTTCACAACATAGCCATCATGGCCGCATTGGGATCTGGTTCACCATGCAGATCAACATAAATTTTGCCACCTTCTTCCATTCTATCACTCCACTGTACACTACATAGCACACATCAGTGAAAAGAAAAAAAAAAAAAAACAACAAAAACAAAACTTTTGCTACAGCAAACAAAATTACACAGTGAGTACACAGCAATCGTGAGCACAAAGTCACCAGCCCAGTTTTATAACTTGGGCTCCGATACCATTTGTCATGTCTCCCTAATGTCTTGGGGTTTGTCGATTTGTTTTTAACTGCGTGATATTCCGATTCTGACTTGTTCTACTGACATATGCTACCGAAAGTACGATTTCATACGCTGGAGTTTAATGTTTCAATCTCTATCGAGATTTCATGAGTCCTTGTCTGTGCTCTTGGTTTCTCCAAAACCCCAGAATGCCATTCCTCTGTTGAATTGACACCCGAACTGTTATCGAGCCACGAGCTAGGGTTTCAAATGTAAACAATTTTTTTTTCAGCCTCGTTATCTTCTAGGTTTTCGTTTTATTTCATTACCCTTTCTCATATGCATCTCTACCTTTCGCACAACTCCACGAAGTGCGGCAACTCGGGAGAATTGTTACCAGTGCGTGGGTCTAGCTGTCAGCGAGAAGGTAACCCAAGTTCACATATATATTTTTTCCATTTCTATGGTCGATCTATTCCAGATTTGATGATGTATGTTCTCTGAATTTTTTTTGGTTGCCAGGACAACGCCCTTTCAGAACACGCGTCGAATTGTTTCCAAGTCCGCAGACTCCAACCCACTGCGTTCTATGTCTACATTTTTCCCTTTTGCATTCGAGTTCTGAATATGTGTGAGGGTTTCGGACTTCGACAGACAGCCTGAACTGGTTCAAGGGCAGAGTTACTTCGAACTCGTTATGGTTAGTTGAAACTCCCACTGTGTTTATTTTTCTGTGATAGATGTGTATATAGATATATAAGAACCAATTGTATTTTATTTTCTACAGCTTCCATTCACTACGATGGATGCCATTCTTATTCTTCTGTATATATATATTTTCTTCAGGATCTCTATTCGTTCCTCATCACTCGTACAGGTAACCCTGGTTCCCGCCATTTTCCGTTTCATACAATCTACTGGTTTATCGATTTGATTGTCGGCTTGTGCCTCTTCCAAACGCGTATGGCATTTTTATTTTCAGGTCATATGAGCACGCTGGCAAATGAAATTCCTGACCATGCTAGTTTACATTGCCTCTGGCAGCGACCTAGCCGTTCCTTCGATACCCCTAATCTCCCTTTCAGGGGGTTCTTTTATTGTGTAGACAGTTGACGTCCTACCAACTATGTAAAGTTTTCATTCTGCCATCGTTTTACTTTGCAGGACATGACTGTCAAGGCGGTCAAAGTTGTATCAAGACCATATGTTACTGGTTTTAAACCCAAATTGTGTAGACCATGCACCACATTTCTATTCGATTTTATTTATGTATTTAATGTCGTGGAAAAAGCAGAATGGACGGTGAACTATGCTCACACTTTGGTTTTATCTTTGATTCGAGGCCTGTCGTTATCCTGACCTTGCACTTTCCTTGTCGGTTTTTTTTTGGTTCTGATACTCGTTCAGGTGGTCTATAGCCGCCCCTTCACTCAACTGCATATTCTCTCCTACAGGTTTTCTCTCGTTATATAATTCGGTCTGGGCTCGCACTAGAAGGATAAAATATCGTTAATGTGTATGAAATGTTTACTCACAATATTGGTTACCTTCTGAAATTTCGTTTTATTTATCTCTATTAAATTCTGTTAGCCTTGTTGTAGATACCTTGGTTTTCTGATTCAATTAATTTAGATGATATAAATCCCAAAAGATATCGGCTATGACTGTGCTACCCCACCGATCTAGATATTTAAGTGTAGATCGATATTGTAAAACGATGATTCCATGAATGAAAGTGCTTTCGCATCATACTTAATTTCTCTTTTCTTCTTTAGAGGTTTAACTTGAGAACGTATAGTATATAGAAGTATTCATTCAGTTTCATATGGGTTTCTGAAATCATTTCCAGTACAGTTAGATGCAATTATACATGTAAGGCATGACTATGGGTAAATTTTATCTGCATAGACAGAGATTTTTATACACCATTTACATAGCCTATTTCTGTTGTGTCTAGAGATATATTGTTCACTGCATTAATAGCATGGTATCTTATTTCTAAGGGTTAATTGAGGAACAATAAATTTCTTCAGACTATAACTACTGTAGTAAAATTTCTGAGAGTCCGAATATATGTTTTCTTCTGGTCCTGCCTTCTTCAGGAATTGCTTGATTTCCTAATTTTTCATTGACTAATATTCTAATGGATTTTTATTATACATAAGACTTCTTACAGTTCCAAATTTTAAGAGAAGATTTACAGATGCTTGAACAGTACTAGGAATTTCTGCATATAGAATTAACTTCCTATATACCTCTCTTTTCATATGAGGAATGTACAGATTTCTAGTGCAGTATATGCTCTTTTCTTTTTTTTTCAAAGTTTAAATATGAATTCCCATATGAAAATTCTTATCTGGGTATAGTGACTCTCCTATTGCTTTATTTTATTCCTGCTCATAGAGTGCACTAACATATGAGAAGCAGACTGAAATAAATTCAAGTGTTGGTTCTGTGGAAATACACGTATCCCCAGATTTGAACCGGAGATGGTTTAGAAATTCTGGTGGATTCTATTTCACACAATTAATGTCTACAACTATACAGAATTTTGAAGGTGAATACCTTCTAATTATTCTGTTAAATGTAGCATTTACAATATAGTATATGAAAAACCTTTATATGTAGCCAATTCATACTGAAGTAAAGAAAACACCAGATAAGTAGAATTACATACCACTCAGTAAAATGACCAACCTCCCATCCTTACAGTCCGTCTGTCTCCAGGACTCACCCCCGAGCTGAGATCACCTCCACTACAGACCAACCTCAATCTGTTTAGCAGTGGCTTATTTAAGCTATTGTTCCCCAAAGCATGTTTCTAATTCTGCGTCCAGAATCTCAGGATGCTTTTCTTCCTGTTTGCCTAGGCTTCCCAATTTAGGTATTGTTTAAAGTTGTTTTATGCTTTTCCTCAACTTTTCCAGATTTTTACCTCTTCCCAACTACTCTCCTCATCATTAGGGAAATTCAGATTTTTCCTCAAAAATCTAAATTTAAAACTTACTGTCTTTCAAGGATTTTTTTGAAAGATTTTGGGGAAATATTTGCCTCATCCATCCTCACAGATTTAGCAAGTGATCTCATCATCTCATTTTTGGTCAATCTGCACCACAATAATTTATTCTTTTCCTCAATTAAATGTTTAATTACATTCACAAAATAATTATCCTTTGGGGTCCACTCCCCTTAGGATGTAAAGTTCAAGTATCTAACTTTAAAATGCAATCACATGAATTGGGGGTGTTACATATTCCCCCTCTGAAAATAAACACCGTCCTCGGTGTTGTTATTCAACTACTAGAGTTTATTTTGCAAATAAAAATGGATATTTTTCCATCATTTGAGTCTCTCGTTCCCAGGTAGCTTCTTCAGCAGTAAAGTGCTTCCACTGCACCTTTACTCTGGCTACCGTTCTGCTTCTCAATTCAATTTCTTCCCGCTCCAATATTTGAAGCGGTTTTGGCAGAAACTCCCCTTCTGGTTCCACCTGTACAACATTCCAATCAACTATGTGAGAAGCATCATGCACATATCTTTTTAACAATGAAACATGAAAGACATCATGAACTCTAACATGGGGTGGTAAGGCCAGCTTGTAAGCCACTGGTCCCACCCTTTCTAATATTTCAAAGGGACCACAGTATCTAGGGGCCAATTTTGCACAACTCCCAGCATAAAGGGTGCTCTTTTTGGGTTTAATACGCAAATATACATGCTCCCCAAATTTAAATTCTCTATGCACTCTTTTCTTATCTGCATAACTCTTCTGGCGATCTTGTGTTGTCTTGATGTTCTTTTGTATCTGTTTGACAATTCCTTCCATTTCTTGTAAAGCATCTGGTCCCAACATTAGTTTGTCTTCTGGCTGACTCCAGCTCAAAGGAGTACGACACTCCCTTCCATACAGTGCCTCAAACGGACTCATTTTGATGGAGGATTGATAGTTGTTATTATAGGCAAATTCAGCTAAATGTAAGAAATCTTCCCACTTTGAGGGTCTATCCATCACATACATTCTCAGCATGTCCTCCAAAATTTGATTAGTTCTTTCCGTTTGACCATCAGTCTGAGGGTGGTAGGCGGTGCTAAAATTCAATTTAGTGCCCATTCCTCCAAATAATCCCCTCCAAAAGGCTGCTGTAAACTTAGCATCCCTATCAGAAACAATCACCTTAGGAACCCCATGGAGCCTTACTATCTCCTTCAGGAACACATTCGCTACTTGAGTTGTTCCAAAGGTGGATTTCACTGGTATAAAGTGAGCAGCTTTGGTTAAAGTGTCTACTACTACCATTACAGAATCATGCTGGTATTTGGTTTTGGGTAACCCTGTAATGAAGTCCATGGAAACTGTTTCCCACTTCCATTCTGCAATGGGCAAAGGGTTCAGAAGGCCGGCAGGATGCTGATGTTCAACCTTAACTAATTGACATTCCATGCATCTACTTAAATATTCTGCTACCTCTCTCTTCATTCCTGGCCAGAACAACTTCTTTTTCAGGGCTGTTAACATTTTCTGATATCTTGGATGTCCTACATAAGGTTGTTTGTGGTACTCATCCAGAATTTCTCTTTTTAGAGACTCTATATTGGGAATATACGATCTGTTCTTATACCAAATCAGCCCTTTTTGGTTTTGGGTAAAATCAATTTTCTCCTTTTTCTGTAATTTCACCAAAAGTGTTTCATAATTTGGGTCTTGGTTTGCTGCCTTATTCACCAATTATTCTACATCTATCTGAGCACTACTTCCAATATTATTGATATTCTGACAAGCATTTCTGCTCAATGCATCAGCAACTTTATTTTCCTTCCCTCTAATATGTTTTATGTCCATGTCAAACTCACTTAAAAAGGACAACCATCTGGCTTGTCTGGCATTCAAATCAGTTTGGGAAAAGAAATATTTGAGACTAATATGATCAGTCATCAATGTAAATTTTTTTCCAAGAAGATAGTGCCGCCACATTTTCAAAGCATGAATAACAGCTGCTAACTCTAAATCATAGGCACTATAATTTTGTTCATGTATCTTCAGTTTCCTGGATTCATAGGCAATCACTGAATTTTCCTGCAAAATAACTCCTCCCAATCCTTCTCTACATGCATCCGTACATACCACAAATTCCTTATCAGGATCTGCAATCTTCAGTATAGGGGCTGTAGTAAGTTTCAGTTTTAATTTGTCGAAACTGTTTTGGCATTTTTCAGTCCATTCAAACTTGACACCTTTCCTCTGTAAGGAAGTGATGGGATGGGCTATGGCAGAAAATCTCTCCACAAATCTGCGATAATAGCCGGCAATCCCCATGAATGATCTAACTGCTGAAACATCAGCGGGCACAGGCCATTATTTTATAGCCTTTATCTTCTCCGGGTCAACAGCAAGGCCTTGTTCCGAAATAATATGACCCAAGTATTGGATCTTGTCCTTATAGAACTCACATTTGCTAAATTTAGCGTATAGCTGATTTTCCTTTAGAGTTTGCAATACTATCCTCAGGTGTTCTTTGTGTTCCTCCTCACTATTTGAGTAAACTAAAATATCATCTATGAACACAAGGAAAAATTTATCTAAATACTTGTTTAACACATTGTTCATTAGGCACATGAATGTGGCAGGGGCGTTTGTCAAACCAAAAGGTAGGACTACAAATTCGTAGTCGCCATACCTGGTTCGAAAGGCTGTTTTGCTGATGTCTTCTTCTTTAATTCTGAGCTGGTGGTAACCAGTTCTTAAGTCAATTTTTGAGAATACTAAAGCTCCTCTCACCTGATCAAAAAGATCATCAATTCTAGGCAAAGGATATCTATTTTTAATGGTCAACTTATTCAGTTGCCTATAATCAATGCACATCCTGAAAGTTCCATCTTTCTTTTTCACGAACAGCACTGGTGCTCCCTAAGGAGACACACTTGGTCTGATATACCCTTTATCTAGCAGTTCTTGCAATTGCATTTTTAGTTCCATAAGTTCAGGAGGACTCATTCGATAAGGTGCTCGTGAAACAGGTGTTGCTCCCGGCACCAGATCGATTGAGAAGTCAATCTCTCTTTTGGGAGGAAGGTGAGGGATTTCCTTTGGAAAAACTTCCTTGAATTCTCTTATTACTGGTACAGCATCCAGTAATTCTTCTTCAGTTTTCTGTTCTGTTTCTTCCACATGCACTGCATAAACTTGGTGTCCTTTTCTAGTTGTTCTTTTTAATTGCAATGCTGAAATTTGTCTTACAGAAATAGGTTTTTGTTTCCCTTTGAGAATAAAAGGTTTCCCTTCCTCATCTACACAATGCAAAGTCTTATCCCAGCAATTCATCAAAGCTTTCTTCTTTTCCAGCCAGTCCATTCCTATCAATAGATCATATGACCCTAAGGGTAGAATGTTCAAATTCACTTCTGTTCGAAACTCATTTAATTGGATTTCTGTTCTGGGCAGTTTATGTGTTACCTTTCTTTTTGTTCCAGTGGCCAGCTGTACCAACCATGACTATTGAAATTTTTCAGTTTTTAAGTTACATTTTTCTACAATATTTGGACTAATGTAACTCAAAGAAGCACCTGGATCAATCAGAACAGAAACAGGTAGGTCAGAAATCTTACCCTCCATTTCCACCATGGTTGCTTGATGTTCTGCTTGCCGATTTGCCAGGGCTGCACTAATAGTTGGTATGTTTCTGGCTATATCATTTACTGCTGTCGCTTCCCTATCTCTCATGAGCATATGAATGTTTCGATGAGGGTAGTCCCTCAACAGATGGGGTTCTCCACAACCCCAACATTTCAAGGGTTCCTTCATTCTGACTGTTCCCTCCTTTTTACTGTCTCCCTCTATTGGTTTCGATGCCACTTGAGACTGTGCAGTTTGACTTTCTTTGAGTTTACTAAACCTTTTCCCGCTGATGATCTCTGCCAAAATTCTTCAGATAGGCTGGTTTCTGTTTTCTCCCTTTGAATTCATTCTTATTTACCCAACTTTTTCCTTGATCAGTTTTTCCTTTGAACTGTTGGTAACACAATCTAGCTTTTCTAACAGCTTCGTCCATTGTTTTTGGGTTGTCAAACTCAATTTTCTCTTTGTATACCATAGGCAAACAATTCAGAAACCTCTATACCTTTGCCTTTTCTTCCCTTATGTAAGGTACATATCTTAATAGATTGGTAAATTTAGTAACAAACTCATCGATAGTGAGCTGTCCCAATCTAAGCTCATGAAATTATTTTGCTTTGTCATCATAGTACCGCTCATTCAAGTAGCGATTCTTGAATTTAGCCTGGAAATATTCCCAAGTAACTGTCTTTTCATCTATGGCATGCACCATCTTTGTCTCCTCCCACCACAAGGTAGCCTTACCTTGTAGCTAGTAGACAGCTAATCTGGCCTTCAAATTGCTTTCATACTCATAAACCTGGAAATACTTAATCATATTCAGCAACCAGGCTTCAGCATCTTCCTCCTTCTCCCCGTCATAGGAGGGAGGTTTGATTTTTCGGAATTCCCCTTGTAATTCCTTTTTCTGCTTATTCTGATGTCGAATAGCATCTTCCTCATCAGATTCATCAGTTTTCTGCTTTCCGGAACCTTCGCCTTCTCGGCTGTTCCGTGAGGTTAATTCCCTGATGAGCTTTTCCTCCTCCTCACTGACTAATGACAATCTGTCATTCTGGCTTTTTATCTCAGCCAATTCTTGTTGCAAATTTCGCAACATAGCCATCATGGCCGCATTGGGATCTAGTTCACCACGCAGATCAACATAAATTTCATCACTTACAACCATGGGAATTGTCTGTTTCAGTACCACACTATACACTAAACAACACAGATCAGTAATAATAAATTTTTTTTTTTCAACAATAAATAATTTACAGAGTGAGCACACAACAACTGCCCAGTTTTTTTGTAACATGGGCTTTGATACCATTTGTAACGTCTCCTCTTTCTCGCAATAAATTACTTTTTTTTCTCTATTTAGAGTTTATTTCTGTGCTTATACTGACCATAGCTGTTCAATGATATTTTGAGTTTACTGCTATATTTCTATTAACAATAGCTATTCAATTCTATTTGTCAAAATTTACCATTTTGGATCTACTATGGAATAGATTTCCTAGTTTCTTCTATGCCTCTTGTAAGTATGACTTATTTGTGTTTTCCCACTAAATGTTTTTAGCATATATTAACTATCTATATATATATATATATATATATATTGATCCCCATATATGTATATGGTTCACCTACCATAGTTATAAGCTTGCTCCTACATTTCGATATGTTCTTTAATGGTTTCACACCATACTCGTAGGCCCACCCTACATATACCTTAGCATTCGATAGTATACTCTTATGGCTTGTACGTATAATTTATGAATCATTGAGTTTATATCTTCGTCCCACTCAAAGACTTATAACCCTAGATTCGAATTTCAAATTATTCAAAGTCTATTCCTCTTTATGAATCATGTCATTGATATGAATCTACTATGAGCGTGATCATTGCTTCCTTGATCTCTAGTGTACAGTTCATTTATGATAAATTGGATGTGGATATATGTGCATTTGAATTTCAGCACATTCGTTATATCTCGTTGGCACGGTTGCTAAAATAATTGGCCATTGTAACTTCTTTCAATTTCCTTGTCACCTATTCGATGGCACGCTGTTGTTTCTCAATGTTGTTAGTTTTTACTATATTCATACTCGAGGTTCTATGCATCTATGTTTTGGTTGTAACATGCCGCACCAGATAGCTCTTTTAATATGCCGGCCACATGACTCGATTGATGGTACTGTGGTATGGATTTCGTATATCTACATTTATGTTTTAAGTTATTGAGTATTACATAGAAATTTCTCTAGATCGATCTGTGTATAGATCATGGATCCGAGGCCACCTGGATGGTGAAGATTGTTTCTTTCTATGAGGATTTTCATTGGTGTTTGGATATGGGACGAGCATGTAAATCTCTGTGTTATTATGGAAGTGGTTCTTTCGCCGTTCATTTGTTTTTCTTGTCCTCCAGTGTCGAGCCTCTGCACGATGGAGGAAACGAAGCGTCTTCTTGCCCCGACTTCGAGTGCATCTATCCCTCATCTTATCTCCTTTCAGGTATGCACAGATGTGTATTACACTAACTCAATGATGAACCCTACGCTCTGTGTAATGAGACTGGCTATGTATTCTTCTTTCATAACAATACGCTTTGTGTTATAGAGTGAGAGATGGGATTAAAGAATTTTCCTCATCTGATTTCGTTTACTGTCGAGGATTTGTCTCAATCAGTTGAACACATATGTCGTGGATATTTATTCTCATTTTTTTATGTTTATATCCCTGTTAATAATGTTGGATACTAATACTACATAAATTTTTTTGTTTGTTTTATAGGGCATACTCCTCGTCGTCTTTCGTGAATTTCCTGAGGCTATTTGAATGGTGACGTTTTGACTTTTCTTGCTTCCTCTATGGCTATCAATCCATCACCCCAGGCAAGAATCAATTCAGTTTTGTACTTCAACCCCTGGCTTCCTCACTCGTCCTTGGACATCCTGGTGGTCTAATTGGTTTTATTTTTCTCGGTTATCTCTGTTTCAGGTCGTTTTGGAGATAAGGAATTCCTCATCGGCAAGGTAATCCTTTATAAATGTTTCCTTTGCATTTATTTGTTGGCATTATAGTTCATATCAGTCAATCGATTCGTATTCTCACTGTCCCTTGTTTGTGTTGCAGGTAAATTGAATTCCAGACGAATTCAACTCTCAGAGTTACAACGAAATGGTTATTTCATACGGTTTTAATTTCACTTCCTTTCATGCTTTCAGGTCGGTATCCACCGCTTATGTGTCAGAATGAGACTAGACTCTTACATTGTTACTATACCAATTGTTTTTGTTCCGACCACTTGAGTCATATAAATTTTTTCGTTGCTACTGTAATAATAAGGATTTCCCTAGACTTGTTCTGTCTTGCTAGGACTCTGCTAATATGGTCGCTGAGACTATTTTTCTCAGTTAATCTGTCATAAGACACGACTGTCATAATTTATAAATTTTGGGTTCATGAATTTATATATGAATTTCAGATAGATATATATACATATCCCCTTCCTGGGTGACAGGAACATGGTTTTGACATACTATGTTGACTTCAGATTTACTGTTTCATGTTGATGCTTACGACAATAGTTGTCTTTTGACTCTATCTGTTTATTTCTATTGTTGGGTAAAACTGATAAGATTACTAATCTTATCTTAGATTTGTGCTTCCTCAACATTTTATGTTATTTTGTTTCTTCAATTGCAATTAAATGTTGGTACTACAAGAGTATTCCCAGCTACCTCAATTTGTTGACTGTTATCATCAGGTTTATAAGAGTAGATGTGTCATAATACTCTATTAGTATGTCTTTACTTCTGCTTCATGATTCCAAGTTTACAAATATTACTTACTGGTGTAAATAACAGTGGACTCTGGACAGGTTGATTTTATTTTATAACATATGCAGTATGCTCTATTCTGGCTCACACTGCCACGAGAATTTTATATAAATCTGATGGGTTAGTTATTCGTTATCTTTCACAGCATGTATAGTCTGCATGCATTTTATAGAGGTTCACATGCATAGTTTATAATTTCCAGTAATTGTGAAGTTTGGTCCCTTGTTTTAAGAAGGCTATTTATACTAGTTTTTATATATATATAAATCTCATACCACATTTGTTTACATGATTAGTAAACATGTTTAGTCCTGTTATTTTACTTCCTAAATATATATATATATATAGCAATTGATTTTATAGTAATAAAATATATACTCTTCCATTCAGTACTTATTATAGAAGAAAATCTATAAACAAACATGCACTGCTGATTTATAAATCTATATGTTTGTAATTCATTTAGCTAATTCAAGAATTGTGTAGCTCTACCCTGCATGTACTTAATTCCTCCTACACACATGTTTTTATTTGGTTTCCCTAATGTTTACTGAATTAATTCTATTTATAGCAGAAACTGATTAAATTTACATAGATATAAACTATGAGGAAACATAATCTCCAGATTTAAACTAGGGACTGGTTTAGAGTTTCTGGCTGATTTATCCTAATATTTATGAGTCCTACAACTATACAGGACAGAGAGAGTTTAATTACTCTATCATTCTGTAAATGTATGGAACACCAGCATAAGAAAAACATTTCAAGTAGTATACAGTCACAGTCATTAACCTTTACACTTAACAAAAATAATTTTTCAATCATTCCTAACACTGTGAGCATACCGCTTTGGTACTTGACCAGTCCTCCCAACCGTAGAGTCCCTCTATCTCTAGAACTCACCCCCGAGCTGAGATCACTTCCATTCTAGACCAACCTCTTAATCTGTTCAGGAATATCTTGTTTAAGATTTTGCTCCCCAAAGCCTGTTTCTAATTCCGCGTCCAGAATATCAGGATGCTTTTCTTCCTGTTTGCCTAGGCTTCCCTATTTAGGGATTTTTAAACCTGCTTTCTGCCTTTCACATCTTTTTACCTCTTCCCAACTACTCTCCACCTCATTGGGGAAATTAGATTTTCCTCAAAATCTAAATTGGAAATAAATTCTTTGAAGGATTTTTGAAAGATTTTTGGGGAATTATTTGCCTCTATCCATCCTCTTGGATTTAGCAAGTGATCTCACAATTCTCATTGGTCAATCTTCACAGCATTATTTTATTTAATTTCCAAAATGAAATATTTAATTACATCCACTAAAATACTTATGGGTCCACTCCCCTTAGGATTAAAGTTCAAATGTCTAGCTTTGAAAGAAAACATAAACTAGGGGTGTTACATATTCCCCCTCTGAAAGCAAACACCATCCTCAGTGTTAATATCTAATTACTAGAGTTCATTTTTCAAACAAAAATGGATATTTTTCCATCGTTTCAGCTTCTCTTTCCCATGTAGCTTCTTCAGCAGTAAAGTGCTTCCACTGCAGCTTTACTCTTGCTATCGTTCGATTCCTCAATTCAATTTCTTCCCGCTCCAATATTTGAAGCGGTTCTGTAAGAAACTCCCCTTTTGGTTCCACCTGTATCACATTCCAATCAAAAATGTGAGAAGCATCATGTATATATCTTTTTAATAATGAAACATGAAACACATCATGAACTTTAACATGGGGCGGTAAGGCCAGCTTGTAAGCCACTAGTCCCACCCTTTCTAATACTTCAAAAGGAACACAATATCTAGGATCCAGTTTTGCACAACTTCCAGCATAAAGTGTGCTCTTTTTGGGTTTAATACGCAAATACACATGTTCTCCCACTTTAAATTCTCGATGTACTCTCTTCTTATCAGCATAGTTTTTCTGGCAATTTTGTGTTGTCTTGATGTTTCTTTCTATTTTTTTAACAGTTCTTTCCATTTCTTGTAAAGCATCTCATCCCAAGATTAGCTAATCTTGAGGTTGGCTCCAGCTCAAAGGAGTACGACATTTCTTTCCATAGAGTGCCTCAAACGGACTCATTTTAATAGATGATTGGTAGATGTTATTATAGGCAAATTCAACTAAATGCAAGTAGTCTTCCCATTTTGATGGCCTATCCATCCCATACATTCTCAGCATAACCTCCAAAATCTGATTAGTTCTCTCTATCCGACCATCGGTCTAAGGGTGATAGGTAGTACTAAAATTCAACTTAGTGCCCATACCTCCAAATAGACCTTTCCAAAAGGCTGCTGTGAACTTAGCATCTCTATCTAAAACAATCATCTTTGGTACCCCATGTAATATTACTATCTCTTTTAGAAACACATCTGCTACTTGGGCTATCCCAAAAGTAGACTTTACAGGTACGAAGTGTGCAGATTTTGTTAAAGTGTCTACTACTACCATCACTGAATCGTGTTGGTATTTAGTTTTCTGTAGCCCTGTTATAAAATCTATAGAAACTGTGTCCCATTTCCATTCTGCAATCGGCAAAGGGTTTAAAAGACCAGCAGGATGCTGATGCTCAACTTTAACTAGTTGACACTCCATGCATCTAGCTAAATATTCTGCTACATATCTTTTCATTCCTGTCCAAAACAACTTCTTTTTCAAAGCTATTAACATTTTCTGATATCCAGGATGCCTTGCATACGGCTATTTGTGATATTCATCTAGAATCTGTCTTTTCAAGGACTCCAGATTGGGGATATATAATCTGCTTTTGTAACAGATCAACTCTTTTTGGTTTTGAGTGTAATCAGTCATCTCCTTCTTTAGTAGTTTCACCTGCAGTGTTTCATAATTTGGATCCTGGTATGCTGCCTTTTTCACTAAATCTTCTAAATCAAAATTAGCACTACTTCCAATACTATTTATATTTTGGCAAGCATTTCTGCTCAAAGCATCCAAAATTTTATTTTCTTTCCCTCTGATATGTTTTATGTCCATATCAAATTCACTCAGAAAAGACATCCATATAGCCCGTCTAGCATTCAAATCAGTTTGGGAAAAGAAATATTTAAGACTAATATGATCAGTCATCAATGTAATTTTTTTTCCAAGAAGATAGTGTCGCCAAATCTTCAAGTCATGAATAAGAGCAGCGAACTCCAAATCATATGCACTATAGTTTTGTTCATGTGTCTTCAGTTTCCTAGACTCATATGCAATAACTGAATTTTCCTGCAAAAGGACTCCTCCCAACCCCTCTCTATAGGCATTTGTACATACAACAAATTCTTTATCAGGATCTGTAATTTTCAATATAGGGGCTGTGGTGAGTTTTAATTTTAATTGTTCAAAACTGTTTTGGCATTTTTCAGTCCACTCAAATTTGACCCCCTTTCTTTGTAGTGAGGTTATGGGATATGCTATGGAAGAAAATCTCTCCACAAATATGCGATAATAACCTACAATCCCCATAAATTACCTCACTGCTGAAACATCAGTTGGTGCAGACCATTCTTTAATAGCCTTTATCTTTTCAGGGTCAACAGCCAACCCTTGTTCAGAAATAATATGTCCCAAATATTGGATCTTGTCCTTATAGAATTCACATTTGCTGAACTTGGCATACAACTGGTTTTCTTTCAGAGTTTGCAACACTATTCTCAGGTGCTCTTTGTGTTCCTCCTTACTTTTTGAATAAGCTAAAATATCGTCTATGAACACAAGCACGAACATATCCAAGTACTTATTTAACACACTGTTCATTAAGCACATAAAGGTGGTAGGGGAATTTGTCAAACCAAAAGGTAGGACTACAAATTCGTAGTGACCATACCTGGTTCGAAAAGTTGTTTTGCTAATGTCTTCCTCCTTAATTCTGAGATGGTGGTAACCAGTCCTTAGATCAATCTTAGAAAATATTGTAGATCTTCTTACCTGATCAAAAAGATCATCAATTCGAGGCAGAGGGTATCTATTTTTAATTTTCAACTTATTCAGCTGACGATAATCAATGCACATTCTAAAGGTTCCATCTTTCTTTTTTATGAATAGCACCGGTGGTCCCCAAGGAGACACACTTGGTCTAATATAACCCTTATCTAACAATTCTTGCAATTTCATTTTCAGCTCCATGAGTTCACGGGGGCTCATTCTATAAGGGGCTCGGGAAACAAGTGTTGTTCTAGGCACCAGATCGATTGAAAAGTCAATCTCTCTTTTGGGGGGAAGATGAGGAATCTCATCTGGAAAAAATTCCTTAAACTCTCTCACCACTAGCAAAGTATCCAGAAATTTCCTTTAGGTTGTTGTTCTATTTCTTCAACATGTACTGCATAAACTTGATATCCTTTCCTAACTGATATTTTTAATTGCAGTGCTGATATTTGTCTTACAGAGATGGGTTTTGGTTTTCCTTTGAGAATAAAAGGTTTTCCTTCTTCATCTATGCATTGCAGAGTTTTATCCCAACAGTTCATCATAGCCTTTCTCTTTTCCAGCCAGTCCATTCCTATCAGCAAGTCATATGAGCTTAAGGGAAGAATGTTAAAATTCACTTCTGTATGAAAATCATTTAATTTAATTGTTGTTTGGAGTAACATATGTGTTACCTTCCTCTTGGTTCCAGTGGCTAACTCGACCAACCAAGACTGCTGAAATTTTTCAGTTTTGAGATTGCATTTTTCTACAATTTTTGGACTAATGTAACTCAAAGAAGCACCCGTATCAATCAAAATAGTAACAGATTGGTCAGCAATCTTACCTTCCATCTCCACCATGGTAGCTTGATGTTCTGCTTGTCGATTCTCCAAGGCTGCACTGATATTGGGTATATTTCTTGCTATGTCATTTACTGTGGTAGCTTCTCGATCTCTCATAATCATCTGAATGTTTCGGCGGGGACAATCCTTCAAAAGATTGGTTTCTCCACATCCCCATCTTTTCAAGGGTTCCCTCATTTTAACTGTGCCTTCATTCTTATTGTCTCCATCTATGTGTTTTGAACGCACTTGGGACTGAGCAGATTCACTTTCTTTGGGTTTGTTAAATTTCTTCCGCTGATGATCCCTGCCAAATTTCTTCAAATAAGATGGTTTATGTTTCTTCCCTTTGAAATCACTCTTATTTACCCAGCTTTTTCCATGTTCAATTTTTCCTTTGAACTGCTCGTAACATAATCTAGCTTTTCTCACCGCTTCATCCATGGTTTTTGGATTATCAAACTTTATTTTCTTCTTGTATACAGTAGGAAAACAGTTCAGAAACCTTTTCACCTTTACCTTCTCTTCACGGATGTAAGGGACATATCTTAACATATTTGTAAACTTGGTGACAAATTCATCAATAGTAAGTTGTCCCAGTCTAAGCTCATGAAATTCCTTTGCTTTATCATCATAATAACGTTCATTTAAATAGCAGTTTTTAAACTTAACCTAGAAATCTTCCCAAGTAGTTGTCTTTTCATCAATGGCATGAACCATTTTCGTCTCCTCCCACCACAAGGTAGCCTTACCTTGTAGCTGTTAGATAGCTAGTCTAGCCTTCAGATTTCTTTCATATTCATAGACCTGAAAATACTTAATCATGTTCAACAACCAAGCTTCAGCATCTTCCTCCTTCTCCCCATCATAGGAGGGAGGTTTAATCTTTTGGAACTCTCGCTATAATTCCTTTTTTTTCTTATACTGATGCCAAACATCATCATCATCCTTAGAGTCATCATTCTTCCTCTTTCTGGAACCTTTACCCTCTTGGTTGTTCCACGAAGTTAATTCTCTGATGAGCCTTTCCTGCTCCTCACTAGCTAATGACAATCTGTCATTCTGGCTTCTTAGCTCAGCCATTTCTCATTGCAAATTGTGCAACATAGCCATCACCAGAGTGTTAGGATCTGGTGTATTATATTCCTCATGTAGATAAACATAAATTTCATCACTTCCAGCCATGGGAATTGTCTGTTTCAGCACCACACTATACACTAAACAATACAGATCAGTAATAATAATTTTTTTTTTTCAACAATAATTAATTTACACAGTGACCACACAACAACAGCCTAGTTTTTTTGTAACATGGGCTCTGATACCATTTGTAACGTCTCCTCTTTCCCACAATCAATTTTTTTTTTTTTCTCTCTATTTAGAGTTTATTTCTATGCTTATATTGACCATAGTCGTTCAATGATATTTTGAGTTTACTGCTATATTTCTATTAACCATAGCTATTCAATTCTATTTGTCAAAATTTACCATTTTGGATCTACTATGGAATAGATTTACTAGTTTCTCCTATTCCTCTTGTAAGTATGATTTATTTGTGTTTTCCCACTAAATGTTTGTAGCAGATATTAACTACATATATATATATATATATATATATATATATATATATATATTCATCCCCATACATGTATATGGTTCACCTACCATAGTTATAAGCTTGCTCCTACATTTCAATATGTTCTTTAATGGTTTCACACCATACTCGTAGGCCCACCCTACATATACCTTAGCATTCGATAGTATACTCTTATGGCTTGTATGTATAATTTATGAATCATTTAGTTTATATCTTCATCCCACTCCAAAACTTATAACCCTAGATTCGAATTTCGAATTATTCAAAGTCTATTCCTCTTTATGAATCATGTCATTGATATGAATCTACTATGAGCGTGATCATTGCGTCCTTGATCTCTAGCGTACCGTTCATTTATGATAAATTGGATGTGGAGATACGTGCATTTGAATTTCAACGCATTCGTTATATCTCGTTGGCACGGTTGCTAAAGTAATTGGCCATTGTAACTTGTTTCAATTTCCTCATCACCTATTCGATGGCATGTTGTTTATTCTCAATGTTGTTAGTTCTTACTATATTCATACTCTAGGTTCTATGCATCTACGTTTTGGTTGTAACATGCCACGCCAGATAGCTCTTTTAATACGATGGCCACTTGACTCGATTGATGGTACTGTGGTATGGATTTCGTAGATCCACATTTATGTTTTAAGTTATTGAGTATTAAATAGCAATTTCTCCATATCGATCCGTGTATAGATCATCGATCCGAGGCCACCTGGACGGTGGAGATTGTTCCTTTATATTAGGGTTTTCGTTGGTGTTTAGATATGGGACGAGCATATAAATCTTTGAGTTATTATGGAATTGGTTCTTTCGCCATTCATTTGTTTTTCTTGTCCTCCGGTGTCGAGCCTCTACACGATGGAGGAAACGAAGCATCTTCTTTCCCCGGCTTCGAGCGCATCTATCCCTCATCGTATAGCCTTTCATGTATGCACAGATGTGTATTACACTAACTCAATGATGAAGCCTACGCTCTGTGTAATGAGCCTAGCTATGTATTCTTCTTTCATAACAATACACTTTGTGTTATAGAGTGAGAGCTGAGGTTAAAGAAATTTCCTCATCTGATTTCGTTTATTGTCGAGGATTTGTCTCAATCAGTTGAACACATATATCGTGGATATTTCTTCTCATTTTTTTATATTTATATTCCTATTAATAATGTCGGATACTAATACTACATCATTTTTTTGTTTGTTTTATAGGGCATACTCCTCGTCGTCTTTCGTGAATTTCCTAAGGTTATTCGAATGGTGACGTTTTGATTTTTCTTGTTTCCTCTACGGCTATCAATCCATCACCCCAGGCAAGAATCAATTCAGTTTTGTACTTCAACCCCTGGCTTCCTCACTCGTCCTTGGCTGTCCTCATGGTCTAATTGGTTTTATTTTGCTCGGTTATCTCTATTTCAGGTCGTTTTGGAGATAAGGAATTCCTCATCGGCAAGGTAATCCTTTATAAATGTTTCCTTTACATTTATTTGTTGGCATTATAGTTCATATCAGTCAATCAATTCGTATTCTCACTGTCCCTTGTTTATGTTGCAGGTAAATTGAATTCCAAATGAATTCAACTCTCAGAGCTACAGCGAAATGGTTATTTCATATGGTTTTAATTTCACTTCCTTTTGCGCTTTCAGGTCGGTATCCACCGCTTATGTGTCAGAATGAGACTATACTCTTACATCATTACTATACCAATTGTTTTTTTTTGACCACTCGAGTCATATAAATTTTTTCGTTGCTATTGTAATAATAAGGATTTCCCTAGACTTGGTCTGTCTTGCTAGGACTCTGCTAATATGGTCGCTGAGACTATTTTTCTCAGTTAATCTATTCTAAGACATGACTATCATAATTTATAAATTTTGGGTTCATGAATTTATATATGAATTTCAGATAGATATATATACATATCCCCTTCCTGGGTGACAGGAACAGGGTTTTCACATACTATGTTGACTTCAGATTTACTGTTTCATGTTGATTCTTACGAAAATAGTTGTCTTTTGACTGTATCTGTTTATTTCTATTGCTAGGTAAAACTGATAAGATTACTAATCTTATCTTAGATTTGTGCTTCCTCAAAATTTTATGTTATTTTATTTCTTCAATTGCAATTAAATTTTGGTACTGCAAGAGTATTCCCAGCTACCTCAATTTGTTTACTATTATCATCAGGCTTATAAGAGTAGATGTGTCATAATACTCTATTAGTATCTCTTTACTTCTGCTTCATGATTCCATGTTTACAAATATTACTTACTGGTGTAAATAATAGTGGACTCTAGACAGGTTGATTTTATTTTATAACATATGCAGTATGCTCTATTCTGGCTCACACTGCCACGAGCATTTTATATAAATCTGATGTGTTAGTTATTTGTTATCTTTCACAGCATGTATAGTCTGCATGCATTTTATATAGGTTCACATGCATAGTTTATAATTTCCAGTAATTTTTAAGTTTGCTCCCTTGTTTTAAGAAGGATATTTACACTAGTTTTTATATATATATAAAGCTCAGACCACATTTGTTTACATGATTAGTAAACATGTTTAGTCCTGTTATTTTACTTCCTAAATATATATATATATATATATATATATATATATATATATATATATATATATAGCAATTGAGTTTATAGTACTAAACTATATACTCTTCCATTCAATCCTTATTATAGAAGAAAATCTATAAACAAACATGCATTGCTGATTTATAAATCTACGTCTGATATTCAGTTAGCTAATTCAAAAATTGTGTAGCTTTGCCCTGCATGTAATTAATTCCTCCTACACAAAAGTTTTTATTTGGTTTCCCTAATGTTTACTAAATTAATTCTATTTATAACAGAAACAGATTAAAGTTACATAGATATAAACTATGAGGAAACATAATCCCCAGATTTAAACCAGGGACTGGTTCAGAGTTTCTGGTTAATTTTTCCTCATATTTATGAGTCCTACAACTATACAAGATAGAGAGAGTTTAATTACTCTATCATTCTGTAACATACCCCGATAACCTCGCAGGAAAAATGCATGGAGTTAGGACTTTTTTTCAACATTTACGAATGTGTAACCTTATAAATTTCTTTATATATTTATGCATTAACCATTTAAATACCCATTATCATCACTTAGAGAAATCTTTAGCAAAAATCATAGTGAGTTACACAACCATTAATTGTTCTTGTTGTAGCATATTAACTTAAATTTCCTGCTATAACTATGCATCGATCCCATGATCATTTTAATTCAATTAGTAGATCACCTAATTGATAATATCAACATCATATCATGAAAGAAATTAACATCATCAAAACGACACAATTAACAATCACATAAATAGACACCGATATACCCTGGAAACCCCGTAGGGTGAAAACCAGCAAACGTTTAATTTTATTATTAAACGATCGTGAGGGTTGTCACCCCTCACTCAATGGTTATAAGGGAGTCCATCCCTTGACCATTTTCATAAAATTTACATATAAAAATAATCTTAAACGAAACATAACTAGCTATAAGTTATTACAATCATCATGATACCATTTACCCACGAATCATCAATCTCTTTCTTTGTATTTAGACTGTTTCCTTCAGGGGATCATTGTACAATTGGAACTACTAAACTTGCATGGAATAACAAGTCTTTATCTTCCACAATGTTAAACTTGAAATTTCCTTTTTCTCAAGTCATCCTTCTTTCCTGCCATTTCTGTCGTCAGCACACTTGATATCATGATTAGATAAAATATTAATAAACCAATAATCAATCTCTATTTGTGACACTTCAACAAATATTTGTATGCATTTATAAAACATAACCACATTGACATTATTTTCTTTATTTAACATCATTTCACATGTATTAGTAACATATAAATCAATATCAAGCATCCTCTTTCCACCAAACACTAATAAAATCTTGCATGCACTTTCCTATTATTTCTAAAAGAAAGCTAACATACTATATAATAATACTGTGCATGCAAATGCATAACAATATTTTCAAGATAACTATCCCAACAAGCAATTTCTCTTTTTGCCTACTCGTATGTTTTCTTTTCAATATGGATTAATGCAATAGATGTTATACTTACGCATGTGAATACATGTTATTTTCCAAAAACATATTTTCCACCCAAGATCTATTCATAATGGTTACTATGTATAACAGTGCCAACTCTATTTCAAACAAAGTTAACATACAAGTTATAGTTTTTTGCATGCAATAACATATCTTGTGCTTCCTGCATGTAAAACATATATTTCTTTCCAAAAGAAACCAAATAAACATTTCATGGAAAAATAAACACATTTCTTTTCCAAGGGTCAAACGCATACCACTTATCATTTCATGCATGCAAAGTGACATTTCCCTCTCATCCAAAAGATATAACCAATAAATATGCATAATATTCTCCCAAGATAAAGCTAATACCATAGCTAATCCCTTTAGGTTGGACAAATACATATTATTTTTCCCAAAAAAAGGCTAACACAATAAATATTATGTGATTGCATCTTCCTTTTCTCTAGAAATCTAATACTCAAAAATATATTTTTCCCATGCATGCAAGCATATATGTTTCTCTAAATAATATTACATAATAAAGCATGTGATTACTCTTTTTTCCTCTCTAAGAATCTAATCCAATAATGCATACAAGGATATATTTTTATCTTCTATTCATTTTGAAGAGTTTTAACACAATAATTATTTCCTTGCATACAATTATGCAATGTTCCAAATGCGAAAATATAGGCTCAGTAGGGAATATCTTAAGATATTCCACTATGGAATCACAGCAATATGGAATTACCCAATAGATCTAAACTAGAGATAGACTGGCAGGGCATTTACTAGATGCATCACCTTCACAAGGAAGGCTGAAATCCAGAGGCTTCCTGGCCCATTCCAGACTCTGTCTATAGAAGAATGGTGGAACACAGAAAGTGTGGGAATGACACACTCATCTTATATTTTTCTTCTCTTAGGAACCTTATATCTATAGGTCTAAACAATGGATCCAAAAGAGAAGTAAAAACCAACCAAGGAAGAAGCGCTAAATTCCACTCTCAGGAAAATCTGCAATAGGCTCAAGGAGGACATTGTATAAGCAAGCCAATGTGAAAATAATGTAGAACAGGGCTGGGTTCCCTTATTTTAGGTTGTGTCAGACCTCAAGAAAATTTTCAGCAAAAATAAATGAGTTTAGAGGTTTTAACAGATCTCCCACAATCAACACTAGCTGAAAATCAGCTAAAGGAGAGAGTTGGTAAATAGAGAAACCGTCCTTTAGAAATTGTGCAGTTTCTACTGGAAGACACTAGAAATCAGCCATTAGACTCATGTTATGGTATGGCATCAAGAAATCAGATCTATAATCAAGTTCCTTTGTAGAAGCATTGGATTTACTTGAAGCAAGAGCAAGAATCCTTCAAAAATAATAGCAGAAACAATTGGAAAAGTTGCAGAAAGACTTGACAACATTTTATATGAGGAGTTTCAGCTGATGTAGGTTAATATTCAGATCTACAACTGATATATGGCTAAAACATCAGATCCATACCAGATCTGGAACTACTCAGCCTTCTAAACAAGATCCCCCTGGGGTTTTATCAAAATAATGCATAAATAAGTGTAGATCTAGCTTTTAATACACTGAAATTTTTATTGCAAATAAATTCAATCATTATATAATCATGGTCCATATGCAAACAAAGATATTTTCAAAGGATATGGTTACTCATCTCTTGATTCATGCTTGAAATAATCTCTTCCTCTTCCTTGGCTGCATTCTCCATGTATTCTCCCATTTCCCTCTTCTATTTCTCTCATGGGATTATAATAAAAAAATAGAATTAATTAAAATGGAATAGATTTTATAAATCGTAAAAGTATTCCAACTTTTTCCTAAATCATAAAAGAATTCCATCTTTTCTAATTCATAAAAGCATTCAAGCTTTTCTAAATCACAAAAGCAATCCATAAAGCCTCCATAGATCTGATTTTTCCTAAATCAGAAAAGCATTCCATAAATCCCTCATGCTTTTATTTTTAAAGGTAGATTTTCTTTTTCCTTATGAGAAAAAAAATATCACTTATCCATACTTTTTCCAAATCTATTACTCATTATTTCTAAAACTCATAAAATATACCAACTTGGAAATATAATTTATTTCCATGGAAGAATATAAATTATTATAAATAAAATAATTAAGAAATAATTCTTCCAATATTCTTATAATCAACAATCACAAGAATATTCTTCATTTAATATCAATATAATAATTAATAATATTTAATTATTTAATAACCCTCATTTTATGAGAGTTTTTATGGTGGCTTATGCGAGGGATATTACAAACTCCCCCCCTTAAAGAGAACATTGTCCTCGATGTTCTTCTCTTGTTGGAACATTAACCTTTAATTTTCATTTCCAATTATTTAGGAAATGTAAAATAATACCTAAATCCTAATACTTTCATAAAAAATTAGGGAGCACTTAGCCCTTTAATCATCAAAATGATAAGAAAACTCTATCAAGTGCACATTGCATTTTATTTAGGAGTTACACTAGTCTTTCTCTCCCACTAGTGTTTTTGCAAATTATTGTCTTTCTCTCCCACAATAATTTCAATCCAATTCAAACTCATGGTATTTATCTCCAACCATTATGTTATTGTTTATATTATTCAGCATACTTGCAATTCTGGTGCATATTACAACTCTTCCCTTGGACTGTACTTGCTGTTCCTGTTTACCGTTTTGTTAAAAATTTCGGTTTATACACACAACAACTCCATTTTCATTTAAAAAAAATAGCAAGCTACACCTGTACATTTGTTATTAGATTTGACATTCAGGAAATCTATCATCTCTAACTTTATTACTACAGGGTACTTATCCCCGGAATCCAACCATTTGTCCCTGCTATTAACCTACTGGATTTTCAGCTAATAGCTCTAATTTGCAATTGCATGAGGTACTGAACAAATAGTCAATGTAAACTTTGCATAAGAAATCATAACATAATGATTCATATAAAATTTGCATAAGAAATCATAACATAACAATTCATATAACCTTATATAAAAATTCATAGATAAATCTCCAAATTTATGTATGCATACCGATACTATGACCAGTCCTCCCAACCTTAGAGTTCGTCTATCTTCAGAACTCACCCCCCGAGCTGAGATCCTCCAAGAACAAACTAACCTCAATCTGTTCTGGAGCAGCTTATTTAAGCTATGCTCTCCCCAAAGCCTGTTTCCAATTCTGCGTCCAGAATTTCAGGATGCTTTTATTCCTGTTTGCCTAGGCTTCCCTTATTTAGGGACTTTAAAGCTGCTTTCTGCTTTTCTAGTTTTTCTAGCTTTTTACCTCTTCCCAACTACTTTCCTCATCATTGGGGAATTTAGATTTTTCCTCAAAAATCTAAATTAGAAATAACTTCTTTCAAGGATTTTTGAAAGATTTTGGGGAAATTCTTTACCTTTTCCATAACCTCATGGATTATGCATGTGATCTCAATTTCTCATTTGGTCATAGTGCATACACAATATTTTATTTATTTTTCATAAATAAATAATTAACCACATCCACACAATAATTATCCATTGGGGTCCACTCCCCTTTGGATTTATGTTCAAATGTCTAATTTGAAAAGCATAGAACTTGGGGGTGTTACAAAAACTCTAGAGTTATTTCTTGAATACCCCAACTAAAGTATTCATTAACTCAACAATAAAATAAAATATTACCTCATTACATCAATCCCATCATAGCTTCCATAGCCATTGAATCCAATAAAAATTCAATGTCTAAAAATAGTCAATGTCTACCAATCCACTGTAATTTACATAATTTTCCATTGCATATTATCATTAAGGCAAAGGAACATTTATGTACACCATGCATCTATACTTGACCCACAACATGGGGTCCAAAATTTGTCAAAGCACATTGACAACAATTCATCGCATGTAATATAGGTGGTATACATTCAAAATTTCCACATAATAATAATAATCATGTAGCTTAGAAAAAAGACATTAACATATGTTGCATACCATAGCATGATACTTTATTTAAGGTCTCACCTTAGCAGCCATCAATATTGTAGAGAACTAACAGTCCCATTGAACACTAGGACACAAAATGTGATTTTTTTTTTTTGTTTCTCTTACCATTAGCTTGCAACCATATAAGCGACAACCATTGAGGAATTTTGTGAAAATAATTTGCAAGCATGCAATCTACAACCAATTCAACATTCCATCAAACAATTTTCAAGCATGCAATCTACATCCATTGAGGAATTTTAACAACAATTTGCAAGCATGCAATCTATGGTGGATAAGGCATTCTTCCAAATAGTTGGCAAGCATACAATCTACTACCATTGAGGGACTAGTTAGCAGAGATGAAATAAATTTCCATAAATATGTTTATACTCTCATAGAGATAGTAAAAGTAGAATTTCTAGAACATCATGAATCATATTAATATCATCAATGGTAAAATTTCTGCTAATAACAGAACCAACAATCCTACAACAGCGTCTAATCAGGAAATTTGACCAAATCATGGATCCATTTCTAAACATAAATTTTTCTTGGAATCACCATGGGGGTTACATGATCTCAAGGTATGAAAACCCCTTGATATTAAAGATTAATCACATCCAAAACTTCCACGGATGAAATTATTTAAAATACAAAATCGTGGATCTCAATTACCACTTTTTGTCGAACACATTGAATGCAAACTTTCCTCTACAACTCTAAATGAAGAAAGAGAACCCACAATTATTCTACTATGATTTTTTCATTGAATTTAAGTTCACTATGTGAGTTCTATTTCACTCATTGCTTATTTTTAACAACTAAAGAGTTTCGTTCAAGTATATATATATATATTTTTCAACATTCCATTGTCCTCTTCAGGGTCAAACCCAACTTCTATATTATTTAGTTATCACACCAACCATACATGTATTCATTATTTATAGGTAGTGCATGATAACTTTAGCCATGTTTTTCCATTTTTTTTTTCTTATGCACCATAATAATTTTTCTCACATTATGCATGCAAAGGTTGGTAATTAATCTACAATATAAACAGTGAGTGCTCAAGATGGTTCATAGGTACAATATAAGTTTTATTGTCTTTTATCCACATCCATATTAAAATTTCATGAGCACAAATTTTAAAGAAACATTATAAATGTCTACTCTTTCATGCAGTCATTAATCATGCAACATGCATCTCATGTTAATTGTAGTATACTACAAGTTTAATTAAAATCATACCTGAGATGATGCCCACTAGCATCATACCTCTACTTCCTTTTTGCATAACGATTCCCAAAAGGCGCCAGTGTTGCAACCTTTTTCTTTGATACCATTTGTAACATACCCCGATAACCTCGCAGGAAAAATGCATGGAGTTAGGACTTTTTTCAACATTTACGAATGTGTAACCTTATAAATTTCTTTATATATTTCTGCATTAACCATTTAAATACCCATTATCATCACTTAGAAAAATATTTAGCAAAAATCATAGTGAGTTACACAACCATTAATTGTTCTTGTTGTAGCATATTAACTTAAATTTTCTGCTATAACTATGCATCGATCCCATGATCATTTTAATTCAATTAGTAGATCACCTAATTGATAATATCAACGTCATATCATGAAAGAAATTAACATCATCAAAATGACACAATTAACAATCACATAAATAGACACCGATATACCCTGGAAACCCCGTAGGGTGAAAACCAGCAAATGTTTAATTTTATTATTAAACGCTCGTGAGGGTTGTCACCCCTCACTCAATGGTTATAAGGGAGTCCATCCCTTGACCATTGTCATAAAATTTACATATAAAATAATCTTAAACGAAACATAACTAGCTATAAGTTATTATAATCATCATGATACCATTTACCCACGAATCATCAATCTCTGTCTTTGTATTCAGACTGTTTCCTTCAGGGGATCATTGTGCAATTGGAACTACTAAACCTGCATGGACTAACAACTCTTTATCTTCCACAATGTTAAACTTGAAATTTTCTTTTCTCAAGTCATCCTTCTTTCCTGCCATTTCTGTCGTCAGCACACTTGATATCATGATTAGATAAAATATTAATAAACCAATAATCAATCTCTATTTGTGACACTTCAACAAATATTTGTATACATTTAGAAAAAATAACGACATTGACATTAGTTTCCTTATTTAACATCATTTCACATGCATTAGTAACAAATAAATCAATATCAAGCATCCTCTTTCCACCAAACACTAATAAAATCTTTCATGCACTTTCCTATTATTTCCAAAAGAAAGCTAACATACTATATAATAATATTGTGCATGCAAATGCATAACAATATTTTCAAGATAACTATCCCAACAAGAAATTTCTCTTTTTGCCTACTCGTATGTTTTCTTTTCAATATGGATTAATGCAATAGATGTTATACTTATGCATGTGAATACATGTTATTTTCCAAAAACATATTTTCCACCCAAGATCTATTCATAATGGTTACTATGTATAACAATGCCAACTCTATTTCAAACAAAGTTAACATACAAATTATAGTTTTGTGCATGCAATAACATATCTTGTTCTTCCTGCATGTAAAACATATATTTCTTTCCAAAATAAACCAAATAAATATTTCATGGAAAAATAAACACATTTCTTTTCGAAGGGTCAAACGCATACCACTTATCATTTCATGCATGCAAAGTGACATTTCTCTCTCATCCAAAAGATATAACCAATAACTATGCATAATATTCTCCTAAGATAAAGCTAATACCATAGCTAATCCCTTTAGGTTGGACAAATACATATTATTTTTCCCAAAAGAAGGCTAACACAATAAATATTATGTGATTGCATCTTCCTTTTCTCTAGAAATCTAATACTCAAAAATATATTTTTCTCATGCATGCAAGCATATATGTTTCTCTAAATAATCTTACATAATAAAGCATGTGATTACTCTTTTTCCTCTCTAAGAATCTAATCCAATAATGCATACAAGAATATATTTTTATCTTCTATTCATTTTGAAGAGTTTTAACACAATAATTATTTCCTTGCATACAATTATGCAATGTTCCAAATGGGAAAATATAGGCTCAGTAGGGAATATCTTAAGATATTCCACTATGGAATCACAACAATATGGAATTACCCAATAGATCTAAACCAGAGATAGACTGGCAGGGCATTAACTAGATGCATCACCTTCACAAGGAAGGGTGAAATCCAGAGGCTTCCTGGCCCATTCCAGACTCTGTCTATAGAAGAATGGTGGAACACAGAAAGTGTGGGAATGACACACTCATCTTAGATTTTTCTGCTCTTAGGAACCTTAGATCTATAGGTCTAAACAATGGATCCAAAAGAGAAGTAAAAACCAACCAAGGAAGAAGCGCTAAATTCCACTCTCAGGAAAATCTGCAATAGGCTCAAGGAGGACATTGTATAAGCAAGCCAGTGTGAAAATAACGTAGAACAGGGTTGGGTTCCCTTATTTTAGGCTGTGTCAGACCTCAAGAAAATTTTCAGCAAAAATAAATGAGTTTAGAGGTTTTAACAGATCTCCCACAATCAACACTAGCTGAAAATCAGCTAAAGGAGAGAGTTGGTAAATAGAGAAACCGTCCTTTAGGAATTGCGCAGTTTCTGCTGGAAGACAATAGAAATTAGCCATTAGACTCATGTTATAGTATGGCATCAAGAAATCTGATCTATAATCAAGTTCCTTTGTAGAAGCATTGGATTTACTTGAAGCAAGAGCAAGAATCCTTCAAAAATAATAGCAGAAACAATTGGAAAAGTTGCAGAAAGACTTGACAACATTTTATATGAGGAGATTCAGCTGATGTAGGTTAATATTAAGATCTACAACTGATATATGGCTGAAACATCAGATCCATACCACATCTGGAACTACTCAGCCTTCTAAACAAGATCCCCCTGGGGTTTTATCAAAATAATGCATAAATAAGTGTAGATCTAGCTTTTAATACACTGAAATTTTTATTGCAAATGAATTCAATCATTATATAATCATGGTCCATATGCAAACAAAGATATTTTCAAAGGATATGGTTACTCATCTCTTGATGCATGCTTGAAATACTCTCTTCCTCTTCCTTGGCTCCATTCCCCATGTGTTCTCCCATTTCCCTCCTCTATTTCTCTCATGGGATTATAATAAAAAAAATATATAAAAAATTAAAATGGAATAGATTTTATAAATCATAAAAGTATTCCAACTTTTTCCTAAATCATAACATGCTCGAACTTGTACTTGTTTGGGTCAAGATGGAGCGCAAGACCCTGGATTGTGTCTGTTGTAATCCAGGCTGCGATTGTGGATTATTATCATTATGTACATGACTCACTGATTGGATGGTTGCGACCATACCCGAGTCTATTTGTTCGATCCTAGTTGGATGGCTGCGCCCATACCCTGGATCCGGATTATAGCATACTCTGTTTCGGATGGCTGCCTCCATACCACATATACATCATGTACTTGAGATACCGGGCCATCTTTCTCGTGTGCAAAGCCCACGGCGGGCCTTCTCAACCACATACTCGCAGCTACTTCACATGGCTCTCTCTCGGGCCTCATGCTTTAGGCATTCCCGCGCACTTGTCACCGTCCATACCTACCTCTCCCCGTCCCGCACAATGGAGGACCTCAAAAGAAACTCCGGGTGAGCTGATCACAACATTAAAAAACATCATCATCAATGCATCTCTCCAGTATGAGCCATTTCCCTTTTCGAGACATCTCTCTGTAAAACTAAGGAAAAATGGGGCCTCTTTTTTTTACCGGGGCGCTTGCAGAGGTTCAAATACTGCCAAGGCCGACCCAGTAGGGAAATCCTGTAAAGAGGTCGCGCCACTTGGCGCTCTGTCATAGAGCAGCAATCGCGCCACCCATTTTAGGGACTGTTTTTTAAATATGGATGGCGGAAGTTGAGTTCAAACAAACTCACAACCATTGCCTATCCTGAGTTGGGAGGTTTGGCTGCGGGAGTTCTATGGAAGGGAAGTGGTTTTGCCACCTTCTATGGAACCTTCCTTGTTGATAGGGCCAATCCCATAATAATAGGATCCCAACTCCCTCCTTCCCCATCTATAAAAGCTTGCTCAGATCCATGGCAAGCTAGTCTTGAAGTGCTGAAGCTTTGCATCTCCCTATTCCCAAGTGCCTTTGTGTTGTAAAGAATCCCTTCTTTCCCTTAAGGCCCATTTAAGCGAGGAGACCATTGTTACGAGACTCGGGAGAGGTTTCCCTTTCCCTTGGCGAGCTTTGCGAGACGTGGACGACCGGAGACCCGTTCGAAGGAAGCTGCGACGTCAGAACTTGGTTGTAACTTCTATTCGTTTATCACTTTAATAGATGACTATGATTATGGTTCCACTCCTTTTTCTATCATGTTAATGCGAGTAATATCTTTTCTGACCGATGTTTAGTTACGTATGCCGGTTCCTATGCATGTATCTGTTCGTTTCTTCTGTGTGCAGGTGTTCATCCACGGAGATCGTGGAAGGAATGTGATCTGCCAGGGCTGAAGGACGGGGACATCTTCTTCTTCAGATCTAGCGTTGGAATTCAGGTAGGCTCTTATCCCAAGTCTTTCATTCGTAACTAGGAGCTTGCGTCATAGCATTGTTTGTTTGTTGCTAGACCCCTGCTGGGCTAGTAGGGATCGCCTCTGTCCGCAGAGGGGATTTACCTCCTCAACAATATCTAATTACTAGAGTTCATTTTTCAAACAAAAATGGATATTTTTCCATCATTTCAGCTTCTCTTTCCCAGGTAGCTTCTTCAGCAGTAAAGTACTTCCACTGCACCTTTACTCTTGCTACCGTTCGATTCCTCAATTCAATTTCTTCCCACTCCAATATTTGAAGCGGCTCTGGAAGGAACTCCCCTTCTGGTTCCACCTATATCACATTCCAATCAACAATGTGAGAAGCATCATGTATATATCTTTTTAGTAAGGAAACATGAAAAACATCATGAAATTTAACATGGGGTGGTAACGCTGTACTGTAAGCCTGTACCACCTTTCTAGCCACTAAAAGGACCACAACAGTCCAGGGGAGTTTGCTGTGTTTGTCACAAATCTACATAAAGTGTGCTCTTTTTGGGTTTAATACGCAAATACACATGTTCCACCACTTTAAATTCTCGATGTACTCTCTTCTTATCAGCATAGTTTTTCTGGCGATCTTATGTTGTCTTGATGTTTCTTTGTATTTGTTTAACAATACTTTCCATCTCTTATAAAGCATCTGGTCCCAACATTGGCTTATCCTCAGGTTGGCTCCAGCTCAAAGGAGTACGATGTTTCCTTCCATAGAGTGCCTCAAATGGGCTCATTTTGATGGAGGATTGATAGCTATTATTATAGGCAAATTCAGCTAAATGCAAGTAGTCTTCCCATTTTTATGGCCTATCCATGACATACATTCTCAACATATCCTCCAAAATCTGATTAGTCCTCTCTATCTGACCATCGGTCTGAGGTGATAGGCAGTACTAAAATTCAACTTAGTGCCCATACCTCCAAATAGACCTTTCCAAAAGGATGTTGTGAACTTAGCATCTCTATCTGAAACAATCATCTTTGGGACCCCATATAATCTTACTATTTCTTTTAGAAACACATCTACTACTTGCGCTGTCCCAAAAGTAGACTTTATAGGTATGAAGTGTGCAACTTTTGTTAAAGTGTCTACTACTACCATCACTGAATCATGTTGTTATTTAGTTTTGGGTAACCCTGTTATAAAATCTATAGAAACTATGTCCCATTTCCATTCTACAGTCGGCAAAGGGTTTAAAAGACCAGCAGGATGCTGATGCTCAACTTTAACTAGTTGACACTCCATGCATCTAGCTAAATATTTTGCTACATATCTTTTCATTCCTGGCCAAAAAAACTTCTTTTTCAAAGCTCTTAACATTTTCTGATACCCAGGATGCCTTGCATACGGCTGTTTGTGATATTCATCTAGAATCTCTCTTTTCAAGGACTCCACATTGGGGATATATAATCTGTTTTTGTAGCAGATCAACCCATTTTGGTTTTGAGTGTAATCATCCATATCTTTCTTTCGTAGTTTCACCTGTAGTGTTTCATAATTTGGATCCTGGTCTGCTGCCTTTTTCACTAAATCTTCTAACTCCAAATTAGCACTACTTCTAATACTATTTATATTTTTGCAAGCATTTCCGCTCAAAGCATCCGCAATTTTATTTTCTTTCCCTCTGATGTGTTTTATGTCCATATCAAATTTACTCATAAAAGACAGCCATCTGGCCTGTCTAGCATTCAAATCAATTTGGGAAAATAAATATTTAAGACTAATATGATCAGCCATCAATGTAAATTTTTTTCCAAGAAGATAGTGTCGCCACATCTTCAAGGCATGAATAACAACAGCCAAATCCAAATCATATGCACTATTTTTCTATTCATGTGTCTTCAGTTTCCTAGACTCATATGCAATAACTAAATTTTTCTGCAAAAGGACTCCTCCCAACCCCTCTCTGTAGGCATCTGTACATACAACAAATTCTTTATTAGGATCTGCAATTTTCAATATAGGGGCTGTGGTGAGTTTTAATTTTAAGTGTTCAAAACTGTTTTGGCATTTTTCAGTCCACTCAAATTTGACCCCCTTTCTTTGTAGTGAGGTTATGGGATATGCTATGGCAGAAAATATCTCCACAAATCTACGATAATAACCTACAATCCCCATAAATGACCTCATTGCCGTAACATCAGTCGGAATAGGCCATTCTTTAATAGCCCTTATCTTTTCAGGGTCAACAACCAACCCTTTTTCAGAAATAATATGTCCCAAGTATTGGATCTTGTCCTTATAGAATTCACATTTACTGAATTTGGCATATAATTGGTTTTCTTTCAAAGTTTGTAGCACTATCCTCAAGTGCTCTTTGTGCTCCTCCTCATTTTTGGAATAAACTAAAATATCGTCTATGAACACAAGCACGAACTTATCCAAGTACTTATTTAACACACTATTCATTAAGCACATAAAGGTGGCAGGGGCATTTGTCAAACCGAAAGGTAGGACTACAAATTCTTAGTGACCATACCTGGTTCGAAAAGTTGTTTTACTAATGTCTTCCTCCTTAATTCTGAGATGGTGATAACCAGTCCTTAGATCAATCTTAGAAAATACTGAAGCTCCTCTCACTTGGTCAAAAAGATCATCAATTCTGGGCAAAGGGTATCTATTTTTAATGGTCAACTTATTCAGTTGACGATAATCAATGCACATCCTAAAGGTTCCATCCTTATTTTTCATAAATAGCACCGGTGCTCCCCAAGGGGACACGCTCGGTCTAATATAACCCTTATCTAAAAATTCTTGCAATTGCATTTTCAGCTCCATGAGTTCAGTGGGGCTCATTTTATAAGGGGCTCGGGAAACAGGTGTTTCTCTAGGCACCAGATCGATTGAGAATTCAATCTATCTTTTGGGGGGAAGATGAGGAATCTCATCTGGAAAAACTTCCTTAAACTCTCTTACCACTGGCAAAATATCCAGCAGATTTCCTTCAAGTTTCTGTTCTATTTCTTCAACATGTACTGCATAAACTTGATATCCTTTCCTAGCTGTTCTTTTTAATTGCAGTGGTGATATTTGTCTTACAGAGATGGGTTTTGGTTTTCCTTTGAGAATAAAAGGTTTTCCTTCTTCATCTATGCATTGCAGAGTTTTATCCCAAGAGTTCATCGTAGCCTTTCTCTTTTCTAGCCAGTCCATTCCTATCAGCAAGTCATATGAGCCTAAAGGAAAAATGTTCAAATTCACTTCTGTATGAAAATCATTTAATTTAATTGTTGTTCGGGGTAATTTATGTGTTACCTTCCTCTTGGTTCCAGTGGCTAACTGGACCAACCAAGACTACTGAAATTTTTTAGTTTTGAGATTGCATTTTTCTACAATTTTTGGACTAATGTAACTCAAAGAAACACCCGGATCAATCAACACAGTAACAGATTGGTCAACAATCTTACCTTCCATCTCCACCATGGTAGCTTGATGTTCTGCTTGTTGATTCTCCAAGGCTGCACTAATAGTGGGTATATTTCTTGCTATGTCATTTACTATGGTAGCTTCTCGATCTCTCATAATCATCTGAATGTTTCGGTGGGGACAATCCCTCAAAAGATGGGGTTCTCCACATCCCCGGCATTTCAAGGGTTCCCTCATTTTAACTGTGCTTTCTTTCTTATTGTCTCCATCTATTTGTTTTGAACCCACTTGGGACTAAGAAGTTTGAATTTCTTTGGGTTTGTTAAATTTCTTCTGCTGATGATCCCTGCCAAAGTTCTTCAAATAAGCTGGTTTCTATTTCTTCCCTTCGAAATCACTCTTATTTACCCAGATTTTTCCATGTTTAGTTTTTCCTTTGAGCTGCTGGTAACATAATCTAGCTTTTCTCACCGCTTCATCCATGGTTTTTCGATTATCAAACTCTATTTTCTCCTTGTATACAGTAGGCAAACAGTTCAGAAACCTTTGCACCTTTTCCTTCTCTTCTCGGATGTAAGGGACATATCTCAACAGATTTGTAAACTTAGTGACAAATTCATCAATAGTAAGTTGTCCCAGTCTAAGCTCATGAAATTCCTTTTCTTTATCATCATAATAACGTTCATTTAAATAACAGTTTTTAAACTTAACCTGGAAATCTTCCCAAGTAACTGTCTTTTCATCAATGGCATGAACCATTTTCGTCTCCTCCCACCACAAAGTAGCCTTACCTTGTAGCTGTTAGACAACTAGTCTGGCCTTCAGATTGCTTTCATATTCATAAACTTGGAAATATTTAATCATGTTCAGCAACCAGGCTTCAACATCTTCCTTCTTCTCCCCATCATAGGAGGGAGGTTTGATCTTTCAGAATTCCCCCTGTAATTCCTTTTTCTGCTTATATTGATGCCTAACAACGTCATCTTCCTCAGACTCATCATTCCTCCTCTTTCCCAAACCTTCACCTTCTTGGCTGTTCCGCGAAGTTAGTTCTCTGATGAGCTTCTCCTGCTCCTCATTTGCTAATGAAAATCTGTCATTCTGGCTTCTTAACTCAGCCATCTCTCATTCCAAACTGTGCAACATAGCCATCACTGGAGCGTTGGGATCTAGTGTATTATCTTCATCACGCAAATCAACATAAATTTCATCATTTCCAGCCATGGGAATTGTTTGTTTCAGCACCACACTATACACTAAACAATACAGATCAGTAATAATAATTTTTTTTTCTTCAACAATAATTAATTTACACAGTGAGCACACAACAACAGCCCAGTTTTTTGTAACATGGGCTCTGATACCATTTGTAACGTCTCCTCTTTCCCACAATCAATTTTTTTTTTCTCTCTACTTAGAGTTTATTTCTGTGCTTCTATTGACCATAGCTGTTCAATGATATTTTGAGTTTACTGCTATATTTCTATTAACCACAGCTATTCAATTCTATTTGTCAAAATTTACCATTTTGGATCTACTATGGAATAGAATTCCTAGTTTCTTCTATTCCTCTTATAAGTATGATTTATTTGGGTTTTCCCACTAAATGTTTGTAGTAGATATTAAATACATACATACATACATACATATATATATATATATATAGATATATATATATATATATATATATATATATATATATATATATATATATATATATATATATATATATATATATATATATATATATATTGATCCCCATATATGTATATGGTTCACCTACCATAGTTATATGCTTGCTCCTACATTTCGATATGTTCTTTAATGGTTTCACACCATACTCGTAGGCCCACCCTACATATACCTTAGCATTCGATAGTATACTCTTATGGCTTGTATGTATAATTTATGGATCATTGAGTTTATATCTTCGTCCCACTCCAAGACTTATAACCCTAGGTTCAAATTTCGAATTATTCAAAGTCTATTCCTCTTTATGAATCATGTCATTGATATGAATCTACTATGAGCGTGATCATTGCGTCCTTGATCTCTAGCGTACCGTTCATTTATTATAAATTGTATGTGGAGATACATGCATTTGAATTTCAATGCATTCGTTATATCTCGTTGGCACGGTTGCTAAAGTAATTGGCCATTGTAACTTGTTTCAATTTCCTCGTCACCTATTCGATGGCACGATGTTAATTCTCAATGTTGTTAGTTCTTACTATATTCATACTCAGGATTCTATGCATCTACGTTTTGGTTGTAACATGCCACGCCAGATAGCTCTTTCAATACGTTGGCCACTTGACTCAATTGATGGTACTGTGGTATGGATTTCATAGATCTACATTTATGTTTTAAGTTATTGAGTATTAAATAGAAAATTCTCCAGATCGATCCATGTATAGATCAGGGATCCGAGGCCACCTGGATGGTGGAGATTGTTCCTTTCTATTAGGGTTTTCGTTGGTGTTTGGATGTGAGATGAGCATATAGATCTCTGTGTTATTATGGAAGTGGTTCTTTCGTCGTTCATTTGTTTTGCTTGTCCTCCGGTGTCGAGCCTCTGCACGATGGAGGAATGCAGGGTCTTCTCGCCCTGGCTTTGAGCGCATCTATCCCTCCTCGTATTGCCTTTCAGGTATGCAATGATGAATATTACGCTAACTCAATAATGAAGCCTACACTCTGTGTAATGAGCCTGGCTATGTATTCTTCTTTCATAAAAATACGCTCTGTGTTATAGAGTGAGAGCTGAGGTTAAAGAATTTTCCTCATCTAATTTCATTCACTGTCGAGGATTTGTCTCAATCAGTTGAACACATCTATCGTGGAGATTTCTTCTCATTTTTTTATGTTTATATTCTTGTTAATAATGTAAGATACTAATACTACATTTTTTTTGTTTGTTTTATAGGGTGTACTCCTCGTCGTCTTTTGTGAATTTCCTAAGGTTATTCGAATGGTGACGTTTTGATTTTTCTTGCTTCCCTACAGCTATCAATCCATCACCTCAAGCAAGAATCAATTCAATTTTGTAATTCAACCCCTGGCTTCCTCACTCGTCCTTGAACGTCCTGATGGTATAATTGGTTTTATTTTGCTTAGTTATCTTTGTTTCAGGTCGTTTTGGAGAGAAGAAATTCCTCATCGGCAACGTAATCCCTTATAAATGTTTCATTTTCATTTATTTGTTGGCATTATATTTCATGACAGTCAATCGATTCGTATTTTCACCGTCCCATGTTTGTGTTGCAGGTAAATCAAATTCCACACGAATTCATTTCTCATAGTTTCAGTGAAATGGTTATTTCATACGGTTTTAATTTCACTTCATCTTGTGCTTTCTTGTCGGTATCCATCGCATATGCATCGAAATGACACTAGACTCTTACATCGTTACTATACCAAATTGTTTTTTTTCCGACCCCTCGATTCATATAAATTTTCTCGTTGATACTTTAATAATAAGGATTTCCCTGGACTTGGTCTGTCTTGCTAGGACTCTGCTAATATGGTCGCTCAGACTATTTCTTCTCAATTAATCTATCCTAAGACACAACTGTCATAATTTATAAATTTTGGCTTCATGAATTTATATATGAATTTCAGATAGATATATATACATATTCCCTTCATGGGTGATAGGAACAGGGTTTTGACATACTATGTTGACTTCAGATTTACTGTTTCATGTTGATGCTTACAATAATGGTTGTATTTTGACTGTATCTGTCTATTTCTATTGCTGGGTAAAACTGATAACATTACTAATCTTATCTTAGATTTATGCTTCCTCATCATTTTATGTTATTTTATTTCTTCAATTGCAATTAAATGTTTGTATTGCAAGAGTATTCCCAGCTACCTCAATTTGTTGACTATTATCATCGGGTTTATGAGAGTAGATGTGTCATAATACTCTGTTAGTATGCCTTTACTACTACTTCATGATTCCAAGTTTACAAATATTACTTACTGGTGTAAATAATAGCGGACTCTGGACAGGTTGATTTTATTTTATAACATATGCAGTATGCTCTGCTCTGGCTAACACTTCTCCTGGCATTTTATATAAATCTGATGTGTGAGTTATTTGTTATCTTTCACAACATGTATAGTCTGCATGCATTTTATAGAGGTTCACATGCAAAGTTTATAATTTCCAGTACTTGTTAAGTTTGGTCCCTTGTTTTAAGAAAGATATTAACACTAGTTTATATATATATATATATATAATTCTTAGACCACATTTGTTTGCATGATTAGTAAACATGTTTAGTCCCATTCTATATATATATATATATATAGAAATTGAGTTTATAGTACTAAACTATATACTCTTCCGTTCAGTACTTATTATAGTAGAAAATCTATAGACAAACAAGCACTACTGATTTATAAATGTATATGTCTGTAATTCACTTAGCTAATTCAACAAATGTATAACTCTTCCCTGTATGTACTTAATTCCTCCTACACACAGGTTTTTATTTGGCTTCCCTAATGTTTACTAAATTAATTCTATTTATAACAGAAATAGATTAAAGTTACATAGATATAAACTATGAGGAAACATAATCTCCAGATTTAAACCAGGGACTGGTTTAGAGTTTCTGGCTGATTTGTCCTCATATTTCTAAGTCCTACAACTATATAGGATAGAGAGAGCTTAAGTACTTTATCATTCTGTGAATGTATGGAACACCAGCATAAGCAAAACTTTTCAAGTAGTATACAGTTACAGTCATTAACCTTTACACTTAACAAAAATAAATTTTCAATCATTCCTAACACTGTGAGCATACCACTTTGGTACTTGACCATTCCTCCGAACTGCAGAGCCCCTCTATCTCCAGAACTCACCCCCGAGCTGAGATCACTTCCATTCCAGACCAACCTCTTAATCTGTTTAGGAATAGCTTATTTAAGCTTTTTCTCCCCAAAGCCTGTTTCTAATTCTGTGTCTAGAATATCAGGATGCTTTTTTTCCTGCTTGCCCAGGCTTCCCTATTTAGGGATTTTTAAAGCTGCTTTCTTCCTTTCACAACTTTTTACCTCTTCCCAACTACTCCCCACCTCATTGGGGAAACTAGATTTTCCTCAAAATATAATTTGGAAATAAATTATTTCAAGGTTTTTTTGAAAGATTTTTGGGGAATTATTTGCCTCTATCCATCCTCTTGGATTTAGCAAGTGATCTCGCAATTCTCATTGGCCAATCTGCACAACATTATTTTATTTAATTTCCACAATTAAATATTTAATTACATCCACTAAAATACTTATCCATTTGGGGTCCACTCCACTTAGGATCAAAGTTCAAATGTCTAGCTTTGAAAGAAAACATTAAGTAGGGGTGTTACAAAGACCTAAGTGATAGCTCAAATCTAAAATTGTTTGAAAGTGTACCGAACCTGAGCGACCAGATAAATATCATCTTCCTGATTCCAGTGCTATGAACAGTTCTAAAAAATAACACGGTATGAAGAAGTTATCATGTTTTGAAAAGTCCAGTAAACTACAAATTTTGACATTTGACCAAGGTTGACTAGCCAAAGGTACAGTCAACAAAAGGGAATATTCTAGGGAATATTCCTAGAATATTGCTCAGAATGTTCCCCGAAATATTCCATTCGGGCTAGTTATTGGAGGACAAGTGTCAAAGTATGATTTGTTGTAGGGATTTAGAAGGGCCAATGAAAAGGTGCCACATGGCTAGCCTTGAGGCTGCCACGTGGCCAGCCCTAAGGCTGCCACATGGCCCTTGAACTGCCTATTAACATTTTGGTTAGGGTCTGCAGGAGTCGACCCCGAGACCTCCTTCCCAGCACGTGCAAGTCTTACCAACTACACTATAGGTGTTTTCTTAACCTTAGTGTTCACGTGTTAAATTTATGTTGCATTGAAATACGCATTGGGGATGGAACCGCCGGTGATCCAAACTCATGTAGTTCCATCAGAGGTTGGTCACATGATAGCAACAAATGTCAACCATAACTGATAGTCTGCAACCGTAACTGACACCTTTGTAGTAACCATCATCATCCCATATATTTTCACATGGCAACAGTTTTTGCCAACTCCTCCGCACGATAAACCATAACTATGATGGTTAACTCGAGTTTAAACCAACCAATCATGGTTTATACCTATAGTTCCAGCTACAATTGTGGTTAGACCGCATGGTCTAGGTTGGCATGTGGCCACCCTACGATAACATTAAATTTTGGGTTAGCCACTGGCAGAAATATAGCAGCATGCCTTTTTTTTGCAGATTTGGATAATTTCACTCCAGTTAAACTGGAGTCCTTCATAATTAGTGGAGCTTTTCTAGGTGTTACTGGACAAATGAGTTAGAGACTCATTTTTCGACGACTCTAAGAGTGTTAATAGTAAATTTCGAATTTCTTGGACATTACAGAGGCATTGGTGAGGTTTTCGAAACCATCAGGGAACTTCTAAGTGTGATTTCTCTTTAGATAAGTTCCAAGGGCCACTAGGGCCACCAGGGGCCAACAATAGAATGAGGCCTAGCCAAGGAAACTAGAGGCCATTTTTTAGGAAAACAATAGCCATTTTTGGTTGTTTTAGACATTCTGGAGCCATTGGTGAGGTTTGCAGAGCCAAAAAAGGACTTATGAGGGTGACGTTTCTTTAAGTTCCAATGGCCACTAGGAGCCAGCAGGAGATTGACGCCTAACCAGGGCATCCAAAGACGAATTTAAACAAAATAATAGTCTATTATAACTATATTGAACATTTTTAATCCAATAAAAGGATTTGAATAAGCTTTCGGAGACTTTTTAAGGATGATATGCTTCATAGAAGTCTTCAGTGAGCCTAGAGCCATAGGGTGCCGCCAGGTGTTGGAGGAGTAACTAGAATAGCCAGAGGCCTTTTCAACAAGTGAATAGTCTATTCTAACTATTTTGGACATTATGAATCCATTGGTGGGATTTTTAGAGCCATTTAGATACTTCTAGAGACAAATAAGCCACAGGTAAGTTTTAGGCAGCCAAAGGCCATCAACGGTTGAAGGCCTAGATTGGGGAGCTAGAGCTCATTTGGAGAAAATAAACAGTCTATTTTCGAGGACTGATATATGCTAGAAATAGTAGAAAAGGTTTTAGGGACAAAAAATGACTTCTAAGGGAGTTAGTACAACAGAGAAGCTCAGGGAAGCTTAAGGGCACTCACAGAAGAGGTCAATTCCAACGGAGCTTACGTCCATCTCCAAAGATATAACAACCAATATAGGGGTGTGATGGTATTCTAAACCCATTGGTACAGTTCAAAAAAACATTGGAGTTGAGTAGTTACTTGTAAGAGAAATTATCTATCATAATTCCAAACAGCTAAGTTAATTGACAAAGGCTCAAGGAGACATAGCCCATGACATACATGTGAGCTCTTTTATTAAATATGCTGTTATGTGTTGATGATTTAGTTTTCTACAATTTATGCTTGATGTACATGCTTATTATAAGCAAAAACAAATTTTTGATTCCTCACACAGAAAACCTTAAAAAACTTAAAACACATACACTTGATTCAAGTATTCAATTTCGCACGATCAAGTATAAGAAAGATCTTAATTTTTTTAACTGAGTGGGAGGTGCTTGCATATCATAACAATTCAGCCACCCATTTTAGATCAGGTGGCATCATAGCACTGGGCTGCTTACTTGACAGAGCACTAGGTTGCTTGCTTGACATAGCACTATGTTGCTTGTTTGACTTGAAAGGTGTTTAACAGTGCAAATAATTTAACTGTTTGCAAATTGACTAATGCTTACAAGTTTGAGTTTTCTAGAGGTGAATGGGAGATACTGTTAGCTAAGTCCAGAAGAGGAAAATAAGGAAGAAGGTTGAAAGCATCCTCCTTACCCAAAGGACCTCAAGGAAAGAATTGAAGCAGAAGAGGGAGTTTTTGCAAAAGAGGCCGCTTGAAGAAGAGATACAAGCTGTAGAGAAGAGCTTGAATCTACAGCCAAATCGATAAGAAGATTTGTCAATTATTTTTGAAGATTTGTGAATTGTTCTTGAATTTATTTAGTTAAATTACATAGTGATGACAACTTCATCAAGTGAGGTTTCAAAATCATTGTCATTTGTAAGACCCTTTGATATAGATATGAAGAAAGACTTCTACATCCTGAAGGATATGGTGCAAAGTATGTATGAAGATGGAAGGCAAAGCACTAGACTTCATGAGCAATTGGTTTCTATGAAGCAAGAGAAAGAATGACTTCTTAAAACAATGCACGAGATGTAGATGCAGCTCCATCATGCCCAGGAGGCCTTAACCAAACAAATGCTTGAAGCAGAGGTAAATCACTCAAATTTTTCTTTAAATTCCTGTTCAGATAGATGTGTAGGTTCATTTGAAAAACACAGTAGAGGTATAAGGTCCAAGTTGATGTTAAAAATGGGCTATGAAGGCAAGGGTCTAGGCAAACATGCACAAGGCATGATTGAGCCTATTATGGTTAAGGAAAGGCCTAAGAAGTTTGGTCTGGGATATGTTCAATCTTATGGCTAAAACTCTAAAGCCATGAAGGAATTTGAGACGACTCTAAGAAGAAATTTTGTTGCAAGTTTAAACCCACAAACATATCAAGTTTTTTTTCAATTTTTAATGTCATTGTTTGAAGCCTATGTTGTAGAAATATGTTTGTAGACATGCAGCTTATGGGGAGAAAGAGGTTTTTGACATCTATCAAGACATGAACACTAATGTTGGTATTCAAAAGAAAGCTAGAACCTCTACAAGTTCATCTCTTCAAGAAGGTAAAAAATATGGACATGCAAAGAAACATTTGAGGTATAATTATTCCCATATTCAACTTGATTATGTTTATGTTAAGCATGGAAAATATGTATGCATGAATGGAAGAAATATTTGTTTCTTGTTTTATGGTTTGTGTAACCATGAATTTTGAAAATTCTGAAAGTGATTGAAGGCATACAGGAAACAATTGAAGCAAAGGAAACTTGCACAGAAGAGGCAAAAAGACTTGCACACATTTTGAGAATAAGGGACATCTTATTGCCCAATGTTGGACACTACATCCAACCAATCGTCCCAAGAATTTGAAGCAAGAGGATAAAATATTGGCGTGAATGGAACCAAAGATTCCATCATTGATGTGAGACTGGATGTTTCACATTAAGAATATTTTCAGCAGGAAAAATCAACATGGAAGTGCCTTGGTAAGAAGTGGTTTGACTTATTTACCCATTAAGACTTACATTACTTTGTACAGATGAAAACAATTTCAGTTTTTTATGTTGAAAACATACGTTTGTATGAGCCACCTTTGATTGATGATCAAGGAAATGATGGTCAACTACCTTCTATTGAAGATTTCTCACCAAACAATTATGGATGAGCTCAAAGAAGATACAATTATTGACACAAAGAAAAGAGTATCAAAGAGGGGATGTGTTGACTACCTTCAAGTTCGGGCTCAAAGGCACTAAGCCAAGCATGGAAAAGTGGATGATGGTTGGAAAGGTGAGGGAGTTATTCTCTCATATATTGAACATGTAATCAAGTATTTTGGGGTCCAAAAGATTCCCAATGGGGAGGAGTGATAAGATTTGGATCACAACCTAAGTGTTAGCTCAAATTTCAAATTGTCCGAAACTGTGCTAAACCTGAATGACGAGATAGATCTCATCTTCCTGATTCCGACACCATGTGTAATATTCCTAAAATTTAGCTTTTACCTAAAAGGAATATTATAGACATCTTTACCACTAGGTAGGTGAATAAATGGGTTGGGAGGCCCATAAACCTCCTTAGCAACAATAAAAACACTTCAAGTGTGAAAGGAGACCATCTAAGTAGCTAAATAAAGCACACATGAGTTTAAACATGGGATGGAACATGTTGAATAGGTCAACTTTGACCAAATCAACAACGATGTTATGGAGGAGTGGACATTTAATGAGGAATAACGCAGTTTTGGAGGGAGATTTTTTGCATGGAGGAAGTGACCTAATTGAGTGGGGCCAAGAGTAAGGAAGCTCATAACTTATATAAGGAAGAGGATGGCAGCCATATGGGTATGTTTTGGATTATTATTTTGTATGTGATCTGTTAAGACTTCTTGCATTCTTCAGTATTTTAGTTAAGATTTTTGTGTTGTTTAGCACCGGGTGTTCCCGAGCAAGAATCCCATATCTTTCCTTGAGAGGCCTCTAGGAGGAGTATTGCACTTCATTTCCACACTCAGGCTTAAGGCCAAGCTACACATTTCTTCATCAACATAGTTTCTATAGAATATTGTGATGTGTTGTAGGGTGCAGCATCGACGAATTATATTGGGTGTCTTTAGAGCTAGTTTTGTAGTGGAGGAAGGTTTAAATCCATTGAAAGGCATATAAAGAAGCCGCTTGGGCTTATTGGACACATTTGGAATTAGGCCAAGGAGAATTTATCCCATACAATGTAGTTTTAGTCTAGATCTACATTATTTTAGGAAGGAGTTGCAGGGGTAGTTCCAGTGGTTGTTTTGGGAGGTGATTTCTTCAGTGGAGGAGCCATTATTTCATCTGGAGGATCTATTGGAGAAGAGTTGTAGGTTTATACATTAGCTTCAGCCATATCTTCTCATTATGTTATTGCAACATATATTCAGCCCTAGGGCTGCAACATACATTGGCACATTATGTGCATTTTCTAGAAACCCTCTTCGGTTTTCTTGGAACATTGATCTAGTGCTCAGATCTATATGTCTAGAATCTATTGAAGACTATATCAGTATTTTTATATAATTTTACAATATCTAGCTATATTTATGCTTAATATGATTTTGATTTACTTTCTCTACGACATTTTGTATAGCAACAACATCTCACTTTTTCTAGTGTTTATGTATTGGAGGCTTGTGTGATCACATTCTATGTTTTATGCCTCATTGTTTTGTACTTATTTGCTGTATATATGATAAAAAATATGGCTCTATATTGGTCTCATGGTTTCATGTGTTAAATATTTGCTACTACTGTCATTTTATGCACTATATTCCTGATTTTCCCATTTAGGAATTGTTGTACAACTCATCCTCTCCATTCAAATTTTGGCCAAAGTCTCCTCTTTTCCCTTTACCGCTGCCCTTTCCCGCACTGGAAATACATTGAAAAAGGGCTAAAATCCTCTTTTTAGAGTCATGAAAGGCCTAACTCCTTTCTCTCCTATCTCTGCGCCTCCTTTCATCCATATAGCCAAGCGCTGCCCCTTAGAGCGTTTAACGCAAATCGCATGATCGCACTATCGCACCTATCCCTCATCGCATGTCCGCCTCATCGCAAAAGCGTAGTTTCCCATTCGCGCTATCCTCTGTTATTGCACTTTTCATTTTTGCGACCTGCGCTGGACCGGTCACGCCCATCGCATAGCGCAGAGCGCAGAATCTTGTTATTCCACCATTCCCTTCATTGCACTTTCTCCACTTGCGATTTTGCGATATGCGCTCCGAGTCCCACTTCCAAAGCCTTTGCTCCGTATTTTTGTTATGTTTTCCCTTTGTGACTTCCCCAGAAGTTTATCTTCAAAGTCTTCATACCGTCAGCGTTTTTCCGCCGTTTTTCGTCATTTGCCCACATGTCATTCACTTTTCCCTCCATTGTTCACATATTTAAGTTATGTGTCACGTCTCAGTGTTTTTTTTTTAAGTCTCCGCTCCGCGTCATTCCATCATCCCCTCAAATCTATGCCACTGCTTCCATCAACCTCACTATGTCCACTATCTCTGTGATTATTTTTATTCAACAGGATTTTGTTTTTGCAGGAACTTGCGGTGGAAACAAAATTGGCGGAAAGGATCCAGGAGTCACTATGATGTGATCTCCATTAAAGAAAGGTACTTCGATCTATAGAACTCTCCAGAGAAAATCAAAAGGGCATATTTGGGCAGATGAAAACATTAATACAGCAACAGATTATTAATGAAGAAGCAATGAATTCAGTGTCCGGCTTGAAAAAGGTTTCAAATTTAAATTCAAAATCTGAAGATCGACAGTACCATGTACAGAAGCAGGCGCCTCAAGGTTTTATTGCCGCAGATATTCCTCCTCCAGAAAAGAGCCGAATGTCTACATATTTTATTATTTATGTCTTGTATATAAACAGATTTCGTTTCCAGCATTCATTTCCAGAAATAAGTTGTAAAGTACAGTCATTTATGTTCAGTCATTCATAGCGTGGGCGCGAATGTTTTCCGCCACCTATTTCAAAATAAGTCATTAAATGTTTTCCATCTACCTCCTCCTCTAGAATTCTCTATCTCTTCTATAAAAGCTAGAAGGAAAGACATTGTAAAGGTTCCAGATTTCAATCAGCAAACTGTACAGTGAAAAGGATTTTGTATACATTTTGTAATATTTCTGTATGAAGGTTCAGAGCCCGTAGGGTCTCAGTGAGGAGGAGTTATAACTGTAATGAGGATTCTGGTCTCTGGTATCTCATAGTATGTAATTTTATCTTATGTGTTAATACAATATCTCTTTCATGCTTATTATCTTCTTGTATCATGTTCTAGAATGCGAGTGGCTCACTAGTTTGCATTAAGGATTCATCCTTGTTGATGCCCTTTCTGGAAGTAGTCAAGCGCTTTAAATAGGCCTAGTCATGGTATACTGTTCCATGTTCACCTCATCCATATTTTCTGTTATATTAGTTTCTTGAGGAGGGTGCTTTTAAAACACCATTTTCATATAAGGATTCATAAATTGGTATGCCCTTATATGGTTCTGTTGTGTATCTGGGTATCAGTCTCATGTTAGCTAATATCTTCTTACGTTTCTGCACTACACTCACTTTCTGATGATTTATTTCTGTGATATATAATCTGAACTGGCCCTCTTTGCAGTAAGATGTCTCTTAACTGTCTAATGCCTTTGTATTGGAGTTTTACATGATGTTCCTACACTATTCTTATCTTTGTGTCAACTTCTGAGAGAGTTTGGTCCCATTCAAAACTAATTTCCTTGTTCAAACAAGAGATAGTAGGAAGGCATTTGGATTGACAACCCAAGCTACATTACGTGCCTCCCTGCTATATTAATATGTCCTAGGCATTGGTCTATGGCAACTCTAGACTGTCTCTAGGGGGTGAAAAAATTGTCCACAACATCTTTCTGGCACGGTTGCCGGGGAACGAATTCCAAGAATATCAGTTTCCCTGGGTCTCGACAAATTGTTTCACTCTCTAATCAGGTGAGCACAGAGAGTTGAAGAGTTGCATATCTCTCACCTTGGTGACTCCACTGCTTTCATTTGATAAAATTTATTGGTAGCCCTGGCTTCTCGAAAGCCACATTTGAGGTCAGATACATCTCAGTCGAAAACACCTTACGTGTCTGACCCAGAGAAGATCATTCACAAAAGAGTTTGGAAGGAGAGGAATTCAGTTTGTCCTGAAAACCCTCAATATTCCGTTGAAGATTATCCGCCCTCTTCTTCTCAAGAAGTTAGAATAGAAAATCCCGAGTTTCTTTCAGAAACTCCACGTAGAGGAAGTGCCTGGATTGAAGAAGATTCTCATCCCACTTTCAAGGCTGAAGAGATTAAAGAAGTCACAGAAGTAGTTGTGGTTAACCATGAACTATTCCCATCCAAACCTCAGGCTTCTGTGCAATATATTCCCATTGTTATTCATACTCCACTTCCTCCTACTCCTCTCCCTTCATTTGTACCTCAGACTATTATACAACCCCCACCTCCTCCAGTGGCTAATGTTCCTGCTTTTCTATTAAACAAATATGCTCCACTGGCCTTGCCCCTAGTACTAAATGATATGCCACAGGATTACCTGAAGATTCTGCCGAGATTTAATGGTGAAAATGATATTGATGCTCAGAAACATCTTGAGACTTTCTTCTCTTTTTCAGAGAACTTGAATGTTGAACATTTGGATGTGGTTTTGAGATTGTTTGTGAAGTCTTTGGAAGGGGAAGCCAGAAAATGGTTTAAGACATTGGGAAATAATTCTGTGACCACCTGGGACCAAATGGAGAATACTTTTCTTAGAAAGTGGGGAGAAAAGAAATATCATGGTCAGTGTCTCACTGAATTTAATACCATGAAGAAGAAAAAAAACAAAGGAGTGTCAGAATTCATTAAAATATTCAACAAGTTATATTTGAGCCTGCCTCCTGAAATGAAGCCCCATGAAGCTGCTGCCAAGATAATTTTCATAGTAGCCTTTGATTTTGACTTCGGATTCTCATTGAGAGAAAGAAAACCTGCCACTTTAGATGATGCGCAATCAGATGCTCTAGAATTAGAAGCAAACTTTGCCTCCACTGGGAAGTTGAAAGGAAAGGTTGAACAAGATACTAGGAGGAGAGGCAAAGAAGAGGTTTCTACCTCTAATCAGGAAAAGGATTCAGAAAAATTGGATGAAATAAGTAAAATGATAAAGAAGATGGTCAAGTTGGAACTGGAAGCTAAAAATGCAGCTCCCAAGAATTTCTATAATGCTCCAAACAGAGGATATAATTCCCAGTATAGAAGGCCACCTCTCCAGATATTGCCGAGAGAGACAAAGGAACAACAAGACCAGGTACACCACCCGTTGTACCTGGAAGGCCCAGTAGAAGATTCCACCAGAGATGTAGCTTATGGATTAGAGGATTCCAATCTGGCTTTTTCAAACAATGATGATATGGAGTGCCCCCTGCAAGAAGAAGAAGAAGCAGAGATTGACCATTATTGTAAGCAATTTGTTGATTTCATGGAAGCACAATTCAATGTAAAATATGATCTCAGATCTTCAAGAAAGAGGACCCGAACTCAAGAGCAAGAAGAAGAGCCACCTCAAGAAGAAGCATCTGCTCAGAAGGAATAAGCCACAAAGAAAATCATGGAAAAAGGTAAGAACCCTCTAAATGTTCCCCGCAGTCTAATATTCAGATTCCTTCTTCTTCAAAAATAGTCAGTCGTCTTAATGTTGAGTCAGTGTCGAAATAAATTAAGTCTTCAGCCGAAATTAAGGAATTTAAGGAAGTTATGTTAGAAAAGCCCCCATCTGCTTTCAATTTGCGAAAAGAACTAGAGAAAATTAAGATTCCTGTCCCACTGACTGAATTATTGAAACAGCCTGTATATCAGTCTCAAGTTACTTCCTTTACACTCCCTCCTGAAACACTAATTGCAACTGATAGTCTAAACCTTCAAGAAGAAAGACCCATGGTAGTCTTTGGACCACGTGTCGAGGAGATAGACCCCTCTACTCCTCCCTTTGATGTCTCCCTAGTTATTCATGATTTGCTGTTACACAATTGTATGTTAGATTCCGGGGCGTCCCATAATCTTATGCCTCTGTCTGTCATGGAACAACTAGGACTGAAAATTACAAGACCTTATAAAGATTTATATTCATTTGATTCTAAAAGAGTTAAATGCTTGGGAATGATTAAAGATCTAGTGGTCAATCTGGCCCAAATTCCAGCAAAAAGTGTGGTCATGGACATTGTGGTTGCTAATATCCCAGCCTGCTTTGGCATGGTGCTGTCAAGGTCCTGGGGTACAAAAATTGGTGGATCAATCAAATTGGATTTAGCATATGCCATTGTCCCGGTATTTGGAGGCCAGGAAAGGAGGTTATACAGGGAGACTAGATTTGTTAAAATGGTAACCAAGGCTGACTGCTCAGAGAATTCACCAGTTTATAACAAAGAGGGAGACTTTTCATGTTTGATGTTAGAAGAAAATAAAAATTATGCCCATGAGCCCCTTTTTGGTCAAATCCAAGCTGAGCAGCCTAAAGAAGATCTGAAATCAGAAATTTGGACTTTGCATTTTGATGGGGCAAACTCAAGGGAAGGAAATGGAGCTGGGGTATTATTAATCTCTCCCACATGGAAATGGGTGCCATTGTCCTTTAAATTGGAGTATGAGGCTACAAACAATGTAGCTGAATATGAGGCACTATTATTGGGACTGCAAACAGCAAGGAACATGGGCATCCAATGTTTAAAAGTAATGGGAGACTCTGAGCTTGTGGTAAGACAGATCAGAAACCAATGCCAAACCAAGCATCCACGGCTGAGAGCATATAGAAATGAAGTGTGGGACATGATAGAAAATTTCTTCTCAGCATTTAACATACAATTCATGCCTCAGGAGCAAAACAGAATAGCAGATTCTCTTGCTGTAGCTGCCAGTACGTTCCGTCCTCCTCAGAATCCACTTTTAAGATACGAAGTGGAGGTACGTTACAGACCATCCGTTCCAAATAATATAAAGCATTGGCAGGTATTCGAAGATGATGAACAGATGAAAAGATTCATGGAGACAGTGGGAGAATTCTCCAATATGGAGATTGATGATAACGAGGAGGAAGAAGTTGAAAATATTGTAGAAAACAGATGGGAAGAGAAAATAGCAGGTGATAGAGTGCTGCAGCTGAAAGGAAACATTATACCTATAGGGATGGTGCCTCTAGAAATATTATTCAACAAGGATGACATTCCATTGCAGCCAAACAAGATGACAGAAGAAGATCAAGTGGGAGATTTAAATCTGGGTACTTATGCTGATCCCAAAATTGTAAAATTATCTAAAAGAGCCCGAGAAGAATATAAAGAAAAGTATTTGAAGTTGTTTCAATCTTACAAAGATGTATTTGCTTGGTCCTATCAGGACCTAAAAACTTTTGATGTTAGTATAATGCAACATAAAATACCTTTTGAGGGAAGATGCAAAGCCTTACAAGCAGAAGCTCGGACAGATTAACCCTCTGTTGCTTCCCTCCATTGAAAAAGAAATCAAGAAATTACTGAAGGCCAAGATAATTGTGCCATTGAGATACTCAGAATGGATAGCGAACCTTGTTCCTGTTCAAAAGAAGAATGGAGAAATAAGGTTGTGTATGGATTTCAGGAATTTGAATAGAGCATCTCTCAAAGATAATTATACACTGCCTAAGATGGACCACATCCTGCAAAAAGTAGTGGGAGCATCCAGAATGTCATTGATGGATGGTTTTTCAGGTTATAATCAGGTGGCTGTTTTCCCAAAAGACCAGAAGAAAACTGCATTTACTACACCATGGGGAACCTTTATGTATGCCAGGATGCCATTCGGATTAATTAATACAGGAGCTACTTTTCATAGGGTAATGGACATAGCCTTTGTGGGAGAGCAGGACAAGTTTTTGGTAGTTTATCTTGATGATATCACTGTGTTTTCAAAGAATGATGATGAACACATTGAGCATTTAAGAAGAACTTTTGAAAAATGCAGAAGGTATGGCCTGTCCCTCAACCCTCAAAAATCTTTATTTGCATTAGATGAGGGAAAAATCTTAGGGCACATTGTAACAAAAGATGGTGTGAAAATAGAACCTAAGAGAGTTGAAGTAATAAACAACATTCCTTTGCCAAGGAATAAGAAATAAGTACAGGTGTTTCTAGGCAGAATATTTTTTTTAAGAAGGTTTATTCCTAACTATGCTAAAATAGTTAGGCATATAACTAATATGTTGAAAAAGGATAGTGAAGTAAAATGGTCCCAGGAGTCTAGGGATGCATTCACAAGGATAAAACAGGTGTTTTCTGAAGCTCCTGTGCTAGCTGGACCAGATTACAAAAAGCCATTTATGATCTTTTCATTTGCTTCACCTCATACAATCGCTGGAGTACTATTGCAGAAAAATGATGAGGGATATGAACAGCCTGTAGCCTTCTTCAATCAAGTGTTGTATGATGTTGAATTGAAATATAATATACTGGAGAAGCAGGCATATGCCCTGGTAAAGTTCCTTAAAGCTTTTAGAGTATATGTTTTGCAATCTCATATTACTGCATATGTTCCCACAGCATCTGTGAAAGACATTCTGGTTCAGGGAGACAGCGAAGGTAGAAGAGGAAGATGGATTGCAAAAATCCAGGAGTATGGTTTGGATATAAGGCCTACTAAGTTGATCAAAGGACAGGGACTTGCCAAGATGTTATCTGAATCAAATCATCAAGCCTTGGGCATTAATTTATCCATGATAGCGAATGAAGAATCTGAAAAGGAAGAATAGCAGCAAGGATTAGAGATGGCCACTCAAAAGATACATATGAAATATCTAACTAGTCCTTGGTATAAAAAAATAGTTGAATATCTATTGACACTTAGCTGTCCTCCAGGATGTGATAAAGTGAAATACAGAGCTGTAAGGATGAAGTCTCAGAAATATGTAATTGCCAATGGACAACTCTATTGGAGAGACCCTCTAGGTATATTACTGTTATGCCTCACAGAAAATGAAGTGCAGAATGTACTGACAAAATTTCATGAAGGAATGTGTGGAAGGCATTACAGCTGGAGGGATACAGCTCATAAAATCCTGAGGGCTGGTTTTTACTGGCCCAAATTGTATTCGGATACTTTTTCTTGGGTCAGAGCATGTGACAAGTGCTAAAGATTTGCAGAAAGACAGAAATTAGTAGCTTTGCCCTTAATTCCTATTCATGTAAATGAACCATTTCAAAAATGGGGATTGGATTTTATAGGAGAAATACATCCCCCGTCAAGTGGCTAATATAAATGGATACTAACAGCCATAGATTATTTTACGAAGTGGGTGGAAGCCATTCCTACAAGAAATGCTACTGATGCAGTGATAATGAAGTTTATAGAGGAAAATATCATATCCAGGTTTGGCTGTCCTGCTAGAATTGTAACTGATAATGCGCAGGCTTTCAACTCTACTAAGTTTGTAAATTTCTTCCAAAGATATAACATTACATTAACTCACTCCACAACTTACTATCCACAGGGAAATGGTTTGGCAGAGTCTTATAATAAAGCCCTGGTGAGGGTCCTGAAGAAAACAATCAGTGAAAATCAGAAAAACTGGGACTCTCAATTAAAGTTTGCTCTATGGGCGAATAGAATAACTAGCAAAAGAGCGACAGGTAAATCTCCCTATGAGCTAGTATATGGGAGAGCGACTATGTTTCCTATGCAATTGGCATTGCCAGTAGCACGTTTTATGCAAGAAAGCCAGGAAGAACCAGATGACATGATCAGAAGGACTAATCGGCCGGTAGAATTAGAGGAAACATGCAACCAGGTGGATCAGAGGTTGATAGAATATCAGGACAAAATGAAGAATATATTTGATCAGCATGCAAAATATAGAAAATTTCAATTTGGAGACCTAGTTCTCAGGTGGGATGTTCGTAGAGCAGAAAAGGGCAAGCATGCTAAGTTTGATCTGCTGTGGTTTGGCCTATTCAAAATAGTGAACCTAGGGAGAAATAATACTTTCATGTTAGAAAACCTACAGGGTGATCTGCTAGATGCCCCTGTGAATGGGCAATTCCTTAAACACTACTTTCAGTACTGACTCAAGCAGATCATGCTTGGTGTATTATAATGTATATGATGTATGTAAGTGTGATTTCAATTTTGAATGTAAATGGTAGAAATAAGCTGATAAGTTTTGAAAAAATGCAAAGGGATCGTATAATGCAATTCACACACAAGAGGGTCTGAGGTCTACGCGTTCTCGGCATGTCCGAGGACAAACATGCCGTCCTCGGTTGGAGCCGATGTTATACAAGTTAGCCCCTCCATTCAAAGTTTGGCCAAAGTCTCCTCTTTTCGCTTTACAGCTGCCCTTTCCCGCACCGGAAATACATTGAAAAAGGGCTAAAATCTACTTTTTAGAGTCATGAAAGGCCTAACTCCTTTCTCTCCTATCTCCACGCCTCCTTTCATCCATATAGCCAAGCGCTGCCCCTTAGAGCGTTTAACGCAAATCGTATGATCGCGCTATCGCACCTTTCCCTCATCGCAAAAGCGCAGTTTCCCATTCGCGCTATCCTCCGTTATCACACTTTTCATTTTTGCGACCTGCGCTGGACCGATCACGCCCATCGCATAGCACAGAGCGCAGAGTCTTGTTATTCCACCATTCCCTTCGTCGAACTTTATCCACTTGCGATTTTGCGATATGCACTCTGGGTCCCACTTCCAAAGCCTTTGCTCAGTTGTTTTGTTATGTTTTCCCTTTGTGACTTGCCCAGAATTTTATCTTCAAAGTCTTCGTACCGTCAGCGTTTTTCCGCCGTTTTTCGTCATTTTCCCACATGTCATTCACTTTGCCCTCCATTGTTCACATATTTCGGTTATGTGTCGCGTCTCAGTGTTTTTGTTTGAAGTCTCCACTCTGCGTCATTCCATCATCCCCTCAAATCTATGTCACCACTTCCGTTAACCTCACTATGTCCACTATCTCTGTGATTAGTTTTATTCAACAGGCTTTTGTTTTTGCAGGAACTTGCGGTGGAAACAAAATTGGCGGAAAGGATTCGGGAGTCACTATGATGTGACCTCCATTAAAGAAAGGTACTTCGGTCTATAGAACTCTCCAGAGAAAATCAAAAGGGCATATTTGGGTAGATGAAAACATTAATGCAGCAACAGATTATTAATGAAGAACCAATGAATTCAGTGTCTGGCTTGAAAAAGGTTTCAAATTTAAATTCAAAATCTGAAGATCGAAAGTACCATGTACAGAAGCAGGCGCCTCAAGGTTTTATTGCCGCAGATCTTCCTCCTCCAGAAAAGAGCCGAATGTCTACATATTTTATTATTTATGTCTTGTATATAAGCAGATTTTCATTTCCAGCATTCATTTCTAGAAATAAGTTGTAAAGTATAGTCATTTATGTTCAGTCATTCATAGCGTGGGCGCGAATGTTTTCCACCACCTATTTCAAAATAAGTCATTAAATGTTTTCCATCTACCTCCTCCTCTAGAATTCTCTATCTCTTCTATAAAAGCTAGAAGGAAAGACATTGTAAAGGTTCCAGATTTCAATCAGAAAACTGTACAGTGAAAAGGCTTTTGTATACATTCTGTAATATTTCTGTATGAAGGTTCAGAGCCCGTAGGGTCTCAGTGAGGAGGAGTTATAACTGTAATGAGGATTCTGGTCTCTGGTATCTCACAGTATGTAATTTTCTCTTATGTGTTAATACAATATCTCTTTCATGCTTATTATCTTCTTGTATCATGTTCTAGAATGCGAGTGGCTCACTAGTTTGCATTAAGGATTCATCCTTGTTGATGCCCTTTATGGAATTAGTCAAGCGTTTTAAATAGGCCTAGTCATGGTATACTGTTCCATGTTCACCTCATCTATATTTTCTACTATATTAGTTGCTTGAGGAGGGTGCTTTTAAAACGCCATTGTCATATAAGGATTCATAAATTGGTATGCCCTTATATGGTTCTGTTGTGTATCTGGGTATCAGTCTCATGTCAGCTAATATCTTCTTACGTTTCTGCACTACACTCACTTTCTGATGATTGATTTCTATGATATATTATCTGAACTGGCCCTCTTTGCAGTAAGCTGTCTCTTAACTATCTGATGCCTTTGTATTGGAGTTTTACATGATGTTCCTACACTATTCTTATCTTTGTGTCAGCTTCTGAGAGAGTTTGGTCCCATTCAAAACTAATTTCCTTGTTCAAACAAGAGATAGTAGGAAGGCATTTGGATTGACAACCCAAGCTACATTACGTGCCTCCCTGCTATATTAAGATTTCCTAGGCACTGGTCTATGGCAACTCTAGACTGTCTCTAGGGGGTGACAAAATTGTCCACAACAGGAATATTACACCATGAATGTTTTGAAAAACCGACACCGTCTGAAGAAGTTATCGCGTTTTGAAAAGTCTAGTAAATTGAAAATTTTGAAATTTGACTAGGGTTGACTAGGCAAAGGTACAATGAGAAAAATGGAATATTCCTAGAATATTCCTTAGAATATCACTCGAAATATTCCTTCTAAGCCAGTTGTTGGAGGACAAGTGTCGAAGTCTGATTCGTTGCAAGGTTTTGAAGGTCCAATGAAAAGGTGCCACGTGGATAGCCTTGAGGCCACCATGTGGCCCTTTAATTGTGTTTTAAAATTTTGGTTGGGGTCTGCAGGAGTTGACCCTAAGACCTCTTGCTTAGCACGTGAAAGTCTTAGCAACCAAAATACATGTTTTTTCTTAACCTTAGTGTTCGAGCATTAAATATATGTTGTATTGAAATACGCATTAGGGTCGGAATTGTTCGCGGTCCAACCCACCAGTGGTTCTATCGTAGGTTGGTCACACAATAGCAAAAAAAATGTAAATTGTAACTGAAATTCTTCAACCGTAACCGACACCTTCACAGTAATCGCCAGTATCCCATAGACTGTCACATGGAAATGGTTGTTTCCAACTCCTCCGCGTGGTAAAACATAACTCTGATGGTTAACTCCATTTTAAACCAACCAATTGTGGTTTATGCCCATAGTTCCACCTATGGTTGTGGTTAGACCGCATGGTTTTGGTTATCATGTGGCCACCCAACCATAACATTAAATTTGTGGTTAGCCACTAGCGGAAATATAGCAGCGCGGCATTTTTTTGTGTGGATTTGGGTAATTTGACTATAGTTAAAGTGCATTCCTCTACAAGTAGTATAGATTTTGTAGGTGTTACAAGACAAATGAGTTGGAGACTCATTTTTCGATGATTCTGAGAGTGTGAATAGTCAATTTCGACTTTCTTGGACATTCTAGAGCCATTGGAAAGGTTTTCAGAGCCACTAGGGCCACTAGGGGCCAACAATAGAATGAGGGCTAGCCAGGGAAACTAGAGGCCATTTTCAAGAAACCAATAGTCGTTTTTGGATGTTTCAGACATTATGAGCATGATTTCTCTTCAGATAATTTCCAAGGGCCACTAGGGACACCAAGAGGAAGTAGGATAATGAGGCCTAGCCAAGGCATCTAGAGACCATTTTCAGCAAACCAATAGTCTATTCTGACTCTATTGAAACTTATGAATCAAATGAAAGTATTTTTAGAAGATTTTAGAGACTTATGAAGGCCGATATACTTCAGATAATTCTTCAGTGAGCCTAGAGCCAGAAGGTGCCACCAGGTGTTGGAGGTGTAACCAAAGCAGCTAGAGGCCTTTTTCAGCAAGTGAATAGTCTATTATGACTATTTTGGACATTATGAATCCATTGGAGGGATTTTCATTAGGGGAATTTTGAGGTCTAAAATGGGCCTCATAAGAAAAATGTACAACAAAAATAAACTTTATAACAACCAATAGGATTCAAGATGATGATTTCATCCATAATGGATGATTCACCATTTTTGGAGTAAAAAAGTAAAAATATTAAAAAATAATAAAATAATAAAACTACTTTTTCAACTCGTATTTTAAACTTATCTCCCAAAATTTTTACTCAAATTTCGAGCGGGAGTACTTTTTGGATGCGGAATTTAATTCCTCATCCAAGGAGTACCCATGTTGCATACTTTCAATGAACTCTTCTACACGAAAAATGAGAAATACATAAAAAACATGATTGTAATCACGTTTTTTTATGTATTTCTCATTTTTCATGTAGTAGGACCCATCGAAAGTATGCAACATGGGTACTCCTTGGATGGGGAATTAAATTTTGCATCCAACGAGTACTCCCGCTCGAAATTTGAGTAAAAACTTTGGGAGATAAGTTGAAAATATGAATTGAAAAAGTAGTTTTTTCATTTTCCCCTCTAAAATTTGATGATGTCATTAAATCTTATTAGATTTTTTCCACTATTATTTTATAATTTCCTTAGGAGGCCCATTTTAGACCTCAAAATTCCCCTAATGCAAAGAAATTTAGAGACCTATAATGCTGAATAAGGCACAAGGAATTTTTGGGCAACCCCGGGCCATCAGGGTTGAAGGCCTAGATCGGGGAGCTAGAGCTCATTTGGAGAAAATGAACAGTATTTTTTGGAGGAATGATATATTCTGGAGACATCAAAAAAAATTTTAGGGACAAAAAAAATACTTATAATGGAGTCAGTACCACAAAGAAGCTCATGGAAGCTTAAGGGCACTAACAGAAGAGGTCAACTCCAAGGGAGCCTATGCCTATCTCTAGAGAGATAGCAGCCAATCCATGGGTTTGATGGTATTATAAACTCATTGGTATAGTTCAAACAATAATTGTATTTGAGAAGTTACTTTTAAAATAAATTATCCATTATAATCCGAAAGAGCCAAGTCAATTGACAAAGGCTCAAGGAGATGTAGCCCACGACATATGGGTGAACTTCTTTATTAAATATGTTGTTATGTGTTGATGATTTAGTTTGATGCAATTTATGATTTCTCTACATGCTTATTATCAGCAAAAAAAAAAATTAATTCCTCACACATAAAGCCTTAAATAGTTTAAAACATATACACCTGATTCAAGTATTCAATTCCACATGATCAAGTATAAGCAAGATCTTAATTTGTTTAACTGAGTGGGAGGTACTTGCATAGCATAATAATTCAGCCACCCATTTCAGATTAGTTAGTCACTACAAAGGTGACATGTACTGGTGGTATGGAGTGGTCAATAGTGAATGGTATGAATATAATCACTTCAGTTCTCAAGAACTAAGGAAGAGTTGAAGGAACGATCTTGTTTTATTGGTTTAAAATTTAATTGTTTACATAAAGGGGAACTCTTTTGTTAGAGAGAGGAAAACACAAGCGAGGAATTATAATCATCACAAAGTGTAATATAAAGAGGGTATGTGATTACATAAACACCAAATCCAATTTTTTTCTCATATTTCTATCCAATCCATGTGTCATCACGTCTCCTTTTAAGTGTTTGTATAATTATAATAATGACATAATTTTATGTTTTCATAACCATATAACTGACATTTTTTTAAGATTGGAATGAGAGATCTAGTCAAAATCAAGGGAGGGTATTTGTTATAGTTGAGGAGAATTCAAATATATTTAAGAGTCTTAAATTAAAGCTAGTTTCCCTAAAACCTAACATTGGTTTTACTAATGGCTAGTTAATATTAGAAGAAATTTCTCTTGACCTTGAATAGATTTTCAAATGAGTGCATTAATGTTAATTTGGTAAACTCAGTAACCTAGAATGAAGGTTGGGTAAACTAATAAATGTTCACTTAATATAATTACATCCACGTGTTGTAAACCCTTATATTTATTGGGATTAGCATGTGCATTTTAAAGCATAATAATATTTTAATTTGGATATCATACTTGGGCATGCGTTATATAATTTTTTTTATTTTGAAAATATAATGTGATGAATTGAAAATATCAACATCCCACAACTTTCAACCAAACATTTTAAATTTTTTGGTGTTTTAGGTAATCAAGTAATATTTTTAATTTTTTTTAAATAAAGTGATACAATTTCTTTTAGTAATTGTTATCTACTTAACAAGTTGAAAAATATTTGGATGATCCCAGCTGATATAAATGGACACAGGCCTATCTCACTCAGGGCCCACCATTGTTTCCTTCAGTTTTCATAATTGTAGCATAGTTTACTATTTTTAGGAGTTCTTCGGGTCCTAAACTTTCAGATCCATTTTGAGGCCCTAAACGACATTTTTTGGGAACATTGGGAGCAAAATGCAAGTTATTTTGAGGTTTCTCACATTAGAATTTGTAGTCCTCAGATAGATCTTTGTAAAAATTTATGGGGCACGTCAAATGGAGATAGTATGCCAAAGCTAGTTCCCTGGGAAGTTGATGTACCAATTTACCCAAACTGGGCCCATAGTTTTTGCGCTTCTTCTGCTAGGGTAATATTTATGGATGTTTATGGTTTTCCATTGTTTCTAAATAATAAATAGGCCCTCAAGATTCATTGTAACACATTTTAAAGGCTTGTAGTAGCCACATCTCTTCCCAGAGATAAGCTACTGATGACCTAGCTAGTTTATTTCCATTTTGTACTCTATAAAAAAAATTTAGTTCTTTGATATTAATGAAATGAAGTGTTATTTCTGTAGAAAATTTGTATTTATGGTTATATTTGTATTTTGTTTCATTCCTGCATAAATTTGTATCAGTGGTATTAGATTAGTGTGCTCTTTCTCGATCCTTCTTTGCAGGTCCCCAATGATGTCATGCTATAAGGAGTTAGGGCTCAATCTGGTTGAACCTTTACATGATTAGCCTCACAAACACTGAAGACTGCTCATGGGGGAAGAAAAGAAATATGAGCTAGAAAGAGATCTTATAAAAATATTTCTAGAGGAGGGCATCGAAAAGTAAAGAAACGCGATGATGGATAACTTTTCCAAGATCCTTCAGTGACTGCCCATTGAGGGTGTTAGCAAATTATATATTATAGACAAATGCAACACATAAAATGTGTGGAAAAACACAAGCACACAAAACAAATAAAACGAGAGAGACACAGATTATACGTGGTTCACCCAGTTTGGGCTACATCTACCCTAAACAAATAATACCTCCTTTCTATTATCTAGAAAAATGAAGAGACACAACCTACAACAGATCTGCTGTAATACCCTCTGTTCTCTCTCAGAGTCTCCCTATCAGTTTCTTGCTCAGAGAATATAGATACAATGCACAGCCGCAATAAAATACCCTCATACATGCAAGGGGTTTCCTTCTAGGGAAAATAACCCTAAACTAAACATAACTTCTACCGTTATATCATCTGCCTAATGAATGACGCAGATTGACTAGAAATTACTATACTTTTACAAGGAAATTTTACATCTATTTTTAGCTTCGGGGGTGCTGCCCGAAACACCCCCCTAGGGGGTGGCTCCATAAATTCATAGCCACCCCCCCCCCCCCCCACCCTCCGGACCCCCCAGGAAATGTTTAATTATGGCCTACATTGCCTCGCCATTAAGGTACAAGGTTCCAATGCTGTGATACAAAATAAACAAGATAATCAGGCTCCACACCCAACAGACGACACATCTACATCCAGCAACCACTCTAGATGCACAAATCCATTTAAGGTACAAGTAAAAATTTACATTATGATATTTGAGGGCCAAATAGATGCAGACATGATAGATAGATGGTTTAATCTATTAAAATGATTTTTATTGATTCATGACTTTTCCAACTGGGAGAAGATTATTTTTCCACTCCTCAAAGCTACACCCCATGTCAAGGACTGGTGGAAAAATTACTATGAGAAAAAGGATGAGGGGGAACCCTCTCAATTCTTGGTCATACCCACTTGGAACTGTTTCTGAGATGCCATCAAGGAAAATTATTATCCCATGGGGAGCTATGAGGTCATGTACATATAATGGACTACACTGTGGCAGCAAAGGGATCAAGATTTGCATGAGATGATGAATCTGTTCCATAGCCTAAGCATAAAGTTTGGTATCAAATAATCGGAGAAACATTTGGTGCTGAAGTACCACAGCTATATACAAAAAATAAATCTAGGAGTAAATGGAGTTCCTCGACATCTCCTTACAAGGTACGACATACCAGAATGCTTCCAAGATTTAGCATAAATTCAAATAGAAGAAGAGATACTTTCGATCTGCGAATCAAAAGAAAGTGAAACGTTCCCCCAAACTGAAAAAAAGAGAGGATAAAACCAATGCATGGCATCCCAAGTCAGCTTAGCAAATACGCAAACAAAGAAAAACACTGTGAAGTGGAAGAAGGACACGGGAAAGTGGTGTGAGTTCCATAAGAGATCCACTCACAACACAAGTGAGTGTCAGGCCAAGCAGTCACTAGTGGCCAAGATGAGGACTTCCAAATCAGATGCATACTCTGACTCTGAACCAGAACCTGACAAGGGGAATGAAAAAGGGAAGTAGGATATGGATACAGATCCCAACGCCACCGTTACCACTGGGAAGATCCAGAAGGAGGAAGCGAAACATCCAGAGGAGGAGGAGGAGCATCCCATCCACTCCCATATGTGGTAAAGGGTTCACCATTATAGTTCATTGTCGATAGTGGGAGTCAAAAGAACCTAATTTTAGTAGAGGTCGTGAAGCGGTTGGGCTTGTCGACCACAACACACTCACAATCGTACACCATCGGGTGGCTTCACCAAGGACGGGATATTTGCGTCAACCAGCAGTGCCACCTTCCCTACAACATCAAGCCCTTCATAGATGAGGTATTATGTGAAATTTCTCCTATTTATGTTTGTGATGTATTATTAGGCCAACCATACATGTGGAAGCGACATGTTGTGTATGAGTCCCGACCTCGCACTATTATTTTTACTTTGGGAAATAATTTGTACAAGATACCAGAGGTACCATTTCCTACCACTATCTCTTTGGTTACTGCAAAAAAAATGCAGAAAGCTCATTTCCAAAACCAGGAAATTTTTTTTCATAATGATTCGCCCCAGGGCGAGAAGAATACTTTAGCCATGACCTCTAGACAGGGCTCCTCCACATGAAAACAACATATGGAAAAGGTCATGGAGGAGTATGAGGACATCTTATCCTCACCCACAGGGGTGCCTCTTCACTGTTAGGTCAAGCACCCCATCGATATGACCCGAGGTGCACCAGTGCCTAATGGATTGATCTATCGGCGCTCTGCTATGGAGAACAATGAAATCAAGAGGTAGATTCAGGAGTTTTTGCAGAAAGGTTACATCTGATGGAGTCCATAGCCCTATGGGAGCCTGATTGTGTTGGTGCAGAAGAAGGATGGGACTTGCAGACTCTTTATTGACTATCGGGAACTGAAAAATATCACTGTCTGCAATAGGTACCTGATCCCATGAATTGATGACCTTCTCGATCAACTCAAATGAGAAAAATATTTCAGAAAGATTGACTTGAAGTACGAGTATCACTAGGTACCATTCAAATGCTATGATGTGTGAAAGACTTCCTTCAAAGCCAAGTATGGCCTTTTCCAATGGCTAGTCATGCCTTTTGTGTTAACGAATTCACCCACAACCTTCATGAGGCTGATGGATGACATCTTGCAGCCATTCACCAACTCATTTGTAGTATTTTACTTGGATGACATCCTGATCTTCAACCATACTTGGGAAAAGCACCTACACAATATTTGATAGATGCTCCAAACACTGTGGCAACACAAGTTGTGTGCTAGTTTGGAGAATGAACTTTTGGCATGACTCAGGTTCATTATCTGGGATACATTATTGATGAATGGGGGGTATCTAGCAGAGCTTTGCAGCTTTCTGGGTCTTGCTAATTTATACCAGAGGTTCATGTTGGGATTCTTTCATATCACTTGGCCCTTGAGTCAATTCACCAAGGGAGGAGTGAAAGGATTTTTATCTTTTTTGTCGAAATCTCAACCAAAGGCGTTCAAAGAATTGAAACATCACCTTTTCTTTGCACCAGTGCTTACATTAATAGACTTGAAAAGACCATTTTAGATCGAGACATATGTCCTTAGCTATCCTATTGGGCTAGTTCTTACTCAATAGGGGCATCTAGTGGCATATCATAGTGAGAAATTTTCTGACACAGTCCGCAAGTATCCCACTTATGATATAGAAATTTATTCCATTGTGCAAGCTTTATAATGGTGGAAGAACCATATTTTGGGGAAGGAAACAATCATCTACAATGGAACATTAACCCCTGCAGTTCATACAGACACAAGGGAAGTTGCAGAACATTTTTTATTGCCGTCATAAGTGGTCCACATGTTTGAAACAATTTCATTTGAACATCAAGTACAAGAAGGCAAACACCAATACTGTTGGAGGTTGCCTCAGTCGACCACTGATCGTAGCGCTAACCACCATTCCCAACTCTTGTGGGCACTAGACTTCTGATTGGCCACTTCTATACAAGAGCAATCCAGAATTTGGCCACACATACAAGAAACACTTGGAGGGTATAAAAGATCCAAATTTTCACCTCTAGCATGCACTGCTATGTCACTTGGGACAGCTTTTTGTTCCTTTAAGAAAGAGTGCCAAGATTATATGGGAAGTGCACTACAGTCGAATCGTTCAGCGTTTCGAAGTCAAGAAAAGAGTGGTATTACTGAAGAAGTATTTCTATTGATCGAACCTTCAACATGATGTCGGGAGGTACATTAGATCTTGCACTTCTTACATCATTGCCAAACCAACCATCAAGAGGCAAGGCCTCTATACTTTGCTACCTACCCCTAGCCGACCTTGGGAATCCATCTCCATCGATTACATGTCGAATATTCCATCTAATAAGAATGGAAATGACTGTGTTTTCGGGGTGGTGGATAGATTCTCGAAAATGGCCATTATGGAGGCTTGCAATAAGAATATCATAGTAAAAGCCATTGATAAACTCCTCTTTAAATGAGTATGGGTGCACTTTGGGCTCCCATACTTTATCATCTCATATTGGGAGAGAAAGTTCCTCAACACATTTTTTGTCTAGCCTCTGGTCAATGCTCGACACCAACCTCACCAATTCCACAACTTTCCATCCCCAAACTGATGGCGAGATAGAGGTCATCAATATGATGATTATAAACATTCTGTCCATGTACAATTCAAAGCATACATGCACATGGGATGAGAGCCTTCAAAATGTAAAGCAAAGTTATAACCAAGCTCTCCATAGCTCAACCGGGCACAACCCCTTTTAGGTGAGCTTGGGATTCCAGCCACTATGTCCCATTCACATATCCATGCCATTTTCAGCTACTCAGGCTGATTCAGCTCATGTCATGTTTGAACCTAAAAAAGTGAACATATTGATTGAGTGCATTCAAAACATCCGCCAATAGGTTCATGACATATTGGATAGATCCAATGCTAAGTACAAGCAAAAACATGATCAAAATCGGGTGCTACACAAATTCTAGGTGAGTGACAAAGTGTGGCTACATTTATAGAAGGAGCGCATCACTAGACCCCACCACAAGCTTCACCTGCTTCGATATGGGTCGTACACTATCACCAAGGTTGTAGGGGCCAATGCCTTCGAGCTCATTATTCCACCATTCCTTGGTCTACACCCAGTCTTCAATGTGGAACACCTTCGGCCCTACTTCCCACCTCTACTGGACACCTACGACATTGTAGAACAAATCACACCAATAGACTTAAACCTAGACTGCATGGAACAAGCCACCATAGATTGTATCATGGAGATGAAAATCAAGAAGACTTGTCAGCGGAATATCCAACTATATTCGGTTGTCAAAGTTGGCCAACTCCTGCACGAAGGCAAGTGGTTCACCATGGACCAAGTTTAGCAGAAGTGTCCTCATATCATGGAGGAACTCAACGCAATGGGGACCATTGATTCCTAAGTAGTGAGGAATGATCTAGGTGGATATTGGTGGCGACCTTCCTATTCCACTTAGGGCCCTACCATTGTTTATTTTAGTTTTTCAGTTTCCATAACTGTAGTACAATTTACTATTTTTAGTAGTTTTTTAGGTCTTGAGCTTCCGGAGTCATTTTGAGACCCTGATCGATTTTTTTTGGGAAAACCAGGAGCAACATGGAAGTTGTTTCGATGTTTCTCACATAAAAGTTGTAGTCCTTGGATAGATATTTCTAACGAGGTATGGTGCACGTCAAATGAAGATTGTATGCTAAATTTACGTCCCTGGGTACCAATTTACCCAAACGAGGCCCATAGTTTCGGTGCTTTATCTCCTACGGTTAGGTTTTTGGATGTTTGTGGTTTTCCATTTTTTCTAAATAATAAATAGGCCCTGAAGCCTCATTAACACAATTCAGAGGCCTGTAGCCACCACATCTCTTCTCAAAGATAAGCTATCAATGCCCTAGCTAGTTTATTTCCATTCTGTCTGTAAACAAATTTCAGTTCTTTGATATTAATGAAATGAACTTTTATTTCCATTGCATCTTTGTATTTATATATATATATATATATATATATATATATATACAGTAGAGATGCTCATTAGATTTAAGCCAAAAAATAGAAGAGAATAGATCCTGTGAATTTTTACTAACAACATTATTTAATGATTAACCTTTGAGATAATATACATTGAAAATTTTGTCTAGCGAACTTATAATAAAATTTATTGAATTGAATATTTAATGAGAAGAGTTATAGTTAAGGACAGTTCAAATTTATTTAATCTAGCGAAGTGTGATGGGTAGCCAATACTAAAAGAACATTTATGGCCATATGGTAAACTCAATAACCTATAATGAATATTGACTCAATAACCTATAATGAATATCAAACTCAACCCTTGTAAACTCAAAAAAATTCACTTGATCTCAAGAAATTTCACTTGATATAGCCACATCTAAGTGTTGTAAAGACTTACATTTATTGGGTTAGCATGTGTTTTCAAAATATAATAATAATTTAAGTTTGATATAATATTTTCAATCCTTTACATTGTGCTTTTAGCTCATATCAAAATTGGGTACATAACCTTAAACTTTGAAATATTTTAATTATTTTAAGTTTTTGATGTTTTTGATAATTAGGTAATATTTTCTTTTTGTTTTTGTTTTTAAATCAAGTGATATAATTGATTTTAGTGTTTGTTTTTTTTTAAGAGTTGAAAAATAGAGGATCATTTAATTGTTTATTTAAAAAAAAATGAATATTTTTTTCGTATGGTTTATGGACAGAGGAGATTCATGGCCATTACTTTCACAAAAATTACCATTGTAGATCTACTAGAATGGATCATTTTCCACCAAAATTATCTAGGAAGTTCCACCCAAATGGATGAACAGTGACCTCCCACCTCCCCATTAGATGCAAGTCTAAGAACAATAGTTTTAACTAGAATTAATCATGTGACTAATCATTAACAAAATAATTTAGTGCTAAACCAATTAAACTAGCCTTTATTTTAATTTAAAATTAAAATTATGTCTACAAAATCTGCAATATAATTCATTAAAATAATTCTTTTAGAAATATTTCGAAATAAATTCTTAAATATTTAAATTAAATATATTATCATTATTTATTATTATTAAGAAAATATATATCTAATAAAAAAAATCAAGATTTACTTTTACTTTAGCTCTAATTATAATGGTGTGAATTTCTACGATAGATAGAAAATTGCAAATAAAGTGAAAGTAAATATAAAATTTATTTCTTTAAAATATAAATAAAATTTAATATTTTATACAACAAATTTAGTCAACTCTTTTTAAATCGAAGTAACACACTTTTTGATGTTTTTTTATTTTACTTATTTTTATTTGTATTTGGAAATTAAAAGTTTCGCCGGTGAAAATCAAAATCTTTATAAGTTAAATATAATAGGTAATATTTAAAGTTTCGCGGGTCAAAATCAGAATCTGTTTATTAAAAATCAAGATCTTTATATGTTAAATATAATAGCTAATATTTAAATTCATAAAAAACGTTTTATTTTTATATAATAAATATACTACTTTAATTTAACTTTTAAATAATAAACTCGAATAATTTGTTATTTTGAAATACAAGAATTTATCTTTGAAACCCAAACGAAGTAATCCACCTTTTAAAATGTTAAATACAATTGTTGACATTATCACAATGGAATACTAAGGGTTAATAGTCACTTCCGTTATAATCTCGAATTTACCTTTAAAGTTTAAACCATTATATAATCTGGAATTTACTATTGAAGTTTAAACAATATTGATGCAAATTTATGTTGGGATTACATGCAGAGAATGTGATGACCATACTGTGACAACTGCATTAATGATAACTGGTTGTTAACTAGTTAAAATAAATTTTAATTATTTGTTTCAAGAAAAGACTCGAATTATTAATATTGTGCTGAAAAGTTATTTTTCATTAGTGATTAATTATGAATATTAAAATTAGTAATGGAAAGTGACTCCATAAAAAGTAAAAATTTGATGGTAAAATGTTTTCCAAGAACTGAAAGGTGGTTGGGGACAATTGGAAACAATTACCTACTCCTCTGGGATAAGAGACTGATTCCAGTGAGGAGTAGGGGTTATGTTCATGGATTAAGGAGGAGTGTATATTTTCCACAGCTCGTAGAGACCAGTGGAAAAACACTCAACGATCCTAAATTTTATTTCTAGTACTAACTGGACTAGGTGTCCTGAGACAGAAATATCCACTGTTAACCTGTACCTTTCAGGATTGGAGCACGGGGGCAAGAGGAGGACATAATTGCTTCTCTTGAAGGTTGGGAGGACCTCAGCTGTGAAAACTGTGTAATCAGATAAGTATTGTGCATTTTTCAAGTGATTAAGGTACATATATTGTTTAGTTTAAATGATAAACATGTATTTATATGTAAATGACAGAAAAGTGATTCAATGATAGATAGTATTGGGATAGAATGATAATTTTTATACTTGATATTGCAATGAATATATATCACAAGTTATATTGAATACTGAAGTTGTGTTTAATGCTTATATTGTATTTTAAGTTTAGTAGATGAGAATATGGTAAAGAAAGATTTTGGAAATAAATCCACAACATTAATTCAACAGAGACTATGTACTGTAGAAGTAGTGGAAAGCCAAGTTCTCGAGTTATTACTATTAAGAATCTTTACTATGGTAAATTAGGTAAGTTTGTTAAAGAACTGTGGAAGAAGTGTGCAATAAACTTTATCAACAGAAAGACAATACATTATTACTCGAGAAAATAATAAACTATAAAGCTATGTAGATTTCAAATGTAATTTGTAGGGAAATCTTTTTTTTAAGTTTAAGATACTTTAGGGTGGACTTTGGTAGAGGATGACAAGAGAAAACCCAACCCTTGACACATCGTCCCCCAAATCTGGTAGTCTCGGAAAAAGAGCAAGGTGGTCCGGTTACCAGGATAAATTTACCAATCAATAAGCTAATTTACGAAAATGTTGTAATGATAATATTGAGAAGAGAAAAGAAATAGCATTTATCAGTTTTAATTTCTACACAACTGGGAAAAAATTATGCAGAAAAATGTTTAGAATTACTTGGTCGGCGGAGGCGCAGACCCTGTAGAAATCTAAATATTCAATTACTCTAATTAAATTGAATAATGTAAACATTTCAACATATATGTAACTACTGTATTTTCTTTTTGAAATTAAAACCCAGAAAAATTACTTAGTCGAATTTAATAAAGAACTAAAGAATAGTAAAAACAAGCTATGAGAAAAAGTAATGCTAATCTTCATTTCAATAAGATTCCTCTCTATAGAACTAAGGAGTGGCATAAAAAATACAGTTAAACACAGAGGAAAATTCACTTAGTTGATACATAAACAAACAATTTCTTGTGCATGGAATAGAGAGTAAATATATAAACAAAAAATGAACAATAATATGACCCAAAATGTAGTTTCATTTAACTTATAAAGTCTGACAAGAGTTTCAACTAAATATGAATTCAGAGGAAAATTTGTGTGGAGATAGAGTAGAGGCTTAAACCTTGTATTCAATTAAACTTTCATTATAGAGATTCTGGATAAATTATGAATGTTTCTCTTTAGAGCTAAAACGAAAACTATCATTTAAATTGAACAAATTTCAGAGAGAGTCTGAAGCTCATGGTTGCACATCAAGTTCCAACTCCAATGATAAGTATGCAGACCCAAGAAAACACGTTTCAGAATACCCAGAGAGAGGTAAGTAAATGTTAGCTAAGACTAAATCCTATGGAGAAGTGACAAGACTTCGGTAGTAAGGAGCATACCTAAAAAATATCTGAAGCAAAAGGTTAATCGAAATAATATGTGTGGTTAGGGTGAGAAACAAAAAAATGTTACACCTCTAGATGCGGGTGTTTAAGGGAAATCATACAGTACCGGGCTTGTGGGTCGGCGCATGGTAGGACCGCATGGCCACCCACAAGCCACACTAACAGCCATTAACTCCATTTAAGAGCTCGAGCTGTCACCCCGAGCTGCATTTACTCTATTGCGAATGTCGAGGCTGCTCCTTCTACTTCAAAATGCCGCTCTTCGTTCATTCGTCTGCCTATGTTCTTCAGCCTTTTGGTTCTGTCTTTCAGTCTCCTAGTTCTATACTGCTCCAGTCTTTCCCCCTGCGAAGTAGTTTCTCCCTTGAAGCCGCGAAGCTGAGATCCCGCACGCCGATAGGGAGACGATGCAATCTTCGGTGCTGCATTGAATTTCATCTAGGCCACCATTACTCGCAGAGCATCCTCTACCATTTGCATCTTTCTTCTGCCTTCGGCCTCACCACCACCTCCGAGCTTTAGTCGCCTTCCACCTGCCCTACTCCCTCCACTACAGAGAGTACCTTCTGCCCCTATTGTGCCACCATGCCTCAACTCAGGCATCGCATGCGATGCAGGCATGGCAACAATATAGGTCGTGATGCTCGTCCGTCCCCCTCCTCTCTGTCCAGCTCTTCGTCTTCCTCCTAGAGAATTCTTGGGGCATGTACCCTGAAACCTGCAGCAGACGCAGTCATCTGTTTCGTTTGTCTCGTTCCTCTACTCGACCCTCCACCTCTGATCCATCTCCGTAGCCTCCACCTCACCTGGTCCCCTCTGTCATCTAGCAGACCCCCACCACTGCCCAATTCCACTTTCATTGCACCTCTGACTGCCCCCATGTCTTAGCCACCATCTCGGTTTCCTTCAGGGAGGAACCCATTGAGGCTCCCAGCCACAGTCAACCCTCTCTGCAAATGCACCCTCGTAGTGATCTCTTCCCTTCTGAAGATGTGAAAAAGCAACAAGCTCCTCGCAAGCACAATTTGTGCTTGAACAGCAGTAGCAGCTCGGGATATAGTATAGATGACAAGGAGCAAGGCAAGCAGGCCGAGGGTAAATATGGTGAAGCCACAGAGCCACGACATGTTACTTTGGGCATCCAAGAAGCTGAGGATGATGAATACAGATGTCTCATCGTCGAAGAACCGCCTCTTGCACCCCATGAAACCTAGAATCTGAGGTTTTCTCTAGTTTATGGATCTTAGCATCATAGTTTTGTTATATGTTTCTATCTCTGTTTGGTACAATAATTTTTGTCTGTATAAAACTGGTTTCCTCACTCGAGGCAGTGACTCAAACTCTCTTTGGGCTAGTTTCCCCTGTGTGCATAGCTCCTTTTTTGATGTTTTTTTGAAAACTATGCTGCTGATACAAGCTTGAAGTATAGAGGCCAGAGCCTCCATGTATACTATGTTCAACTAATAGAATTTAATCTTACTTAGAAAAAAAAAAACAACAAAATGTTACCTAAATTCAAAGAAAAGCTTGAAGGTCAGATGGGTCGAATGCCTTACCTGAAGGTAATGTAACCTCGTTCATGGAAAATAAATGCCAAGCTTCGAAACAAAGAGAAGAGTGTTAGCATATGTAACTTTACATTTCCTAAAACAGTTAACTAAGACTTGCAAATGCGAAAATGAAGACTTAACCTCTATTTATCTCCTACCAGAGATAAAGGAGGGTGACGAGGCCGAGAGTTTAAGCGATTGGCCGAATCCTTGTGAAGGTTAGCTACCAGGTAAATCATGCTTCGTCTTCGACTGACGAAAGAGCTAAATTGAACTCCATTGAGAAGAAGTGCCATGGCGGAGTGTTCTGGCAGAGAAGCAATAATGGAGCTAACCAAGAAATAGTGGCAAACCGAAAATGATAAGTGTGATGTCGGGTAATTCTGGATAACCTAGCCAACTCCTGCCAATAAAATACCATTGTTGATCTAATAAAGACCAGATAGAGACTGTGAGGGTAGGTGGCCTGCACATGGATCCCAATCACAACAACTCGCATGTAATCTAATGAGGTCAGGTTGTATCGATATACGCATACTTTCAGTCATAAATAACCAATATTGTGACTTGATTTACAAAGGATATAAGTCTCTAAGTCGAGAATCTCAAAATGAGCAACCATCGATTAAGTCATCTGAAACCTTGAACTTTTCTCTATTGATATTTCAACCATAATCATAGTTTTGAATATGAACTATATGAATAATTAAATCGAATATGATTTATATGTTTAAATATATCGAATATGAATTATAAGTATAAAGTAATTAGGTGTATGATTAATTAGATCAAATGTAAGTCTTTGTATTGAGAGGTTAAATGATTTTTGATAGGTTAAAATATTTTTTTTTGTAAGTTGGATGTGCGTTACACATACTGACATTTTCTGTACAATATATATAGATTGTACAATATATATAGATTGTAAGGAAGGGTAATATCTTATGTGAATCTGGACAAAGTTGATGAATACTTTATTATACATGCAACGCTCACTGATATTTTCATCTTTTCTATAACATTTTAACTTTAAGAATTTGAAAATAAAGAGCAGTAAGAAAGATCTATATCATTATAACTTTAAAAATTTGAAAATAAAGAGTAATAGGAAAGATATATATAATTTTAAACATGTTTAATTTTTAATAGTAAATAATAAATTTACATAAAAAAAAATATTTCAATTTTTCGATAATAAAGTTAAATATATTTTATTTTATTTTACAATTAAAATAAAATATATTTTATATAATTATTTATAAAAATAAAAATAATTCTAAATTACAAAAATATTTTGATAATAAAATTAAATATATTATATTTCATTTTACAATTAAAATAAAATATATTTGATATAATTATTTATAAAAATAAAAATAATTCTAAATTACACATATCTAAACACATGTTCTACTATTATATTTTTCAAATACTACTTATTATTGTCTTAATATGTATATTAAAATTGTAACTTTGACATAATAAACTCTTATCTTTAAATTTGAGGTAATAAATGTATATATTGGAATCATAACATTTTAATTTAAAGGTTAGAACTTGACAATGATAGTTGAAGCTTCTTTTCTCAATAAAATGTTTGAACCTTTTTTTCAAGGTCTGCTATTATAACTTTCAAACACTAGTTGTTATTGTCTTAATATGTATATTGATAAAGATGATGTGGCTAAGACCAATGGGATCTATCCGACCTTAAGAGAGGAGAAAGAACGTAAATTTTATTCTTCAAAACCTATTTTCTATGGTCAAAGAGAAGGGAAATAAGTGCTCCAAGATTGCTATAGGTGGGTTGGCTTAATAGGAAAAGAATATTAGAAGTGTGGCACATGGTAGGGGATTGAGAGCTAATGTGAGTAAGACACATATACACTATTTTTTTTGTTGGAAATGCTCAAATATAAAGCTTGACATTATAACTTTGGAATACTAACCTCCTAAAATATTTAATGTAGTGATTTACATTATAATTTCGAAATACTAACTGAAACAATGTTTTATATACATGTTATGTGCATGCTTTCTACAAGTACATTTACCATGCTTACTTTACAATATTTCCTAGACAAATCTATTGATATAAGGAAAATGGAATTTACTACAAGTTAGTAAATATTTTGCTAATCATTGTATCATGATATTGTTAATATTTCCCATATTAACCTCTTTTATAGCATTGGATTTTCAACAACATAAAAATGAAATTTGGTAATGGAATTTTTTTTTATTTTGAAAATATTTTGACACTACATAATAAATTAAATATTAATATTAAAAATTATTTATAATTATTTATGATTAAAATTTAAAATAATATATACATTCATTTATTTAAAAAATAAAATATAATTTAATATAATAAAAATTTATATATAAAAGAAAATAAACATAAATTATATATATTCCACCAGATATATAAATATAATAATTTTATAAATATTTTGACTATAAACAATACATTTTCATAAATATTAACTTTAAAATTAAAAATAATATTTGAAATTTGTAAAATTGAAATAAAATATATATTATTATATTTAATCATAATTGTCTATAAAAATAATAACAATAATTTTTTTTGAAAAATGCATTAATATAATAGTTTAGATAAGTAATATAATAGTTTATAAACTTATGGAGTAAAAAAAAAACATTCATAGTTCATAGGGTAATGGGCATTATGTTAAGGTGCTCTGTGGTGAAAAAGTAGGTTACTAATTAGAAACTTTTCTAGAAAAAATTCACCCATGCTAAGACCTAGTGTGACTACCCAAGCTTGATTTGATCCCCAATTGAAGTGATTTTGAGAGCTTAGATGACTTACATTATAGTGGAACATAGCCACTCAAACTATAAGTTAGGATTTCCACCCATATCAAAACTCACATTACCTAACAAAGAAACAAAAAATTAAAACATAATTATGATATTTTAAACGTTAATAAATCAATTTTCATTGCCCCTAAAGGGACATTATACAATCATGTATGGGGATGTGTAAGTATGTCAAGTCTCTAATAAAATAATAATAAAAGAATTATTTCAAGCCCAAAACAAAAATGAAATAATGATATAGATAAAAAACTAAAATATAATTCAACACAAATAGTCTTTAAAATGAAAAACCATGCTCTATAGATATTTTAAAATATTTAAAGACAAATATTTTTGTGTCAAAGTTATAATATTAGAAAATATTACTTTAATATAAATTGATTATAAATTTTGTTATCATTTCATGTCTTGAGTGGGCCTAATGGTTAGGAGCATCTGCTTCTTCCTAAGAGGTGAGAGGTTCAAAAACTAGGAGGGGGTAGAGTATGTATGCCTTCATAGACTTAGTAGTCAAATAGCTTCTGGGAGGTCTCTTGTCCCACAAACAAGGGGGTCTCATACACCCTTAAAATTGGATTATTATTATTTTATTAAAAAATGTCATTAAATCAAGGTGCTCTCCATGCTTGAGGGAGCTGATCTCTCTAGACCCTTGTCCCACAAACAAGGGTGTCTCATACACCCTTAAAATTGGATTATTATTATTATTATTAAAAAATATCATTAAATCAAGGTGCTCTCCATGCTTGAGGGAGTTGATCTCTCTAGGCCCTTGATACATCTCGAGATACATGTATCTAGACTGTTTTTACATATTTCATGTATACTAATAATTCGCTTTTGCAATATAAAATTATGAATTTGAAAATTTCAATAAATTTAACTCTAAAATGTTAAATGATTACCTTTGAAAAGTAAGTAAAGTAATATATTTATTTGATATTTAAATAAACGTTATGACTTCTAGAAATATTATATATAGATGTATATTTCACTTACATGATCATCTCCACTTAGTAAGAGTTAGCTAAATATAAAGTTTTTTAGTATTGTTATAGTTGTTGTTGATTATATGTTCATCTATTTTCAATTCTCTTGGGCTAAGCAGCTTAATCAAGGCCATCATGATAGGTATAAGGGGAAGAAGCCGTGTAATCAAGGCCATCATCAAAAGTATAAGGGGATGAAGGAAACAAAATATAAATATTCCAAAAGCTTATTTAGAACTCGTTTCACCAAATCCATTGAGAAAAAAAAAACAAAAAAAGAAACCTTATGTGGATTAAAATATTGAAGTTACGTTCCACTGAATGTCTAACTATAGAATTGAAACCAACAATGATGCAAGATGAAATAATCACTAAAAAAGGCATGTAGTGGGCATGGAGTGCTCGACACTGAATGGTATGGAGATTTTCACTTCAGTTTGAGATAATCGTTTAAACTAAGGAAGCTTTGAATAAAAGATCTTGTTTTATTGGTTTAAATTTTAATGGTTTAGAGAAAGGGGAACTCTTATGTTAGATATGTTAGGTAAATTGACTCGGCATTAGAGTCAAGGTTGACTAGGTTAAACAATAGGGTAGTTTTAGGGGACATGTATTGTGCACCCATGGTTTTTTGGCTCATGGAATTGCATGTAATGGAACCTATTAAAGGCTTGGAAGGCTTCATTGTAAGGCATGCATGGAGTGAGCTATGAAGACTTACATGGCTAGATTGGCTAAATTTTTGGCCAAAGCTAATGAAATTTTACTAGGATAGGTTTGAAAAAGTTAGAGTTTTTCTGATTTAAATATTGTATGTTTACGTTTCATTATTGTTACTGCATTTATTATTTTTTATCTCGAGAAATAAGTTAATATTCTCTGATAATTTTTCTTCATTTGATATCATAGCCATCAAAGACATGCTTCTGTTGCCAAAGGCTTTTTTATTGGCATGATGGAAAGAAAGATTAGCAAAATTTTTTTGTTATTTCTCGTGAGATGACTGCTGAAAATGGTAGTTGTGGATCACATTAAAGAGAAAATTATATTTAGATATAGTACAGATGTGGATCTCGATTCTTCTCAATGAAGGTGATTTCAAAGCATACATAGAAAGTGTGTCCCATGGTGAATGTTGTGAAAACCAGAAGCGAAGTTGGCAAGGGCTTCTCTTGGACATTGACATCTGCGCCAAAGAAATGGATGTGAGCCTTGAGCTTCATAGATTTGAGATCTGACAAAAGGTTCAACGGTCATGGCATTCTTGATGAAGAATTCTCAAATTATATTTTTTTTACTGACTAGCCTTGGTGTCTTTAGATCACAGTAGAAATATCCACTATTAACTAGTACCTTTCAGGATTGGAGCATGAGGGCAAGAGGTGGATGTAATCACCTCTCTTGAAGGTTGGGAGGACCTCAGCTATGAAAACTACGTAACTAGATAAGTATCTCTGCATTTTTCAAGTGATTAAAGTACAAATATTGTTTAGTTATAAACACGTATTTATCTGTAAATGACAAAACAATGATTCTATGATAGACAATATTGGGATAGAATGATAATGTTTATATTTGATATTGCAATGAATATATATCACAAGTTATATTGAATATTGAAGCTGTGTTTGATGCTTATATTTTATTTTAAGTTTAGTAGATGAGAATATTGTAAAGAAAGATTTTGGAAAGAAATCCACTGCATTAATTCAGTAGAGACTCTGTACTCTAAAAGTAGCGGAAAGCCAAGTTCTGGAGTTATTAATATTAAGAATCTTTATTATGGTAAATAAGGTAACTTTGTTAAAGAACCGTGGAAGAATTTTGTTGTAAACTGTATCAATAGGGATACAATAAATTATTACTCTAGAAAAGAATAAATTGTAAAGCTATGTAGATTTCAAATGTAATTTGTAGGGAAATCTTTTTCTTTAAGATTGAAATACTTTAGGGTGAACTGTTGGTCGAGGGTGACAGGAGGAAACCCAACCCTCAACACATCGCCCCCCAAATCTGGTAGTATTGGACAAAGAGCAAGGTGGTCCGGTCAGCAAGATAAATTTACCAATCATTAAGCTAATTTTCAAATATTTTGTAATGATAATACTGAGAAGAGAAAAATAGCATGTAACATTAAACGAGTAGCTCCAATTTGGAAATAGAATAAATAACATTTATTATTTTTACTTTCTACACAACTGGAAATAAATTATGCAAAGAAATGTTTAGAATTACTCGCTCGGCTGAGGCACAGACCCCGTAGAAATTTAAATATTCAATTACTCTAATTAAATTGAATAAGGTAAACATTTAAACATATATGTAACTACTATATTTTCCTTTTGAAATTAAAACCCAAAAAAATTAATCAGTTGAATTTAATAAAGAACTGAAGAAGAGTAAAAACAAGCTATGAGAAAAAGTAATGCTAAATATTCATTTAAATAAGAGTCCTCTCTGTAGAACTAAGCAGCGACATAAACAATACAGTTAAATGCAAAGGAAAATTCACTTTTTTGATACATAAACAAACAGTTTCCTGTGCATGGAATAGAGAGTAAATATATAAACGAAAAATGAACAATAATATGACCCAAAATCCAGTTTCATTTTACTTATAAAGTCTGACAAGAGTTCCACCCGAATATGAGTTCAAAGGAAATCCTTTTTGGAGACAAATTTGAGCCTTAAATATCGTATTCATTTAAACATTCATTACAGAGATTTTAGATAAATTATAAATGTTTCTCTTCAGAGCTAAAACGAAAACTATCATTTAAATTGAACAAATTCCAGGGAGAATCTGAACTCGTGGTTGCACATCAAGTGCCACCTCCAACGATAAGTTCACAGACTCAAGAAAACATGTTTTGGAATACATAGAGAGAGGTAAGGAAAGGTTAGTTGAGACTAAATCCTCTGGAGAAGCAAAAATACTTCGATAGGAAGGAGCATACCTGCAAAATATCTGAAGCAAAAGGTTAATCGAGATAATATGTGTGGCTAGGGTGAGAAACAATAAACCATTACATAAATTTGAAGCAAATCTTGAACGTGAGATGGGTAGAATGCCTTACCTGAAGCTAATGTAACCTCATTCCTGGAAAACAAATGCCAAACTTCGAAACAAAGAGAAGACCGTTAGCATATGTAACTTTACATTTCCTAAAACAGTTAACCAAGACTTGCAACTAGCCAAATCCTGTGAAGGTTAGCTACCAGGTAAATCACGCTTCGTCTTTGACTAATGGTAGATCTAAATTGAACTCCGTTGAGAAGAAGTACCATGGCAAAGTGTTCTAGCAAAGAAGCCATAACGGAGCTAACCAAGTAATAGTGGAAAATCAAAAATGATAAGTGAGAAGTCGGTTAATTCTCGATAACATAGCCAACTATCGCCAATAAAAGACCACCGTTGATGTGATAAAGATTACATGGAGACCGTGACGATAGGTGGCCTACACACGAATCCCAATCACAACAACTAGCATGTAATTTAATGAGATCGGGTTTTATTTTTATACGCATACCTTCAGCCATAAAGAACCAATATTGTGACTTGATTTACAAAGGACATAAGTATTTAAGTCGAGAATCTCGAAATGAGCAACCATCGGTTAAGTTGTGTGAAACCTTGAAATTTTCTCTATTGATATTTCAACCATAATCATAGCTTTGAATATGAATTATATGAATAATTAAATCGAATATGATTTATACGTTTAAATATATCGAATATAAATTATAAGCATAAAGTACTTAGGAGTATGATTAATTAGATCAAATTTAAGTTTTTATATTGAGAGGTTAAATGATTTTTGATGAGGTAATATATATATATATATATATATATATATATTTGTAAGTTGGATGTGTGTTACACATACTGACATTTTCTGTACAATATATATAGATTGTAACGAAGGGTATTATCTGATGTGAATCTGGACAAAGTTAATGAATACTTTATTATACATGCAACCGCTAAATGATATTTTCATCTTTTCTATAACATTTTAACTTTAAGAATTTGAAAATAAAGAGTAGTAAGAAAGATCTGGGCGGAAACGTGAAGTTGGGTTACACTTTTGTGAGAATCGGGGGTTGAAAAATTTTTTCGGCAATAGTTCGGCCAAATTTTTTTAAAAATTTCGGTCGAACTCATGATTTTGTTTAGATTGACGTCACACTGACGGCATGGGCAAACATAATTTTTGCTGGAGATTGGAAAACCGGCAACTAAAGTTCTTCCAAACTTTTGAAAAAAGTTCAGCCGAACTATGAGTTAATAGTTCGGCCGAACTAGTTTCTATAAAATAATCACCCGTGAACTTATTCAGGTTACCGGTTTCATTATTCTACGTCTGTTCGCATGTTTTTTCTATTTCTGCCTGCTCTTCCCCGTTGTTGTTCGTGTGTTTTCTCTGTTGTTGCCTGCTCGTCCCCGCTGCTGTTCACACGTTTTCATCAGGTATGAGTTCTTCCTCCCTACCTGAGGTTGTATATAGTATATTAGTTGCCACTGTTATGATTAGAACAAAATGCCATCACAATGATGCAACTATGATATCACTGATACCAGCTTGTTGGGTACATTTCCCTGTTTTTTTGGGTACATTTTCATGCGAGTTCTTTCATATATACGTTTCACTTTTCCACATTCTAAGTAGTTATTTCTGAACCCGCATATATAGGTTTCACTTTTTCCATTGTAACAAGTTTTTTCACATTGATTGAAAGAGGTTCTCCCCTTAGCACCAGCCCATTACCTAAAGAAACCACCAGTTGTGTCATCCCCATGTTTGTTGTCGTGGGGGAGGACCGCCAGATTGAACCTTCTCATTTGAGGATTCCAGACTAGGAGGTAGAGGTTGCAACAACAGAGGGAATTCACTATATTGCTGATAGGAGAGCCAAGAGTTTATACATTTGAATAGTTAGTTCTATCATCCAACATGCTCAGGAAGGTTTGATTCTAGGTTACCTGTTCTAGTTGCAGTACGGGAACAAGGGATAGGAAGAGACCTTACAGTCCTCCAGTTCATTCATAAGAGGGTCTGAGCTGGCTGGTGGCTATAGTATTCACTTGGTTTTGACTTTATTCGCCATTGTTGTTTAGTCAGATTGCATTTCTAAGGTCTCATTTCTAGTCGATCATCCACAAAGAATCTATGCTGCTATAGGGAGGAGAATAAGAAAAGACAATGGGTGGTCTAGTTGGTGCACTGTAGGTACACTAAATCTCAGTCTGGCTTTGTTGCAGCTTCACTCTGCCTTTCGTCAAGGAATTTTCTTAAATTCCAGAGTTCTGGACTTAACCTCACTAGACTTTGATTTGAAGTTACTATTAGAAACTTGCGAGTGTTACAGGCTATTTATGACTGTACTTGAGTTTCACAAGAGTTCAGTTAAGCAGAAAATCAATTAAACTTAGATAATGCCTATTTCACAATGATAGATTAACCAGTTTAATGTAAATCAGTTAAAAAAACCATGAAAATTGTCTACGTTCAACCATGCCTGTTATAGGCTTCTGTTAATACTGGCAGAGATCCATGTTAACCCAGATTTAATTAGCCAATGTGAAACCTCCTTATTTCAACCTCCTTATTTTCACAATTCATCTCAGGCACTTTCATTTGGCTAAGATTCTGCGGCAAGGAGGTCTGCTTTTCCTTCAAAATCATTCCGGAATGCACCTAGTTCAACCTCTTATTTATGCCTTAAGGGGAATTGAACCTTGCTGCGTGGTCTAGTTGGTGCACTGTAAGTACATTAAATCTCAGTCTGGCTTTGTTGCAACCTCACTCTGCCTTTCGTCAATGAATTTTCTTAAATGCCAGAGTTCCATATTTAACCTCATTGGAATTTGATTTGAAGTTACTATTAGAAACTTGTGAGTGTTACAAGCTATTTACTACTGTACTTCAGTTTGACAAGAGTTCAATTAAGAAGAAAATCAATTAAACTTAGATAATGCCTATTTCACAATGATAGATTAACCAATTTAACGTAAATCAGTTAAAAAACCATGAAAAGTGTATACGTCCAACCATGCCTGTTATAGACTTCTGTTAATACTGGCAGAGATCCATGTTAACCAAGATTTAATTAGCCAATGTGAAGCCTCCTTACTTCAACCTCCTTATTTGCACATTCATATTCAACATTTTTTTTATGAACAAATGACACCAATTGTGTCGTGAATAATTCTGTCAAATTTAATGTATGCATTGTATGTTCTGAAGACTCCAATGTAATGGATGCATTGTATGTATTTTTTTCTTATATATTTTTATGCTGTTTGTCATAGTATTGTCATATAGTGTATGAAGTTTTAAATTGTTTTTAAATTATTTTTATTATGTGATGTATGTGATTTTGATTGAAAATGTTTCTTTTTTATTTATTAATTAAAAAAAATTATTAGAAAAATTATTGCTTTAAACCTTAGAATTTACAATCAAAATTAGAAAATATATTTTTATCTAAACTATTTATGAAAAGTTTAATATTGTTTGATCTTCTCTACCATGTCCTTTTCACATATATCTAGAATACTATTATTTGTACAGTTTCGGGTTTTTTGTAACATTTTACTACCATAATCAAAATGTATAGAAAACATAATATAACATTATAATATCTTGAAATGGAGCTAGCCAACTCAAATATAGTATTGCAAATCCCTAGCTAAGTTAGTTGAGGAGGCTATGTATTACATATGGTCTTGAATGAGCATTTGGACTCTTTAGATATCTAAAGAGTCCAAATGCTGATTCAAGACCATATGTAATACATAGCCTCCTCATCTAATATATAAAACTTTAATCCATGTGCTTAACGTTAACATTGACAAAAATGGAATTTACAATTTTACTTACTGCTTTATGATAGAAAGATATGTGATGAATATTGCCCACATATCCAAAGTCAAAAGGGATAGATTAAAAAGGGATGCACTCCGGTCATCTATAAAATATAAATTAAAGAAGCATGACACAACAAATAGATGATTCAATACAAATGTCACATAGAATTCATATTTATCTCATGGGCCTTCAACTTAAATTATATATTTAGCATTACATTAAGCTATAGGAGATAAATCAAAGAAGCATTTGAATGTAAATTAAACATGTGTAATAATTATGTCCTTTAGTTTAATAAATAGATAATAATTTGCAAATGCCATATCTAAGCTATATTTCATTTAAGTAGCTTTCAATTTAAACTTATATCTAATGTTAAATTATATAAAAGAATAACAGTAATTTCCAAACTTCAAAAAAATATTTTAAATAACTTTATTATAAAATGTCACATATAATTTTCCTGTGTGGAAAAACATAGTTATCGAGAGTTCAAAACTCATGCATTTGAATAGAAAGTGGGTATACAAATGAGCAAGTAGATTTTTTCTAGAAATGAGGAAGTGAAGGTTGATAGAGAGCCACACAAAATTGCAAATTCACGCCTTAACAAAAGTGTTAGATCCTTTTAAAGAAATTGTGTCATATAATCAACTTTCATCGTAATATATGATAAACTCAACCCAATTTTATGAAAAATAGTATACCATTTTTACATTTCACATAATAGAAATAGATAAATATTACTTAAGTATTGTTATAAAGATTTAACTACCCATAGAGAGATGGCCAAGTGATTGAGACAGGGCATCATCACAATAAAAAACCAAGTACAAATTGTAGTAATCCTAGAATCATGCTTTACATAAGGTAAAATTGGGGAACTCATCACTCAAGTACTATAGATAAAAAACATATACCCTTACCAAAAAAATATATGACAAAAATTGAAAAACTACATAAGTTTAATCTTAAGGGGATATAATCCTTCTTGCCTTCCATATAGATAATGAAAATGATTGAACTCCAAGTCTCATGTTGCTTGTCATGTTACTTTATAAACCTTGATTGGAAAGAAAAATAGGAGGGCAGAAATGTAAGAAATATAAAACATAATGAAACACAACGTAAGAAATAGAGAACATATAATGAAGCACACACATAGATATCTCTCTAGACAGTCAACACAAATTATTTTCCTAGGAAATCCTTATGGGAGACAAGCAACCCTAAAAAGTAATGATGCTCTAGACTCTTTTTCCCTAGGAAATCATTATGGGATAAAAACAACACTAAAATGTAAACATGCTCTACTCTCTCCTTTCTGGTATGTAAAATATGTTTAAGGTAATATCTCTAGAGTTAGCTAAGACTTTTGTCATGTAAGGTTGCTATAAAAACTTAACTTCATACATTTTTCTCTCTAACTTCACACTCCTAGTTGTATTTTCAACTATGGAACAAAATACAATAACACAAAATGGAACTCTTATTCCTCCTAGTGGCGAAGTATTTAACATAGCGTGATAGCCAACTAGGTGTAAGATCTGACTCCATCAACCATTAACGATGTTTGTGATTTGAGACCTTTTAGAGTCTTGTTAAAATTACACATGTAGCTAGCTTGCTATGCATGAGTAATGGGGCTAAAATGTCATTCTCTCGTACCATGGTGGTCAACATGATATAGGTCAACTTACTAAGGGCATAAATTTTGAATGAACTTCATTTGATGTTTTTCTGGCACCATTGGATATATTTCTTTAAGTGTAAAATGATGGTCAAGATTTCGGCACAAGGAATAATCGTTTGACCCCCAAAAATGTCAAATTTAAAACCTCAAAATGACTCCAAAAGGTTTTGGATCCCAATTCTCCACCCACCATTAAAATGACCCTACAAGTTGATTCTTTCAGTTTTTTCACTCTATAAGCATCAAAATATATGACAAATAATATAATTATCCAATCTAGATCCTTATTTAATAATTTGTTAAAATTATGAGTAAGATATACATCATGGAATTTAAATAAATAGCGTTAATCTGGTCAACTCCATCCAGCATCTTTTGCTTGATACTTAGTAATATGTGTTAGTAATTTGTAATTGGATTCTGTCTTTCCACATCCTTCAACCATATAAAAACCTTCTATAATATTTGAAACTCTAAGGTCTTTCCCATAAAGTAAGTTCTTTTAAAACATGTTTTCTGTGATATGGTGATTAGAAATGATTGGAGAACTTAAATTTCATTTAATATGTACAATATGTTTGGTTCATGCCACTAAGCAAGAATTTTAAATTCAACCTAATTTCTAATATAAAAATCAACTCAACCTAAAAGAATAAAACAATTTGAGGTTAGGGGTTGTATTCTTGTGATTAGAAATCAACAACACATATTTCAAATAAAAATAATGGTTGAGTCCTAGATAGCTTAGAATCCTATTTGTTTTCAAAATAAGGATGCACTCCCATTTGATTCTCATGATTAGGTTGTAATCATGAGGCTCTCGCTCAAGAGTGGACCTTCCCAAAATCTTGTGACGTCTTGTCACAAACAAAACCATAAAAATGAAAAACACATCATGCAAAAAACATAGCTCGCTGACATATCATTTTTCTCCTTCAAAGAAAAAAAATTCACATCATGTGAATATCTCCATGTACTCTTACATATTGTTGTACAAAACCATCAACCAAACACAAGTCGACAAAACATGCCTCTTCAAACAACTGACTCTCAAGTCAAATAATAGCTCATGTACAAATTTCCATATTTGTTGCATTTAAGTGTGTAAACATAACTCTACTTTCAACATCTTTCTTCATGAAACATGCACCATTCTTTGAATTTGAAAAGAGATTCATGAAACATCAAAATACATTCAAGGTCTTAATTGGATCTAAGAAATCTAACCATTTGTTAGCAAACCATTTCAATGGCGCTTCTTTTACTTGCACTTCATCATCATGTGAATCATCCTGACCCTCATCGATTATGGAATCCTCTTTTCCATTCTTGTCGTCATCTCTTTCCACCTTCTTCAAATGTTCTGGATGACTTGTTGGATACAAAGTCAGACACTTGTCTACAAGGTGACCTTTCTTATGGCAATGAGTAATAAACAATTGCATCTTATTTTCAACATCATTTTCCTTGTCCAATGGGCATTTGATTTTTTGCCTCTTTTATTTAGAAAGTTTCAATGTGCGCGGATATCTTCTTCAAACATCTACAAACATTATTTTTATTCAAACCACAAAAGGAACATGTGCAAGTTCTTTTCTATATCTTATGTGAATATTTACCATGTTTATCATAATCAAAAGAAATTTGATTAAAGGCAAATTTATACCTTGAACATTCACCGTTATTGCCTTCTTGAGGAGGTGAATTTGATGAGGTAGTGGCTCTCCTCAGAATACTAGCAATGAATTCAATGACTAGATAGAGCTTTCAACATCCTCTTCTTTTACATTCTCATTAGCTGCATGTTTATTAACATCTTCTTGCGAAGTAGGTGTCAAAATTTTCCATTCATCATGAACAAAAACTTTGCAAGCTTGAGGTATTGAACACGAAATAAAATTCCTTCTTGGAATAGCTTCATGTGCCACCTTGGCTTTGGAGCATTCTCCATCATGTTTTCCATAACCAAGACCGAAATAATTAGGCCCTTCCTCAACAACATTTGGCTCAACTATGCCTTGTACTCAACTATGCCTTGTACAATATGTACAATATGTACAATATGTACTCAACCTAATCATTTAATATGTACAATATTTTTGGTTCATGCCACTAAGCCAAGAATTTTAAATTCAACTGATTTTTCATATAACCAACTAAATCCTGCAAAAAAAGAATAAAACAATTTATGTTAGGGTTGTGGATTCAGGCATTGAAACAACATACCATGATATTTCAAATTTAAAAATAATGGTTTGAGTCCTAGGTAGCCTAGAATCCTATTTGTTTTCAAAATAAGGATGCTCTCCCATTTGATTCTCATGATTAGGTTGTAATCATGAGGCTCTCGCTCAAGAGTGGACCTTCCCAAAATCTTGTGACATCTTGTCACAAAAAAAACCATCAAACTGAAAACACATCATCCAAGAAACATAGCTTGCTGACATATCACTTTTCTCCTTCAAAGAAAAAAAAATTCACATTCTGTGAATATCTCCATGTACTCCTACATATTGGTGTACAAAACCATCAACCAAACACAAGTCGATTTAAGGAAAATTACACTAAGTAGCTTCCAACCTCATATGACCATAATTTCAAACTATCTCGGGATATTGTCCAAGTAAGAGCCACTTAAGCAAGCAATCTAGTATACATGACTCCAATTTCAATTAGCAGCAATGACAGTTCTAAGTATGGTGCAAAAATTGCTCCAGATTCTCAATGCGACATGTTTGATGACAATAATTTGGGGAGTGAGAGAGGGAGATGGTAGGAGAAAAAATTCAAGGAATCCACGAGAAATTGAAAATATATAACTAATAAGGTGGAAGACATTTGTAACCTAAGAGAGAAACCTGTTAGGAAATGGGTGAAGTTGGTATTACACACCCAATTGGACAACCTCGAGGAGAAAATATTTCTGCCACTTTATTTGTTGTCATAACCTAGTAAGTGTTATTCACTAGCATGTATTTTGTAAAGGCCTTGACCTAGTTCCCATTTAACTCCATTCACTAGGTTGTAGAGGATTCCAAGCCTAATTTCATGAAAAGTAAGTTGGGGATGATCACATTTACCTGCTTGATGATGTGTCTATGAAGATTAACTACCTTGAACTATTTTTTTGCATAGGGAAAAAGACACATTCCCATGTCTGAGCATGAAAACGTTATTTGATATAGTTAATGCCTCTAGTGTTTACTTCTACAAGTTCTATAGGCAGAGTCTATAAAGGGCCAGGTAGCCTCTAGATCTCATCTTTTATGAAAGGTGACATATCTACTAAATGCCCCTACAGTCAATCTCTGGAATGGATCTAAATAGAAGTTCTTCATTCTAATATCCATAAAACACAACAAATTTAAGGTAAATTATGTACATGTGTCATCTCTCGCACAAAATAAAGTGTAAAAGTGGTAAATTTTATAGCAAGTGTGCTCCCACCATGTAAAGCGCAATTTGGTGAACTTATCATTTTTATAATTTCTTTTTCGATTAAATTTAGTTTCACACATGATCAATTATTGCTTTGAAAATTGTGTTCTACATAATTTGTGTATACTAAATTACAAAATGGTTTTTTGAAATCTATTTTGTGTAATTGTCGACCAATAGATATATATCATGGAGGATGAACGACGAATATCAGCCGAATCCCATATGGAGGTTAAAGGATCGAGGAATGTTCACGGTATTTAAATATAATATTAAATCTCCATACATGTGTGTACATATGGAATTGATTTTTTTATTAACTTTGTGAGTTAAATTAGTTGTTAGTAAGTTTTATATTTTAATTTTTACGAGGTAAGAGGAGACAGGTTTCAACTCCATCCATGGAGCATGGCCAAGGTTCAACCGGTCGAGTTATGAGTGGTAGCAGGCTGTGGGAAGGGGGTGATATTTATTCCCCCGAAGGCCAATCAACCGATGCTGGTTCTCAGCAGCATCATTCTGGGTCTGGTTCTCAGTAGTGTCATTCTGGGGCTGGTTCTTAGCAAGGTCGTGTTGGAGAAGATGTTAACCAATAACATCAAGGTTGCCATCAATTTCAATATTTTTTCATTAAATTTGTACAACTTTTTTTACACGTGGGAGCACACTTGCTATAAAAATGTTGAAGGTGCAGTATTTCAAGCACCCAGACAAAGCTATTTATTTGTATGACCGGCATCTTACGGCCTATGGAAGGCTTCCATGGAACGATGAGGTTCCGGTTTATTTTGTTTTATGCAGATTTTTTTTTGGGTATGAAACCCAACTACAATGACCTTCCTTCAGAATTTTTTGGCTTAAGGAAAGGTCGGTTATATGACCGTAAGGGTGCTAAGCGAGATGTGGAGTTGCCTCACCCTGAGCTGCCATTGGTGAATCGACCGTTTAGAGTCGAAACTTTGCAATCAGAGATGGATGCGACTTCTCAGATAAGTTGAGAAGCAAGGGATGTTATGATCGAGAATGTTCATAGCAGATTGGGTGGAGTCTATCTTTCTTTAAATCGACAAAGAGCACGTGAAAATGCACGTGCCAATTTTGTTTATTGTACAGATGAGGAGATTGAGAACATGAATGTTGAAGATCTCCGAACATATGCAAAAAATTGTCGCAATGCTTTGCAATAATTGATTTTTCATGAGGAAGAGGGCATCAGAACGGTATGTGTTAGTGATCTTAGGGTTTGAAAATATTTTTACATATACATGTGTACATTTTTTAATAAATACATGTGTATGTACATGTATACTTTTATTTGTATGTGTACATTAATCTAAAAAAAATGTATGATTATATGTTAAAACACCATTTGTAGTTCTCAGGCATGATGCGTGATGAAAATGTTAATATCACATTCGGGACCTCTAGTTCAAACATTGCAGATGGGTCTGACCATCAAGATATGTTGGAAAATGTTAGTGTTTTCTAAGTGACTCTAAAATAAATAATTGTTTCCACACATGTACATGTATGTATATATATAATTTGATAAAATGTTTTAACAGGTACCGATTCCGTCTAATGTTTTTGGAATGGCGGCACCTTCTTCTTCCTTGGGAGATGTACCTTCTACTTCCTTGGGAGATGAGCCACAAGTATGGACAATTTTTTACAAGTTTAAAATTTATGTTTAAAATATATATATATATATATATATATATATATATATATATTCTCTACCTCAAAAAGTTTCATTAAAAATTGATATATATATATATATATATATATATATAGAGAGAGAGAGAGAGAGAGAGAGAGATCTATATTTTGAGCTATTTAAAATTTTTTGAATTTAGGTTACTATAGAAGAATTCTTTAATCCGCAGACTCTAGCGACGGAGATAGGAACATCCACAGCATTTGAACAAGTTGTCTTTAGTTCCTTTTTTTAATATTATTGGAAATAAGTTTATATATGTACACGTGCATTTTCATTTGAAAGTTTTTAATTTATATAAATTATTTATATATATATATATATATATATATATATATATATATTTAATTGTACATGTATATTGTACATTTTACCACTGCAGATGTTTCTATGTGAGAACCTGTTCATCAAATGGAGGGGGAACCTTATGAGGTATTGCATGATTTTTTTTTTATATTTTGTTTTTTACATGAAGTTATAGATATATATATTCTCATTCATTTTTAAAACATCAAATTTTAATGTTCAAGCACATGTGCGTTGTGTATGTAGGTTTCCCATTCACAGGATAGGGCGTGGACTGAGACCCTAGTAGGGAAGACACTAGATTCGTCTCCATTTGATGGACATGATTTACAGTAGATTTGATTTCAAAATTTAGATGGTTTTAAAAAATTTTAAACTTGATATAGTTTGATACTTGTGAGATTTACAATTTTTGGACATATTTTATTACATTGTTATTATATAATTTGTTTTATTTAATTTTTGGATGGTTTTAGTAATTTTGGCATGTGGATGTGAAGTAATGTTGTCATCTGAACTACATTTGGCATGTGATATTTAATGTTAAATGTTTTTGTTGGATAGTTGAATTATAATTGGCATGGCATGTGAAGTTTTTAAAACTCAAGTTTTGGATTGTTTCAATCTACATTTTGCATGTGATATTTAAAGAACTTTAAATGTTTAATGTTTTAATGCTGCACAATATATTTAATCAAAAGGTTTTTAAAACTTAAATTTTTGGATGGTTTCAATCTACGTTTGCACATGTGTGGTACATATAATGTTAAATGTTTCTATTGGATCTAGTTGAACTATAATTGGCATGGCATGTGAGGTAACGATCTATATATAATTTAAATTTTTTTTAAACTCAAGTTTTGAACGGTTTCAATCTACATTTCTCATATGATGTTTAATGTTTTAATGCTGCATGATATATTATCAAAAAAAAATTTAATTTTAAAGTTTTGGATGGTTTCAATCTACATTTGGCACATGTGGTATATAATGTTAAATGTTTCTATTGGATAGTTGTTCACTATATAATTGGCATGGCATGTCAAGTAATGTTGCACAAATCTCTTTTGGATGGTTGAAGTACATTTGGAATTTTAAGATTGCTTTTGATCTCTCCATGTAGTTTTGTTTGAATGAAAAATTTTCCAATAGGAAGAACATAGCTTTTCAATGCAACTAACCATGTATCAATTGAGCTCTAATTGAAAAAAGAGTTTTTCAATGCAACTAACCATGTATCAATTGAGCTCTAATTGAAAAAAGAGTTTTTCAATGCAACTAACCATGATGCAAGCAGATCGAGATACTTCTCGCAGATGCAGAGCAGGGAAACTAAACTTCAGACAGGCTCTAAGACTTTCGAATTTTTCCGAATGCCAAATGATCTTACAAAGCTACTATTTATAATATCCTAGCAGGTCATTCGGTGACAACTTTTACCAGAAAATTGAAACAAAGAGAATATATCCTTGGCTAGGACATCATGTAAGATTCTTGCCATAAATAGTAAAATTGTACTTAAAAGCTGAGATTCGGGCAAGTGGGGACAACCACTTGTTATCTCGTCCCTTGGAGGCTAGGCCATATGGGGACCGAATCTGACCTTACAAAATAAAGTGAAATAATTTGTACCATACGGTTGGAAAACATATACAAGAACAATTAATATACAAGAAAAAATAATTTCATTCTAGAATATATATATATATATATATATATATATATATATCCAATACATATAACATTTTTCATCAATGCACATTTATAGAAAAACTACTTTCAGTTGATACTAGAGCACGTGCTTGTACCCAAACAATTTGTAACATGTGCAAACCACAAATAACATAAGCAGCTCAATTTTTAGCTGAGTACTGGAAGTTCTAAAACATATTTAATCCAAAGATAATAAATTATTGGACACTTCACTCAAAAAAATTCTAATGGAATTCCATCCTCAATAATCCATTCATGATTGGATTTTGACATTTTCCATTTCTTAATTTTCGATTTTTTCTTTGATTGAACTTCTATCAACTTTATGCATGCTGCACACACCAAGTGACTATATTGACAACTTATGGAATTAGTTTCATAGTCTTCAAAGTAAAAAAAGTCTCCACTTTGATGAGTTGGTCTGAAAAAATAACCTTTCAGTATAATAGACCCTCTGTCATACTGAAATCCATGATCATTATAGTCTTGTAATAATTTCATTTTTCATTCAGTGCAACGCATCAAATAATACTTCACATTTTCATCGTTGTCAATAGGTGCAATTACAGCAAAAACATCTCCTGCACAGTAAAATAAATTTAACATTTAATTATGCATATTTAAATTTATTTCTAGATCTTTAAATCATTAGAAAGTAATTCAAATGTTACCTTCTCTAACAAGATCAGAAAATTGATCACCATCGGATGATATTGTAGTTTCCTCTGATTACATTTCTTCAAACATTGCAACATAATTTTTTCCCTTTGTATTTAGCTCTGTATGTTTCCAATCGTTCACATACATTTTGTTTTCACAAACGTCATTGGATTTTGTGTTGTCTATGCAAACATCACAAAAAGAAGAATATTTTCTTTTATCCAATGCAAACACATTTTTGGACAACTTTGTTTGAATTGAATGTAATTTTCGAGTCCCTTTTATTGTTTCAACGTCATTTCCAATTGATCTATCTACGTCTTCAATTCAAATATGCCAGAAAAACCTTTATATGGAAAATTAGAAAAAGAATTTGTAAATATGATATCAAAATACAATTAAAAATAATCATTGCATGATAAATGTACAATGTTTAAAATTAGATTTCCAATATAAATTAAATTTAATGTACCTTCACACTTTTCTTGATGGGTTTTTCTCATGGCTTAGAGTAGCGATGCACCATTGAACAACTTCTTTAGCGTTCACAAGTCGACGTGCAGAGTGGTTCATTTGATATCTTCGAAGTACTCGTTTTATGCATGGTCCTGCACCATCATATTCTCCTTTTCCATGGCCAGTCTCAAAGAAATTCCAACAATGTTTAATGCAGGTTTTCTTATGAAGACAACACAGCCAAAAGAATGATCGTGCAGATTTGAATTGACCTGCGCATCCGTATGACCATATCCAATGTTCATTGAATGTTGTTCCATGATTTTTCAATGAATCATAAATTATTCCAAAACAATGTTGTACAAAACATGTATCATGTGTACGATCGTCACTGATATAAAAGTGATATTCTTTAATGATATGTCGGTTTTCACTCGTGCTTTCTATATGATCGACATTTTGTTTAGCATGTCTATATAGAATATGGACGAGCATGGAGACTTGGTCAGAATGATAGTATTCACTCTGAATTTCTTTTTGTGGAACAAATGTGTAGTTTTCCGCAAAATCAATCACTGACAAAATGGTTCCTAGTGGAAAAAATTCACGAGATTTTTTGAATTGCAAGTCTTTCCATCGAGCTCTATGGGAATGCTTGGTGTATTTGTAAATTTCTGCCTCAAACTTTCTTAAAAAGTCTATCAGAAAAATTTTGTCTTCTCGTAATTCGATTCTTTTCACACTATTTGCACCTTGAATCAATGTCCCGATATATCCATATCTCTTCCATTTCACTTTCATGTTGGACAATGATTGATCATTTATATCAATACGATATTTGTTTTGAAATTTAGTCAAATTTCCACAATCATTGCATTTTTTACCACCAACACATTTCTGTTTGTAAAATAGTTCATCGCTTTCTCTTTCACATAGAATTTGAGATATGAATTCACGGATAGTGGAAGGAGGAGGTGAATCCTTCCATAATTTTCTACCGAAATCAAGGAATGTGTCATAATATAACTCAAATTCCACATGATAACGGCAACAACAAGTGTCGTGTACGGTGATAGGTTTACATACCATGGTTTTTGTTGAACAAAAGCACTGAGTGAAACATGAATTTGACAATTCTCTTCTTTGAACTTGTTGAAAAACTCTATCCGAGTGGTTTCCAAGAAATGTTTTTCATGTTCTTTGTACTGATTCCATGTTATTCTTCTTCGCATCACATGCCTTCCAGTTGGAAAAACACACAAATTGTTCTTCCAATATTCATATATTATTTTTTTAACATTTTCTCCAAGTCTATATTTGTATGGTTTCCTACAAATAGCTCTCCAACAAGCGAGTTCATCATTTACATCTATTTGCAGTCGAAATTTTCGATATTTGTGCAGATTTTTTCGCGAGGTTCCCAGTGCTCGTGCCATAGATGTTATCAAATGATTCTCTTGAGTACTTGGTGAAACCATTGCCATCTGTATTCCTCTACGTACATTTGAGACATATTTATCTCTAGATCTCTTAATTGACTTTATAGCACTACTCATATTTTTTATCACCTCTTCCTTCATTTTTTATCTTTGGTTTATTTTCGAATACCCAATAGTGTCGTCGCTTCTTTTAATTTCCTTGATGATAGGAGACCTTTCAACATTTGAGCCTGAACTGTCACTCGCTCATTTAAGAAATACTTTTCAAAAATGCAGTTAACACGATATCGTATAACATGGTCAGGTTTTTTATCTCCATATGTGTGAGTGTCAAAATTTTCTAACATCTCATTATTGATAGTGATTTCATCTGTACATATTCTAAAAAATAGTATGTATTCAATAAATAACTAAATTAATAAATATATCTAAAATTTCAAAAAATTAAGCTTCACATTTTACATTAGGAAAATTTTAAATATATCACTAGATCATAATATTTACATATACATACCCACTTCAATTTCTTCTTGAGGTTGATTTTATTCTTCAATATTTTGAGGAATATCTCTATCTGTTTACATTAAACAAAATATTTTTCAAACTAGTTCATCCAATAAAAATTAAGCTTCACATTTTACATTAGGAAAATTTTAAATATATCAGATCATAATATTTACATTTACACACTGCCTACTTCTTCGTTTGAGGTTGATTTTATTCTTCAATATTTCTGAGGAATATCTTGTTCTGCTTACATTAAACAAAATATTTTTCAAATTAGTTCATCAAATAAAATTTAAGCTTCACATTTCACATTAGGAAAATTTTAAATATATCAATAGATCATAATATTTACATTTACATACCTGCTTCAATTTCCGCTTGAGGTTGATTTTCTTCTTCAATATTTTGAGGAATATCTCTGTCTGTTTACATTAAACAAAATATTTTTCCAACTAGTTCATCAAATAAAAATTAAGCTTCACATTTTACATTAGGAAAATTTTAAATATATCAATAGATCATAATATTTACATTTACATACTTGCTTCAACTTCTAGTTGAGGTTGATTTTCCCCTTCAATATTTCAGAGTTCTTCTATCTTTCTTTTGCGAGATTGTCTTGTCTCTTCTCTACATTTCTTAGGGTCTCTTTTTCGATTATATTTTATCACACAATTCCTTTGATTTCCCATGATAATAGAGTATGAAGTTCAAAAAATTTCCTTCAAAATTTAGAAAAAAAAACTCAATTTAAAAAAAAATCACAAAAGATTTAATTTAAAAAAACTCATTTTAAAATTTTTGCAAAAAATACTACTCCAATCCAAAACACTTACTTTAAAAAATTCGAGAGAAAAATGTCTTATAAAAATGAAACGAAGCTCAAAAGATTTACTTCAACTTAAAACACGTACATACCTCCAAGAAATATCTTTTGAATGTACATCCAAGAAATTTTTTACAATTTTTGCCAAAATCACGCCGCCTCTAAGAAATGTCTTTCAAAAAAATTCTTTAAACCCAAAACAATTCTTTGTAAAATCAATTTGCTTCCAAGAAATGCTCTTAAACTCCAATTTTGAAGAATTTTTTTTGAAGCCAAACCAAGATCTTTGTAAAATGAGATGAAGTGTGTGAAATGTGCAAAAATTGTGAATCATTTCGCGGCAATTTATATTGTCACGAAATGTGTTTTAGTAGGGGGCTTCGCAAAAAATTTCCGGCCGACGGAGAGTTATACAGTAGTTCGGCCGAACTTTTGATCAAAAGTTCGGCTAAACTAACGTGTCACCAATTATGCAAAAACCAGAAACTGAATATGGTTCTGCAACTTTTGACTGATTAAACTCCATAAAAGGTTGTTAATTAAACGTCAGAACCAAGAAAAACATTTTCAGAATTGAATCTACTTTTAGGAAATATAACTTTTATGGAATTTCATAAACGTTTATTAATTTTAATTATTTTTCTATTAAAATGGGTGCAAACAATTTCTAAGGGTCATTGTGATTCAGTGAAATCAGAATTTTGTATCTCCCAAAATACATTGTAAAAAAAATTGAAAAAACTATGGGGCATTACATTGGTCTGTCATCTCTAATGGGTAGCTTTTATATTTTTAGTTTATAACTTATATGTTAAGAAATTTGTTGCGACACTAAACATATCCAAAATACGCAGCTTTTTCGTATTGGCCGCCTCTCAAAATTCTAATAATTATGATATACATTCATTGGATTTGTAAATATGACGAAACAGACTCTATCTAGATTGTTGTAACACATTTTGTTTTTTCAAAAACACAAATTTTCAATGAATACAACATTGCGCCATAACATGACTTCTTATGAATCCTTTGATTGTTAAGAAAAACACACTCAAAGAAACGCTAAGTTGACATATCAAATCTGCATAAAAAAAATTCAAACAATAAGTAATAGAAAGCTAACAAAATTGCTCACAACTTTTGTTTTTATCGCAAAATGAAATTCTACACAGAATTTTTTTTATGGTTTGCAGAAAGTCGAAGAACCGAAAAAAAATGAAAATTTTTTCTCAAAAAAGGGCAAAAAGTGTAACCCAATTTCATCATTATAACTTTAAAAATTATATCATTAGAACTTTAAAAATTTGCAAATAAATAGTAATAAGAAAGATCTATATAATTTTAAATATGTTTAATTTTTAATAGTAAATATTAAATTTACATAAAAATAATAATTATTTAAATATTTTGATAATAAAATTAAATATATTATATTTCATTTTACAATTAAATTAAAATATATTTTATATAATTATTTATAAAAATAAAAGTAATTCTAAATTACACATATCTCAACACATGTTCTGCTATTATATTTTTCAAATACTATTTATTATTGTCTTAATATGTATATTAAAATTGTAACTTTGACATGCTAAACTCTTATCTTTAAATTTGAGGTAATAAATGTATATATTGGAATCATAACATTTTAATTTAAAGGTTAAAACTTGACAATGATAGTTGAAGCTTATTTTCTCAATAAAATGTTTGAACTTTTTTTTCAATGCTATTATAACTTTCAAACACTAGTTGTTATTGTCTTAATATGTATATTGATAAAGATGATGATGTGGCTAAGACCAATGGAGTCTATTTGACCTTAAGAGAGGAGAAAGAACGTAAGTTTGATTCTTCAAAATCTTGTTTCTATCATCAAAGAGAAGGGAAATAACTGCTCCAAGATTGCTATAGGTAGGTTGGCTTAATAGGAAAAGAAGGCTAGAAGTGTGGCACATGGTAGGTAATTGAGAGCTAATGTGAGTAAGACTCATCTACACTCTTTTTTTTTTTGTTGGAAATGCTCAAATATAAAGCTTGACATTATAACTTTGGAATACTAACCTCCTAAAATATTTAATGTAGTGATTTACATTATAATTTCGAAATACTAACTGAAACAATGTTTTATATACATGCTATATACATGCTTTCTACAAATACATTTACCATGATTACATTACAATATTTCCTAGACAAATCTATTGATATAAGGAACATGGAATTTACTACAAATTAATAAATATTTTGTTAATCACTGTATCATGATATTGCTAATATTTCTCATGTTAACCTCTTTTATAGCATTGGATTTTCAACAACATAAAAATGAAATTTGTTAATGGAATTTTTTTTCATTTTGAAAATATTTTGGCACTAAATATTAATATTAAAAATTATTTATAATTATTTATGATTAAAATTTAAAATAATATATACATTCATTTATTTGAAAAAATAAAATATAATTTAATATAATAAAAGGTTATATAAATGAAAATAAACATAAATTATATATATTCCACCACATGTATAAATATAATAATTTTATAAATATTTTGACTATAAACAATACATTTTCATAAATATTAACTTAAAAACAAGAAATAATATTTGAAATTTGTAAAATTGAAATAAAATATATATTATTATATTTAATCATAATTGTTTATATATATATATATATTTTTACAGATGCATTAATATAATAGTTTAGATAAGTAATATAATAGTTTAGAAAGTTATGGAGTAAAATAAAAACATGCATAGTTCATAGGGTAATGGGCATCATGTAAAGGTGCTCTGTGGTGAAAAAGTAGGTTACTAATTAGAAACTTCTCTAGAAACAATTCACTCATGCTAAGACCTAGTGTAACTACCCAAGCTTGATGAGATCCCCAATTGAGGTGATTTTAAGAGCTTAGGTGACTTATATTCTAGTGGATCATAACTACTGAAGCCATAAGTTAGTATTTCCAGCCATATCAAAACTCACATTACCTAACAAGGAAACAAAAAATTAAAACATAATTATGATACTTTAAACATTAATAAATCAATTTTGATTGCCCCTACAAGGACATTATACAAGCATGTATGGGGATATGTAAGTATGTCAACTCTCTAATAAAATAATAATAAAAGAATTATTACAAGCCCCAAAAAAAAATGAAATAACGATATAGATAAAAAACTAAAATACAATTCTTGACACAAATAGTATTGAAAATGAAAAACCACACTCTGTAGATATTTTAACATATTTAAAGACAAATTTTTTTTGTCAAAGTTGTAATATTTGAGAATATTCATTTAATATAAATTGATTATAAATTTTGTTATCATGTCATGTCTTGAGTGGGCCTAATGGTTAGGGGCATCTGCTTCCTCCTAACAGGTGAGAGGTTCAAAAACTAGAGGGGGTTAGAGTATGTATGCCTTAGTAGACTTAGTAGTCAAATAGCTGCCAGGAGTCTCTTGTCCCACAAACAAGGGGGTCTCATACACCCTTAAAATTGGATTATTATTATTATTATTAAAAAACATCATTAAATCAAGGTGTTCTCCATGCTTGATCAAGTTGATCTCTCTAGACCCTTGTCCCACAAACAAGGGGGTCTCATACACCCTTCAAATTGGATTATTATTATTATTATTTAAAAACATCATTAAATCAAGGTGCTCTCCATGCTTGAGGGAGTTGATCTCTCTAGACCTTTGATAGATCTTGAGTATCTAGATTGTTTTTACATATTTCATGTATACTAATAATTCACTTTTGAAATATTAAATTATGAATTTGAAAATTTCAATAAATTTAATTCTAAAATGTTAAATTATTATCTTTGAAAAGTAAGTAAAGTAATATATTTATTTGATATTTAAATAAACATTATGACTTCTAGAGATATTATATATAAATGTATATTTCACTTCTAGTGTTGTTATAGTTGTTTTTGATATATATGTTCATCTATTTTCAATTCTCTTGGGCTAAGCAACTTAATCAAGGCCATCATGAGAGGTATAGGGGGAAGAAGCCTTGTAATCAAGGTCATCATCAAAGGTATAAGGGGCCAAAGGAAACAAACTATGAATATTCCAAAAACTTATTTAGTCCATTGAGGGAAAAAAAAACAAAGAAAAAATATTGAAGGTACGTTCCAGTGAATGTCTAACTACAAAATGAAAACCAACAATGATGCAAGAGGAAATAATCACTAAAAAAAGGCATGTAGTGGGCATGGAGTGGCCGGTACTAAATGGTATGGAGATAATCACTTCAGTTTGAGATAATCGCTTAAATTAAGGAAGATTTGAATAAATGATCTTGTTTTATTCGTTTAAATTTTAATGGTTGAATGAAAAGGGAACTCCTATGCTAGATATGTTAGGTAAATTGATTCGGGGTTAGAGTCAAGGTTGACTAGATTAAACAATAGGGCAGTTTTAGGGCACATGTTTTGTGCACCCATGGTTTTTTGGCTCATGGAATTGCATGTAATGAAACCTATAAAAGGCTTGAAGGGCTTCATTGTAAGGCATGCATGGAATGAGTTGTGAAGACTCACATGGCCAGATTGTCTAAAGTTTTGGCCAAGACTAATGAAATTTCATTAGAATGGGGTTTCAAGAAGTTGGGGTTTTTCAGAGTTAAATATTGTATATTTATGTTTTATTATTGTTACTGTCTTTATTATTTTTTCTCACCAAAAATAAGTTAATATTCTCTGGGAAGTTTTCTTCATTTGATATCAGAGACATCAGAGAGATGCTTCTGTTGCCAAAGGTTCTTTTATTGGCATGATGGAAAGAAAGATTAGCAAAAATTTGTTGTTATTGCTCGTAAGATGACTATTGAAAATGATAGTTGTGGATCACATTAAAGAGCAAACTATATTCAGATCTAGTACAGATGTGGATCTCGATTCTTCTCAATGAAGGTGATTTCGAAGCATACATCGAAAGTGTGTCCCATGGTGGATGTTGTGAAAACCAGAAGCGGAGTCGACAAGGGCTTCTCTTGGACATTCAGATCTGCGCCAAAGAAATCGATGTGAGACTTGAGCTGCATAGATTTGAGATCCCAAAAACGGTTCAACGGTCATGGTATTCATGGGATTCTCGATGAAGCATTCTCAAGTTAGAGACTGCGTGGAGCCTGTTATTGTCATCTATCGTGTGATGCTCTAATCACCGTCTCATGGTTAGTTGAATCACATGGTTGCGACCTGCACTGAAGCGAAGTCCTGCAGGAAACAAAGAGAGCTCCTGCATGTTGAGGAAGTCGTGAAGGGACTTGCAGCGTGAATGTTGGCAGCGACATGGAGATGAGTTTTAAAACGTGAATGTTGGCAGCGACCGATGACGGCCCAATCCACCACCGTCGGGTTTCAGTGGAAACAGCTCCAACGTATCTTCCGATAGTGAGCTATAGGCCGCGTCCACTTCATCTCCGATTCCAAACTCTATTGAACCTTCTTTGCATGGTTATGATATTCTTTGCATGTAATCTCAATGGAAAATTACATTAAGAATATTGTAATTATACTCACATCGGATTCCTCTTTAACCACTGCCCTGCGTTGCCTCTCCACTTGATCTCCGATTCGAATCGGAGATCAAGTAAATAGGCAATCGCAGGGTAATATCCAACATGGACCTCTGCTCACTGTTCACCGATACGTGTTGGAGCTGTTTCCAGTGACACCCTACGGTGGTGGATTGGGACTTGGAATGTTGATTACTGAGAATCAAGAGTCCTTCGATGATGCTCTCCCTATTCTGATTAATTCCAATTTTCAATTTTATTTACCTCCATCGACGCCATTGATCAATCCCGAGAGGGAAAACTTTATGGTCGCAGCTGCGTTAATGTGGGTGGTTGCCATGATTTTATAGTCCGGAAGCAGAAAGCACATATTGGTTTACATTCAGGCATACTGAATATAAACTTTCGAGTGATTTTATAGTTCAGAAGCATATATTGGCTTTACATTCAACCATATTGAATATTAACATTGAGTATACAGATTTATTGTTATCTAAAATTTATTATTATATTAGTTTTGAAGGTAAATGGGTGTATGAGATATTTTTCTTGTGAGATAAGGAATTATCTACAGGTTGTTTGTATTTAAAAGTGCACTAAGTTGTATAAACTTTAATTACTGCAAGTAATTACCTTATACAAGAGAAGACATGCAATTAACCGTGAGATTCATTCAAACTATACAATAACGTTATTTTAACCTCACACATCTATATCTCCATACTTTTTAATTTGTGGGACATGTATCTCAAAGATATATTTGAGTGAAGTCTGAAAAATCTAACTACTTTATGTTTCTCTAAATTTCAAATTATAACCTCTTACAAACCAAACCAAAAAATAAAAAGTAAAAATTAATAAATTATATCACAAATATGTTTATCATTTAAAATTGAAAATTGAAATAATGATAAAATTAATTTGCCTGATTTTAAACTCATCTCACTTTTAATTTTAAATATTATATCTATAGATATATGATGTTTAAAGATGAAATTATTATTATTATAGTATTTTTATTTATTATTATTATTATAATATTTTTATTTGAGCTATAAATTCACATTGAATATTAAAAAAAAGTTAGAATCACTATTATTTATTATTATTATTATTTTTCTACTATTTGTATTTTTATTTGTTATATTTTTTGAAAATTTTTTAAAGATATTTTGATAGAATTATTCTGGAAAAATTAGTTGAAACAATAAATTTAAAATGAAAACTGATTACCACCTAAATTTATTTTCAATTTTATATTGAGAAAATAAAATGTAATTTTACTCATAGTATTTTTGTAATCCATAACCTAAAATGTACTTAGATGTTCACATTGTCAAATATTATGTACTTAGATATCCACACTCTCAAATATTAAGATTGTGATTATGTAAGAATTTATATTTATCAATGCCAGGTGGGTGAACAATATTTATTATCTCTTTATTTAATTGGAATTCACAACCATTTTTTCATTTATTTTTGGATGTATGAAATTTAAGAGCTGGAAGAGATGTGTCAAAGTATGTTATAATGAAATAAATAAATAAAATTAATATGATTTTTAAAATAATAATAATATTAAAAAATATATATTTGATATTATATTTTTTTAATAATATTTTAAAAAAATAGAAATATTGTAGCTAATGATGAGGATTAATAGGATTGCAAATAACTTGGTTAAGTCTCACTCTGAGTATGAATTATTTTGTGGTTAAAACTCACTATCATAACCTCTCAAGCATGGGGAGTTACCAAAGCCACATGGGATCAAAGCTCATTGAGGCTAGTTGTGCCTTAGGTGGACTTGGGTGGCGGATCCTCAAGCCACATGTCAAGAGTGGATGATCACACAAAAATTGACAAAAAAAAAAAAAGTATGGATTATTTTTTGGCCACACTTATTTCATGTTTATCTCTTTTTAGGAGAATATTCTTCATACAGTTAAATATAAGGAAATAATAAGGATAACAGAAGGATGAAAACATTCAAACCTAAATCTCTTTATTAATTTGATTTGTTTTTCATTATTAGTTTTATTTTTAGTTGGAGGAAATACGGTTTAATTATAAGTTTGGCTTTGGAAAAATTCAGTTTCAAAGAAATAGGGTTTGATTATCACTTTGGTTTTAAGTTGTGTAATAATGTAATGTTAACATCACACAAACCAAAATAATGTATGTGTCCCTCTTAATTGTGGGAGAAGGGACCCCTCTAAGAAGTTATTTGAGTGAAGTTTACCAAAGTGTACATACCCTATCTTCCTAGATTTGAACTTATAAAGCACATGTTATATCATAATTATGTTTCTATATTTAAGTTTCTAAATTCAAATATAGCAATAAAGTTAATCTACATAAACTTAAGTTCATATGATTTTTAATTTCGAATTTATGATGTTTCCAAACTTCAAAGATATGAATTTATAAGGTTGAAATCATTTTTTGTTATTATTATTGTTATTTGAATAAAAAAAAAATAGTATTTATGTTTGTTTCATATATTCACATTGAGCATTAAAAAATTACACTCCATAAGTGTACATGAATTTAAATTCATGTGAGAATATCTTAATTATCGATTTATCATTTTTCAAAATGTATGAGGTCAATAGTTAATTTAATTAATTTAAGTTTTTCTTTTTCAATATAAAAATGTTCTACTTCTCTTTATATGCATATGCTAGATTTATGTTGAATATTAAAAAAATTACACATTTTCCTTTACGATTCCCCATATGGTTATTAATATTTATTGTACACAAAGTGAATGGATATTGTGTGTACACTAACGAGAAGGATGGTGGACACTCAATGGATCTTGTGTGTGCATTAATGGGAAATATGATGAACTTGAGTTTTCACAAAGTGGATGGAGTAATAAACTGGTATGATTGTGCAAGGTGAAAATTTTGGGTAAAGAAAATTACTAATTTAAATCCATGGAAAGAGAATGGGAGGAGGAAAGATGTGGCCTTTTAATACTATTTATTGCTAGAAAATCATGAAGGAAGAAATATTTTCTCATTCTTGATAATTAATTATTATGCTTCTTGTTATTATGATTCTTTATATATCTTTTCTTTTATTTCATAAAGCAATTACCAAAGTAGCAACACATAAAATAATTGACACCAGATGTAGGCACTATCTCATGGAAAAACCTCCCTTGAGGGGAAAACCCACACGAGATAATTGTTCCTTTCAATAATATTATTTAATACTCTTCACCCTATACATATACTAGACGTTCCCTCCACACAATGTCAACCTCCCAGATATTTGACCCCTTTCTAGCAACTTCAACTAGGCAACGAGAGAACACAACTTCCTAGAGGAACAAAACATGGAAGACTTCAATCTCCCAATCTAGGGCATGAAATTGAGAGAGAGTGAGGCACAAATTTTTTTTTTTTAATATTCTCCTTACTTAGACGTCCCCATACTCACACTTCTTTCACCCTCCGGCCAACAGACTTCCAAATTTTTAGAGTTACAAGAGATATCAAACTTGCTATGAGAGAGTGTGCTCCAAATGAATTAAATTTGTTTCTTTTTATAGGCTCCATGTGAAGTGGAATAAGTGTATCTTAAGAAGCCATGATCCCCTTTATGTAATTTTGTGTGGAGGTCACATAATTCATATTTTAATCAATATTAAACACTTTTACATGATTCAAAATACCAAAAAGAGTCTCTGTAAATGTACAATAAATCTATAAATTTAGAAAATTGCTAGAATTACTGAATGGGGACTTTTACCTAAAACATGGTGAACCAAGGCAATCGCAGGGTAATATCTAACATGGACCTGTGCTCACTATTCACCGATACGTATTGGAGCTGTTTCCACTGAAATCCCACGATGGTGGATTGGGACTTGGAATGTTGATTACTGAGAATCAGGAGTCCTTCGATGATGCTCTCCCTATTCTGATAAATTCCAATTTTAATTTTTATTTACCTCCATCGACGCCATTGATCAATCCTCGGAGGGAAAACTTTACGGTCGCAGCTGCGTCGGCTCATATAATTTGTGTGGCTGCCATGATTTTATAGTTGGGAAGCAGAAAGCACATATTGTTTTACATTCATGGATACTGAATATAAACTTTTGAGTGATTTTATAGTTTAGAAGCATATATTGGCTTTACATTCAAGCATATTGAATATTAAATTTGAGTATACACATTTATCGTTAGCTAAAATTTATTATTATATTAGTTTTGAAAGTAAATGGCTGTATGAGATATTTTTCTGGTGAGGTAAGGAATTAGCTACAAGTTATTTGCATTTAAAAGTGCTCTAAGTTGTATATATTTATTTTAATTACTGGAAGTAATTACCTTATATAAGATAAGACATGCAATTGGCCGTGAGATTCATTCAAACTATACAATAACCTAATTTTAACCTCACACATCTATATTTCCATACCTCTTAATTTGTGGGACAAGGGATCCCAAAAATATATTTCAGTGAAGTCTGAAAAGTCTAACTACTTTATGTTTTTCTAAATTTCAAATTATGAACTCTTACAAAACAAACAAACAAAAATAAAAAATAAAAATAAATAAATTATATCACAAATATGTTTATTATTTAAAATTGAAAATTGAAATAATGATGAACATAAAATATGGTGATTAATATTTATTGTACACAAAGTCAATGGATATTGTGTGTACATTAACCAGAAGGATGGTGGACACTCAGTGGATCTTGTGTGTGCGTTAATGGGAAATATGATGAACTTGAGTTTGCACAAAGTGGATGGAGTATTAAGCTGGTATGATTGTGCAAGGTGACAAGTTTGCCTAAAGAAAATTACTAATTTAAATCCATGGAAAGAAAATGGGGGGAGGAAATATGTCGCCTTTTAATAGTATTTATTGTTAGAAAATCGTGAAGGAAGAAATAGTTTCTTATTCTTGATAATTAATTATTATACTCCTTGTTATTATGATTCTTTATATATTCTTTCTTTTAGTTCATAAATAAATTGCCAAAGTAGCAACACATAAAACAATTGACACCAGATGTAGGCACTATCTCATGGAAAACCCCCTTGAGGGGAAAACCAGACGAGATAATTGTTCCTTTCAATAATATTATTTAAGAATATTCACCCTATACATATACTAGACCTTCCCTCCACACCAAGTTAACCTCCCAAATATTTGACCCCTTCCAGCAACTTCCATTAGGCATCGGGAGAACACAACTTCCTAGAGTAGCAAAACATGGAAGACTTGGATCTCCCAATCTAGGGCACAATTCCTAGAGTAGCAAAACATGGAAGACTTGGATCTCCCAATCTAGGGCACAAAATCGAGAGAGAGCGAGGAACAAAATTTTTGTTTTTAATATTCTCCTTAGACATCCCCTACTCACACTTCTTTCACCCTCCCGCCAACACACTTCCAAATTTTCCAAGTTGCAAGAGATATAAAACTTGCTATGAGAGAGTGTGCTCCAAATGAATTAAATCCGTTTCCTTTTATAAGCTCTAGGTGAGGTGGAATAAGAGTATCTTAGGAAGCCATGATACCCTTTATGATGATTTTGTGTGGAGGTCACATAATTCATATTTTAATCAATATTAAACATTTTCACATGATTCAAAATACCAAGAAGGGTCCCCTTAAATGTACAATGACTCTATAAACTTAGAAAATTTCTAGAATTACTGAATGGGGACTTTTACCTAAAAAATGGTGACCCGACCATGAAACCCATTCTCTCATAAGTCACAATATTAAAATAAAAGTTATTTTAATTATTCTTTTGTCAAGTACATTACAAGATGCCTCAATTACATTAAATGAAGGCTGAACCTAGATGTATTTTCCAACACTCCCTCTTAACTACGGATGTATTCATCATATATAAATACAATGGAACATCTCATACTATATGAAAAATGAAGAAATTTAGGAACTACAACGCCATGGACTATATTCCTCACGAGGGAAATATATACATTGGTCTCTCAACAATTTAGGCACCGTAATGCCACGAAATTTATTCCTAACCAAGGAAATCTATCCATATGGGACTAATATGGATTCGATATTTTAGCCCCTTTATATTAGGCTTACATTATAACCATCAAATCACATGACAAAAAGCGAATCTGCCACAGGGCAGGTTCACCTTTCAGTTAAACAAAATGAATCTGCAATCTTCATTTCCATGTCAAAACTGCAAATTCATTATCCAAATCTTCAATCCCGATACTGGGACCTATGGATATAGGCCCATTCCACTTCCACTGTGCCACTTCTGTGCTTACACATAGGAACATTTATCGATGAAGCTCATAAATAATTTTTATAATCCCAACCAACAACGTTGGTTGCCTTTAGACTTAAACCCCCAAATTAAACATGGATTGCAGTTATAACATATATTAGAAGCAACCAAAAGAAAGAATAACATTGAACTTTCGACCAGCAACGTCGGTCCACCTTCACACACTTCCAACTGCAATTCAAAAATGTTCGGTTGTATTACTTCATAAAACCACTCAAAGGAAAACATGTTTCAGTCTTTGGCAATGACATATTAAATCACGTTTGATGCTGTGAATCGATCCAAGCCACCATGTCGATTGAATCAATTGATATCGATTCAATTTAAAGAGTCTCATACCCAATTTCAGATACTATGATATTTCTTGCGTCTTCCAATATAAGACCAAGTCTCAGCGATTTTGTTAACGAAGCCTTCACTCAGAACTATACGCATGCAATTCATAACCAGAGGGTGAATTCAAGCGTTATATTTAATATAGGTGCATATACACAACGACATCCTCTATGGTTATAGTCCAGCAGATATGGGTCGATTTTAATCGATTCCAATTAATTTCAGCCAACAGATCTCCACACAAATTAACGCATGCAGTTTATACACAGCCGCACAATAACTCTTTACCCAGAACTAATTTGTATTCAGTTCATACGCATTAAATTCATACCCTGTTTTACACAGGCATTTAATTCGCCTAGTCTGCAACAATCTCACGCTTGTAAAACATGATTGAAAACATAAAACTAAACCAAAAAATAAATCATATTCAGATGCAAATATACATAGAAATCACACATAATCAGTATTTCTATTATATACAATTTTTCACACATAATTAGTATTTTCATTATATACAAGAACATCGCTTACAAACATCTAAGGCATTTCAGCGTGCCAATTCATTTTCATGTTTATCTCTTTTTATGAGAATATTCTTCATACAATTAAATATAAGGAAATAATAAGAATAACATAAGGATGACAACATTCAACCCTAAATCTTTTTATTAATTTGATTTGTTTTTCATTATTAGTTTTATTTTTAGTTGCAGGAAATACGGTTTAATTATATGTTTGGCTTTAGAAAAATTCAGTTTCAAAGAAATAGGGTTTGATTATCACTTTGGTTTTAAGTTGTGTAATAATGTAATGTTAACATCACACAAACCAAAATAGTGTATGTGTCCCTCTTAATTGTGGGAGAAGGGACCCTTCTAAGAAGTTATTTGAGTGAAGTCTACCAAAGTGTACATACCCTATCTTCTTAGATTTGAACTTATAAAGCACATGTTATATCATAATTATGTTTCTATATTTAAGTTTCTAAATTCAAATATAACAATAAAGTTAATCTACATAAACTTAAGTTATTTATCATGTTTCCAAACTTCAAAGATATGAATTTATAAGGTTGAAATCCTTTTTTGTTATTATTATTGTTATTTGAATACAAAAAAAAATAGTATTTATGTTTGTTTCATATATTCACATTGAGCATTAAAAAATTACACTCCATAAGTGTACATGAATTTAAATTCATGTGAAAATATCTTAATTATGGATTTATCATTTTTCAAAATGTATGAGGTCAATAGTTAACTTAAGATTTTCTTTTTCAATCTAAAAATGTTCTACTTCTCTTTATATGCATATGCTAGATTTATGTTCACTATTAAAAAAATTACACTTTTTCCTCTTTGTGGGCACATATTTCTAGCACACCATTAAAATAATTTTTTACCATTGAAGCAATATTTTATTATTAATCTGCTTGATGTTGTGACACACAAGACAGTGGCTTACTCGTGCCCCATATGGTTATTAATATTTATTGTACACAAAGTCAATGGATATTGTGTGTACACTAAGAGAAGGATGGTGGACACTCAATGGATCTTGTGTGTGCATTAATGGGAAATATGATGAGCTTGAGTTTTCACAGAGTGGATGGAGTAATAAACTGGTATGATTGTGCAAGGTGAAAATTTTGGGTAAAGAAAATTACTAATTTAAATCCATGGAAAGAGAATGGGGGGAGGAAAGATGTGGCCTTTTAATAGTATTTATTGTTAGAAAATCATGAAGGAAGAAATATTTTCTAATTCTTGATAATTAATTATTATGCTTCTCGTTATTATGATTCTTTATATATCCTTTCTTTTATTTCATAAAGTAATTACCAAAGTAACAAAACATAAAATAATTGACACTAGATGTAGGCACTATCTCATGGAAAAACCCCCCTTAAGGAGAAAACCCACACGAGATAATTGTTCCTTTCAATAATAGTATTTAATACTCTTCACCCTATACATATACTAGATGTTCCCTCCACACCATGTCAACCTCCACACCATGTCAACCTCCCAGATATTTGACCCCTTTCTAGCAACTTCCACTACCCACCGGGAGAACACAACTTCCTAGAGGAACAAAACATGGAAGACTTCAATCTCCCAATCTAGGGCATGAAATCGAGAGAGAGCGAGGCACAAAATTTTTGTTTTTAATATTCTCCTTACTTAGACGTCCCCATACTCATACTTCTTTCACCCTCCGGCCAACAGACTTTCAAATTTTTCGAGTTACAAGAGATATCAAACTTGCTATGAGAGAGTGTGCTCCAAATGAATTAAATTTGTTTCCGTTTATAGGCTCCAAGTGAGGTGGAATAAGTGTATCTTAAGAAGCCATGATCCCCTTTATGTGATTTTGTGTGGAGGTCACATAATTCATATTTTAATCAATATTAAACACTTTTACATGATTCAAAATACCAAGAAGAGTCTCCTTAAATGTACAATGAATCTATAAATTTAGAAAATTTCTAGAATTATTGAATGGGGACTTTTACCTAAAACATGCTGACCCAAGGCAATCGCAGGGTAATATCCAACATGGACCTGTGCTCACTATTCACCGATACGTATTGGCGTTGTTTCCACTGAAACCCCACGATGGTGGATTGGGACTTGGAATGTTGATTACTGAGAATCAGGAGTACTTCGATGATGCTCTCCCTATTCTGATTAATTCCAATTTTAATTTTTATTTACCTCCGTCGATGCCATTGATCAATCCTCGGAGGGAAAACTTTACGGTCGCAGCTGCGTCGGCTCATATAATTTGTGTGGTTGCCATGATTTTATAGTTGAGAAGCAGAAAGCACATATTGTTTTACATTCAGGGATACTGAATATAAACTTTTGAGTGATTTTATAGTTTAGAAGCATATATTGGCTTTACATTCAAGCATATTGAATATTAAATTTGAGTATACACAATTATTGTTAGCTAAAATTTATTATTATATTAGTTTTGAAAGTAAATGGCTGTATGAGATATTTTTCTGGTGAGGTAAGGAATTAGCTACAAGTTATTTGCATTTAAAAGTGCTCTAAGTTGTATATATTTTAATTACTGGAAGTAATTACCTTATATAAGATAAGACATGCAATTAGCCGTGATCCCAAAAATATATTTCAGTGAAGTCTGAAAAGTCTAACTACTTTATGTTTCTCTAAATTTCAAATTATGAACTCTTACAGAACAAAAAAAACAAAAATAAAAAATAAAAATAAATAAATTATATCACAAATATGTTTATTATTTAAAATTGAAAATTGAAATAATGATGAACATAAAATATGGTGATTAATATTTATTGTACACAAAGTCAATGGATATTGTGTGTACATTGACCAGAAGGATGGTGGACACTCAGTGGATCTTCTGTGTGTGTTAATGGGAAATATGATGAACTTGAGTTTGCACAAAGTGGATGGAGTATTAAACTGGTATGATTGTGCAAGGTGACAAGTTTGCCTAAAGAAAATTACTAATTTAAATCCATGGAAAGAAAATGGGGGAGGAAATATGTCGCCTTTTAATAGTATTTATTGTTAGAAAATCATGAAGGAAGAAATAGTTTCTTATTCTTGATAATTAATTATTATGCTCCTTGTTATTATGATTCTTTATATATTCTTTCTTTTAGTTCATAAATAAATTGCCAAAGTAGCAACACATAAAACAATTGACACCAGATGTAGGCACTATCTCATGGAAAAACCCGCTTGAAGGGAAAACCAGACGAGATAATTGTTCCTTTCAATAATATTATTTAAGAATCTTCACCCTATACATATACTAGACCTTCCCTCCACACCAAGTTAACCTCCCAAATATTTGACCCCTTCCAGCAACTTCCATTAGGCATCAGGAGAACACAACTTCCTAGAGCAGCAAAACATGGAAGACTTCGATCTCCCAATCTAGGGCACAAAATCGAGAGAGAGCGAGGAACAAAATTTTTGTTTTTAATATTCTTCTTAGACATCCCCTACTCACACTTCTTTCACCCTCCCGCCAACACACTTCCAAATTTTCCGAGTTGCAAGAGATATAAAAATTGCTATGAGAGAGTGTGCTCCAAATGAATTAAATCCATTTCCTTTTATAAGCTCTAGGTGAGGTGGAATAAGCGTATCTTAGGAAGCCATGATCCCCTTTATGATGATTTTGTGTGGAGGTCACATAATTCATATTTTAATCAATATTAAACATTTTTACATGATTCAAAATACCAAGAAGGGTCTCCTTAAATGTACAATGACTCTATAAACTTAGAAAATTTCTAGAATTACTGAATGGGGAATTTTACCTAAAACATGGTGACCCGACCATGAAACCCATTCTTTCATAAGTCACAATAATAAAAATAAAAGTTATTTTATTTATTCTTTTGTCAAGTACATTACAAGATGCCTCAATTACATTAAATGAAGACTAAACCTAGATGTATTTTCCAACACTCCCTCTTAAATACGCATGTATTCATCATATATAAATACAATGGAAGATCTCATACTATATGAAAAATGAAGAAATTTAGGAACTACAATGCCATGGACTAGATTCCTCACCAGGGAAATATATACATTGGTCTCTCAACAATTTAGGCACCGTAATGCTACGAAATTTATTCCTGACCAAGGAAATCTATTTATATGGGACTAATATGGATTCGATATTTTAGCCCCTTTATATTAGGCTTACATTATAACCATCAAATCACATGACGAAAAGCGAATCTGCCACAGGGCAGGTTCACCTTTCAGTTAAACAAAATGAATCTGTAATCTTCATTTCTATGTCAAAACTGCAAATTCATTATCCAAATCTTCAGTCCCTATACTAGGACCTATGGATATAGGCCCATTCCACTTCCACTGTGCCACTTATGTGCTTACACATAGGAACATTTATGGATGAAGCCCATAAATAACTTTTATAATCCCAACCAACAACGTTGGTTGCCTTTAGACTTAAACCCCCAAATTAAACATGGATTACAGTTGTAACATATATTAGAAGCAACCAAAAGAAATAATAACATTGAACTTTCGACCAGCAACGTCGGTCCACCTTCACACATTTCCAACTGCAATTCAAAAATGTTCGGCTGTATTACTTCATAAAACCACTGAAAGGAAAATATGTTTCAGTCTTCGGCAATGACATATTAAATCACGTTTGATGCTATGAATCGATCCAAGCCACCATGTCGATTGAATCAATTGATATTGATTCAATTTAAAGAGTCTCATACCCAATTTCAGATACTATGATATTTCTTGCGTCTTCCAATACAAGACCAAGTCTCAACAATTTTGTTAACAAACCCTCCACTCAGAACTATACGCATGCAATTCATAACCAAAGGGTGAATTCAAGCGTTCTATTCAATATAGGTGCATATACACAACGACATCCTCTATGGTTATAGTCCAGTAGATATGGGTCGATTTTAATCGATTGCAATTAATTTCAACCAACAGACCTCCACACAAATTAACACATGCATTTTATACACAGCCGCACAACAATTCTTTACCCAGAACTAATATGTATTCAGTTCTTACGCATTCAATTCATACCTTGTTTTCCACATGAATTTAATCCGCCTAGTCTGCAACAATCTCACGCTTGTAAAACATGACTGAAAACATAAAACTAAGCCAAAAAATAAACCATATTCAGATGCACAGATACATAAAAACCACACATAATCAGTATTTCTATTATATACAATTTTTCACACATAATCAATATTTCTATTATATACAAGAACATCGCTTACAAACATCTAAGGCATTCCTGCCTCAGTGCCAATTCCTTTTCTGGTTACATTGTACTTCTACTATCTCTCCCTCACACACTACAGACTCTCCTTTTTATAGTTTTTTACAAAAGATTAAGAAATGGTTACAGAAAACTAATGTTGTTTTAACAAATTTTGTCCCAAATTTGTGTGACTGTCCATGTGTCCACCTCTTCAGGTTTAGATTTCAAATTTAATTTGAGTTGGTTCAGATGCCCCTGCATCAGACTCATGAGGAAAAACATTTTATGACCTCCTCCTCAAATGTCTTCTACAACTATCAGGAATTATTCTGTGGAAATGATCCTTGTGATCTTCCTGTGACAACATGCTTGAACAATTCTACCAACGTCCTCTGTGGAATTGTTCTCTGTGAGCTGTAGCAAAACCTCTGCAATAGCAGGTTCTCCACGCTACCAGATACCTCACCAAGCTTTTCTCCTGAGCTCAGTCTTTTGGCATCACTATGGTTCTCTCCTCTCGAACCATTTGAGCACTCTTTCTCTAGGCTCCTGCAATCTTCTCACCTTCCTCTATTTCTACCATCACAAAACATAAAAATCACAAGCTTAACAAAATTGTACCTCTTTTTTTTTCGCATGCAAAAACTCCTTCCCCGAGGAAATATTTTGTCGCTCTAATACCACTTGATGAAAAGCGAATCTGCCATAGGGTAGGTTCACCTTTCGGTTAAACAAAATGAATATGCAATTTTCATTTCCATGTCAAAACTACAAATTCATTATCCAAATCTTTAGTCCCGATCCTAGGACATATGGATATAGGCCCATTCCACTTCCACTATGCCACTTATGTGCTTACATATAGGAACGTTTATCGATGAAGCCCATAAATAAGTTTTATAATCCCAACCAACAACGTTGGTTGCCTTTAGACTTAAACCCCTGAATTAAACATGGACTGTAGTTATAATATATATCATAAGCAACCAAAAGAAAGCATAACATTGAACTTTCGACCAGCAACACCGGTCCACCTTCACGCGTTTCCAACTGGAATTCAAAAACGTTCAGTTGTATTACTTCATAAAACCACTAAAAGGAAAATATTTTTCAGTCTTTGGAAATGTCATATTAAATCACGTCTGATGCTATGCATCGATCCAAGCCACCATTTCAATTAAATCAATTGATATTGATTCAATTTAAATAGAGTTTCGTACCCAAGTTCAGATACTGTGATATTGCTTGCGTCTTTCAATACAAGACCAAGTCTCAGCGATTTTATTAACAGACCCTCCACTCAGAACTATACGCATGCAATTCATAACGAAAGGGCGAATTCAAGTGTTCCATTTAATATAGGTGCATATACACAATGGAATCCTCTATGGTTATAGTCCAGCAGATATGGGTCGATTTTAATCGATTCCAATTAATTTCAGCCAATAGATCTCCACACAAATTAACGCATGCGGTTTATACACAGCCGCACAATAACTCTTTACCCAGAAGTAATATGTATTCAGTTCTTACGCATTCAATTCATACCCTGTTTTACACAGGCATTTAATTCGCCTAGTCTGCAACAATCTCACGCTTGTAAAACATGATTGAAAACATAAAACTAAACCAAAAAATAAATCATATTCAGATGCAAATATACATAGAAATCACACATAATCAGTATTTCTATTATATACATTTTTTCACACATAATTAGTATTTCCATTATATACAAGAACATCGCTTACAAACATCTAAAGCATTTCAGCGTCAGTGCCAATTCCTTTTCTCGTTACATTATACTTCTCCTATCTCTCCCTCACACACTATGAGCTCTCCTTTTTATATATTTTTACAAAAGATCAAGAAACGGTTACAGAAAACTAAGTCTGTTTTAACAAATTTAGTCCCAAATTTGTGTGACTGTTCACGTGTCCACCTCTTCAGGTTCAGATTTCGAATTTAATTTCATTTGGTTCGGATGCCCCTGCATCATCACAAACCTAGGTGTGTATCAATGGTGAGAGCTCTGTGACACACACCACCCTTCCCTAATTTGGGACCTAGGCATCAACACAAAGTGCTGACCATATGTGCTCTAATGTAATTCTTCACTCACAAATTGTCAACACCCCTTGATCCAATAGATCGTGGATTACCAATATCTCCTAATCAAAAATATTTAATCTCTCCTAATAAAGAATATTCGTAACCAGCATGGTATCAAAATCTTCCGAGTGAATGTACATAAACAAATACAAACCTCCATGGTCTTCCATACAACTTGATGTTGCTTTTCAACTTATAGTAGGAATATACATTGAATCTCTAAAAGAATATTCTTTCATCATGTACTCTCATTCTCCCACTTTTTACGTAGTAACATATTCTCCAAATTTCATTCTTCAACCAAAACCAAGCTATGTCCTCCCTCTTAAACTGGGAGCATATTCATTCGAACTCCATCTTAATCTTATGGAGACCTTTTATATTCAAGCTTCCCGAGGGAGATCAACTTATTTTCATCGATGGAGAATACTTCATGGTTTCCAACCATTTCATGAGAGTTATCATCATCATCATCATCCTTATCACATCAATGAGCATCTTCACCGTATTGAAGAATATGTACCTACAAAACTTAGGTATAAAATACAAAAATACCTACAGAGGCATCAATTTACGCATATCAAAATCATGGAACCATTTCAACTTTATACATATGATATACCCAAACGTAATTACAAACAAGAGACATATTCTCTTCAAAATTTTACTTGGGACTTTGTCATAAACCCTAGGTTACTTCATAACAACTTTGATTCTATATTGGGTTTCAATGTTTATTTGAAAGGTGTAACACACCCTACTACAACATATAAAAAACCATCTAATAAATTTAATTATATATCTACAAGATATCTAATAAAAATTCAGAATTAATATGTTAGACTTTCAAAGAGAGATTTATACAAATCCTAGATTTCATAAAAAAGAATCAATCAAAGTAAATCACAACATAGTCATTAACATAACCAAATTCCACTAGAGTTAGTTGCAAACCGTATATTTTGAATAAAATATAAAATCTAATAAAAACTCATATTTTAATCAATCTTACACAAATCTAAAACCATCATATTGTCATTATTCATTGGATATTTTCACTTCTATTAAGGTTCAACTTCAAAACCCTAGAAATTCATTTTCACTACCTCAATAATCATTATATCAATAGATCTCAAATTTATATCACACATACTAGAGAATTTAACTACTACTAGGGTTTAGCTACAAAACGCTAGATTTCCAAATATCATCATCCTAGAATCTCATAGAAGTATTTATATTCAATCCTAAGACTTATGACCGTAAATAGCTAGGTCAACAGATCTACCTAGGAAATCATTATCATTAAAAGGCATATCATATGCTAGAAAAAATTAATACATTATACATACACTCACGTAGAACAAGCTAGGGTTTCAACAAAAAAGGACATATCTTCATATACCTAGGGTTTCATGCAAAGGTATTTTATATAATAGTCAAACAATATAACAAATTTGATTAGACCATGATTTGATTAGACAAACACACACATAAAAATGAAATAATTTCTAAGACATTATAAGTGTCTTCCTTACACATTCGACCAAACCCTAATGAGTTAGGATTTCAACATAGTAACATAAAAAAACCAATATTATCAACATTTAAAATGTTCCAAATTTTAGACCTTATCATTCAACCTTAACAAGTTAGGTTTTCCTAATCATACCAAAATCTCAAATATGAAATCATCAATAAAACTTCAAATAAAATTTCATAATATCCCTAAGAAGTTTTAGGTTTACAGACATTCACATTAGCATACACTTCAGTTGGCATTTTCTAGAACCTGTCTAGGGTTCTACAAAAAAAATTTAGAATATGAGTGGGGTGGGTAGATCTATCAAGCAATGAATCACCGAGAACAATAATCATTATAATTCAATATCTATAGGCACAAAAATGTTAGTAATAGACTGTCAAATGAAAACATCTTTAATATAAAGAAATAAATGATTTTAAAGCATACCTTTTTTATTAACAAACGTTGTCTTGAGTGGTCCTTCTTCATACTTCTTAAGAATATAGAAGATGTTTTCCTAATCAAGACCATAAAGGGAGAAAGGTTATTAATATTAATATAATCAAAACTTAAATAAATACATGAAACAAAAAACTGAAAAGAAATGAGATACTTATCTTTTCGAGTTGTTGGGGTATCTCTCCAAAGCTTGAGGGACAATTATAAACTTATAAAAACAATAAAATGTATTCTCCAAGAACACATTAGAAACCTATAAATCCTAAAACATAAAAATATGAAATAAGATATCTAAAGCTACAAGCACATGAATTAGTAGTGTAACTCCCTAATGTCAAATTCTTTGTGGTTGACTTTATTTTCGTCTCCCTCTTCAACAATGTTGAATTGATATATTACTCTCTTCTTATTTATCAACTTGTCAGGAAAATCACTCCTATAGTTACCCTTGTTATGGAATTGATAGCATTCTACCTTAGACATGTCAACTTTCTTCCTTTCTCATTTTAATTTTGTTCCTTTATGTTTAGCAATAAAGGAATTTGATATCCTTCAGAATTGGTAGCTAATGAGATCCTCGATTCGTCCTGACTGCTGGAAGTCCATAGTTCTTCAAAGGTGGGAGCTTCCTTCCAACTGTTAAGTACTTCAACAAATGCACCCCAACTAGGTGGCAATCCAAATAAGGTAGTGATCATGAGTTATTTATCTAGAACAATTTCATTAATGGACAAAATATCATCCTTTATTCTTGTTATGTTCACAAAGAAGAAGGCCATTATGTCTTCTTTAGTCATCTTCATAGACCTTAGCTCATTCTTCAAACTTGCTACTTGACCAATGTTCTGAATAGTGAATAAATTTAACAAGACTTCATACATTTCTTGAGAATGGTCAACGTTGGATATGAATGGGACAAGGTTTTCCTTTATTACTTCTAGCATTAGAGTCATGGCCAACAATTCTACTTCCATGAATTTTACTTTCTCACCAGATTCACTGGAATCATTTGTACGCTTATTTACTTTTCCTTTCACTAAGTCCAGTACCTTATTCTTTTTGAAGATTAGGTCAATTCTCTTCTTCTAGGACCTGAAATTTGAGACTCCTTCAAGTTTGTTTTCTCCTTTTATTTTGTTAGACACATTCCTAGAGTGTACTAGATTCATTCCATGATATCATTCTTTGAAATGTTTCTTTATTAAGTGTTGAAGGCTACCTTGTTCTTCCTTATTTCACCAAAGCTCTAAAACAATGTTATAAAATCATAAAGGAATAAATATTTTCTTATCCTTGATAACTAATTATGATTATTCTTCTTATTATGATTCTATATATCTTATTTCCTTTAGTTTGTCAAGGAATTACCAAAGCAGCATAACATAAAATGAGAGACACTAGATGTAGGCACTCTGCCACGGAAAAACCCTCTTGAGGGGAAAGCCGAGTCTAGATGATTCTTACTTTCAATAGTATTCTTTGAGAATCTTCAACTTATACATATACAAGACATTCCCTCCACACCAAGTTAGCCTCCTAGATCTTCAATCCCTTTGGAGAAACTTCAACTAGGCACAAAAAACAAACAACTTTCAATAGTAGCAAAAATTTTAAGACTAGACATCCCAATATAGGGAACAAAATAGAGAGAGAGTGGCACCAAAATTTGTTTCTCTTATTCTCCTTAAACTTCCCGAAACTCACACTTCTTTCATCCTCTCGGCAACAAACTTTGAATTCTCCTAGCTACAAGAGATATCAAACTTGTTGTAAGAGAGTGTGTTCCAAATGAATTTGATTTCCTTCCTTTTATAGTATCCAAATGAGGTCAAATAGGTGTCTCTTATGCCGATATCATCCCCTTTAGTCTGACCTGGCATGGAGTTCACATGATGCATATTTTACTCAATACTAAACATGTTTAAATGATTCAAAAGCCCAAGAATAGTCTCTTTATATGTGCAATGACTCTATCAAATCAGAATAAATCGTAGAAGTTCTCAATAGGAACTTTGACCTAAAACATGGTGACCCAATCATGAAACTCATTCTTTAATAATTCATAATAATAGTAATAGTAATAATAATTATTTTATTTATTCTTTTGTCAAATACTTACAATATGAGTCAAGTACATTAAATGAAGACTAAATCCAATTACTTTTTCCAACATGTATTGATTCATTGAAGGAAAAATAAGGTGTAGGATTATCCCTATTTGTCGATATTGCCTAGTTTTAGTATCATTCATGTTCCCAAGCATGACCTTGCTATAAATTTTAGAAAATTGGGATAGTTCGTGGGAGAGGCTTGGATAAAAAGGTCAAGGGGTTGTGAGTTGGGGTGTCCTCTAATTTTTCTCTATGGATTTTGCAATGATTGTTCAATATTTCACCCCTTCTTGAGGTAACATTTTGGTTTGAATGTATGGTGAAGAAATTTTGGTCATATTGGAAGGAGAGGGGTTTTTTTGGGTGAACTTTGCCAATAAGAAGACCTGGGTCTCTTCCCCTTATATCCCTATAGAAATCAAAGAATACAATGATTTTTTTTCTTTTTATGGAATGTGGTGATAAGGGGTGGCAAGATTTATCTCAACTGCATTGTGATTATGGACTTCACTTCCATTTATAATTATTTTATTTTATCCTCCTTTCATATTTTTTCTATGTCATGGGGAATTCAGAACTCTAGGAATTCATTGGTCTAGTCTGGTTAAATTTTGTAAGTTAGTTTTGTTGTTGGTTTGTTTGGAAGTTTAAGTGGGTGCGTTGCCTGAGCTAGACAATCTCAACCTTTGTGAGGATATATTACCTATTTAATTGTGTTTGATATCTTGTTTTTGGTTTCAATTCCCTTAATCACTTTAATAGTAACGAAAGGTATGACTCTTTGGGAGGAGCTTACATGACTAAGGTAGGGGTCACTTGAATTTTTCTTATACATACTAGTTCCACTAGGTGTTCTTCTAGCATTGGTTGTGGTATATTACTCAAATTCCCACCCCCATGGTATTTTATAGAAATGAATTATGGTCTATTTCCTTTGTTAATATGTCAGGAAGAATTAGGGTTGTGGTTTTGGTGACCACACTCCTATGTTGGAGAAATTACCTCATGGATTTTCATACAGTTTCCTCTCCAGTGCGGGCTTGGAGCCTCTCACATTGGAAGACTTAATTGGGGGATTATCTGTTGTGGAAGTTACTATATTTCCCTTTTTGGGTGAGTGATTTTAAACATTTCTATTATTTGGTGTTCGAGAGAAACCACGAAGTATAATTCCACATCAAATGGTAAAAATCAAGAGAGGGGTTACATATTAAAAGGATGGAGCCCTAAGGGGACACTACTATATGAAAAAAATAGTTTAGGGATTCTCGGGCCGCTATCTTGAGTTAAAACTTCACCCTGTTTAGGAGGAAATTACCCAAGCCCAGGATACATCCCCCACACATAGATCTCCCTTATTTGACGCAGAGGTTTTAATCAACTATGATAATTTGATCCAAGTCACTCGGCATACCAAGGGTCTGTTCAATTAGTACATGAAAACTATAGACTTGTATTAGGAGGTGAAATTATTTTGAGGATGTAAATTGGTGGAAATATAGGGGCATCGAGAGGAAATCATGAATTCTTTTAATTGCATAGTCAGCCATATAGGGAGAATGGATCACAGGCTTGTCTAGATTGAGTATTATATGTGTAATAACCCGCTGTCACTAGAATATTATTTTGATTGAGATAAGTAGAATGGTGAAAATTCCATAAAAGGAATGGAAGTTATGTAAATACATAAATTTTAATAAATAAATTAAAGAATATGTAGATGCTTGGGAATGAGAAACCTAAAAAAATGATACTCCTACCAAATCAATCCTCATTGGAGAATGGGATTGGATAATACCTTTGTGATAATATTGGATAATACCTTCATAATAGTATTGGATAATTCCTTCATAATAATTATTCTAGAGAAAATTATAGATACACTTAATGGATAGGAGAGAAAGGTCCATTGATTTTCTTAGTTGGGGAAATATGCTAATCTTATAAAATCCTAAAAGTGTTGCGGGAGAGAATGTAATATTCCCAAATGGGGAAATGCAGTAATACATGCACTAAAAGCACATTTTCAAATATATATGTAAAAATAGTTAAATTCAGTCCATGGATCCATTCATTTATGCATTATAACAACCATATACAAAAGGATATTTGAAAAAAATCATGGTAGCTTAGTTAAACAAGCGTCCCAAGCCATTATTGCTCCAAAATCATGCAAAAAGAGGGGCTGCAACCATGAATAAAGCTGGAAATACCCTGAAAGTGTTATTTTATTACTCCTACAATAGTAGTAAGTTGTAAATCAGATCTAGAGCTGACATGTGCATAAAAATTCAGATCTATGTCACATCCATGCACTATACGGGCTCCTCTAATGAAACCCCTTGGGGTTTTCAGCAAAACACCATGTACAAAGTGTAGATCTGAGATCTAAGACTGTAGATCTACTGAAAATTACAGATATGGAAAGTGGATTTGTTCTGATATGAAAAATGAAAGTATCTCCTCCAATAGATCTCCAAAGTGAAGGGAATATTGCCAAAAATCGCAAAATCAGCTCTCCAAATGGTGCACTGAATCACCCTGCAACTGCTCCTTCAGGAATTATGCAGATCTGGATCAATACTGTGCTATAGGGGACAAAATTTAGTTGGAATGTAGTCGATATATGAAAATGAAGCTCAATACCTTCAATACTATCCCTCCAATGGATTAGAACACTCCTCCACTGAAAAGAAGCACTGAAATGCACTAGATCTGAAGATCTAGCTTCCACTTCCTGCAGCTTATTGAAACAGAAAAATCCTCAACATGATCTGCACTGTCAAAGGAAGATGAATCTTTTCCTTCAAACAAATATTGGACAATATGGTGTAAGACTCCTCCAAGAGCTACTCAATGGAAGAGGTGGGATTCCCAATCAAGAACACCATGTGCTAAACAACACTCTATCTCAGTTAAAGAACCAGAGAAAAAAATATGTCTAAACAGACCATATATCAGAAAATCATAAGCATAAGCTAACCCCATATGGTTGCCATCCTCTTCCCTATAAACAATGTGAGCCTCCTCACCTTGGGTCCCACTCATTAGGGTTTCCATCTTCATGCAATGAATCTCCCTCCAAAACTACGTTGTCCCATCATCAATACCACTCCTCCATAGCAACGCTGAGGGATTTGGTGAATCTTGACTGGATCTCCATGCATTGTCTTCTTCCACACTCAAGGTGGCTTTATTATATCTATCTAAACTGATCCATATTCCCACTGAGTTATGTCCGTTAATGTTTCACATCCTCCATAATAGCATAGTTGAATTGGTCAAAATTGAATTTGTCCACATGCATTTAGCCCTTGTGAAAACATGAAGGTGTTTTATCCAGTTGTAAATATGATCCCCTTTCCCATTAAGAGGGTTTTTATTACTGCTAAAAATATTTATGGGTCTCCCTACCCATTTATTCATCTAACTATGTGTTTGGAGAAAAATTAATATTCCAATTAGTTGCATGCTAATTTAGGAATATTATAGTCCTCCCCTCCCAAATGTTCCTTGTCCTCAAGCAACTACAAGGATAGAACTGAAGAGCCTCTTATATTCCTCCTGTAGCATCCTCAAGTGATAATTTCCACAAGTTGTTCTTCCCATATGTAGAAGTATGCCTTTGGTGAAAACCCCAATGGGATATCCATGGAAACAACAAGATGTGGTCTAGAGGCCTTGTCGAGGCATGGAATCAGAAATATATTGGGAATCATCATCCCCATGTGAAGCCTCCATCCCGAAGCTATCATCCACAAAAAGTGAGTCACCCTCCAACAGGGTAACTCCTGAAACATATCCTCCACCTTAGGCTCCTACAAAGAAGGTGGGTTGCATAACTATGTGGGATTTAAATTTCCATCCCACACTATCTCTCTCTCCACGTATGATAAGTGTAGAGTTATTTTTGAACATGGGCTGCAATACTGTTGCCTTTATGGATTAGAAAGGAAATAGGGTCCTCAAAGATCCGCCCCTTGGTTCTTACCCAAATCATCCCATACACAATGAATATGGAATTATCATCATATGGAATAAAAATGAGAGAAATACTAAAGATTTTACATAGTGTTGGATGGTACCAATAGTTTCTCAAGTAGTCACAACGCAGTTTTACCAACTGCAGTTTCAAACCACGATGTTGTAAGTTGTCTTCAGACAGATTGCTAGTTGTGCATGTCAACACACTTACTAGTGAATAGTAAATGGCATGGTATATCAAATCAACATACATAAAATAGTACAATGATCGCCCAAAGACATACAAGTAATGGCTATCTCCATCATAGATGTTGGTCCCAAAATGATGATGAAGCTCAAATAGAGGCTTGCCCTCTTGTGGAGCAATGCATTGTATAAGGATGGTAAGAGAATGCAAATACTATGTTATATAATCAATAATTGCACAAACATAATTATTACCATATATTGACATAAATATGATAATAAGACCCATGAATGACCTCTCTAGAGTGATATGATATAGTCCTATGAAGAGGTATAAACTATGTGCTACAAGTAGATATTTCTTCTTATGCTTGAAAATCCAAGTCAACAATATCACATCATGGTAATAGATGTGTCCATCCACTACTCCATCACTCTCATCTCCTTCAGGCTCATCAAGTGCATCATATGTGAAGTGATCATGGGGACACTCCATCAATAACCCCAAGTTCCCAAGTGACAGCAGTGTTGGCCTTTGTAATAAGGCTCCTGTCATCTCATAGCTCCATCCTTTGACACACCACATGTCAAAGCCATCAATCATAAGGCTGCCATATATGAGAGATTCATTTCCAAGTGAAAATACCTCCTGATCCTTCAAGGCTAAGGAGTAGCCCCTTTGCACCATGATAGTGCCATCTCCAACTCCTGCAAGATCATGCAAAGTATGGGAGAATATTAGCCCATACTTTATCAGTAACAGCCAAAGAAACAACAGCTCTAGTTGCCTCCCCACACCATCATCATATAAATCATGGATAAATATCATAATAGTTGATATGAAATATATAACACCACCCCAATACATCGAAAATCCTTGTTGCCATATGATGTAAGTGTCATGACAAATTCCATCCATACACATACCCCTTGAAGAAGGATATGTCACATAATGGCCAAACTTTTTCAAGAGTATCCAATGCAGTCTTGCCTCCTACTTCCCGGTATCATAAATCCGCAAGTGAATTTCCAACCTCTTGCTCATCAACATCACCCATCCAAACCATGGTGAGTGTCTATCATCATGTCCAAAAGTGGCATCCCTCCAATGGAGAATACCATCCTCCCAAATCAGATTTCTATCTTTGCATTTCATGGGATGCTGAAATGAAATCTCCTGGAGATATCCATATGAAGACCACTCATCAATGACCAATTTGAGCCCATAAGGATCCAAATAGGTGGTAGGAAAAAACCTCCCATCAAAATCAGTAGGGCGACGTTTGATTAAAATTCCTTTGAAAATCTGCTGGCTTTATTGTCTTCCATACCTTACTGTAGGTTCCACGCTGCTTCATATATATTTATGTTGTCTATGCAAGTGATGTCTCATATAGATATATATGTTTTCTTTGCAAATGTTGTCTCACATATATATATATATATATATATATATATATATATGTTGTCTACACCAACTCTCTTTTCACTGTATTGATATGTATTCACAATGTATCGGTCCATGTTGATTTGTTCCATGCTATCTAGGTCCTCACTATCTTGATCAACGCTTGTTTTTATATGTATCTGCACTTAATTTCATACCAGTGATATCGATTCACTGTGCTTCCTGCTATAATGTTTTCTCTGCAATATGTGTTCGATTCATTATCCTTGAAACTGCCCATGTGAATCCATTTATATAAAGGTTGATCCATTCCTTTCATTTAAGCCGACAGGAAATTTCCAACAGTCGAATTTCATTTTACTCGTGAGGGCCAACATGGTTTTGCCAAGTGCAACATAATGATTTAGTCACCCTTTTATAATTTACATAAAAAGAAAACATAAATATAATTTATTATGAAGACCTATCCTATTTACCTTTTTCAACACTCCGTCTTAACTAGGGAGCTATTCATAATGGTACTTGGTCATTATCAATCCTGAAGAGATCTCATAAGAAGAGTTGGATTTGTAACCCATTTTTTATAGCATCATATCAACCAGCATTTTCATAGTGCAAGGCCTTGACTAACAACCTCATCTCCCGAAGAGACAATGGGCTACAATGCTGGAGAGACCAATGACTTATAGACACCATCGTCATTGTCTCTCCAAGGTACATACTCCACTTGGGTTTTCACCAAGTATGACCTTACTGGACTATTCTTATCTTGGGTAGCTAACCCTCAAAGAATATTGGTCCACGACTACTTCTTTCTTGAATGCACTATACATTCTCAAGAAGTATCAGATGCTAGATGTTTACCAAATACTCCATTCTTTCTTCTACTGAAGACAAGAATGACGTTATATCTCTCCGTCTAACATAGGGAGGACATATCCACCAAACCAAGATTATCTCTTAAGTACCCAATCTTCTTGTTTGGAAGTGATTTTGTCAATATGTCAGCTACCTGCTCATCAGTAGGAATATACTGAAGTTGTAGGACTCCATTTTGTACTAGCTCACGTACATAATGATATTTTTTTTTAATGCATTTTGTCTTTCCATGAAAAATTTGATTTCCAGATAGGCATATACGATTGTTTTTATCACAATTTATCATAGTAGGGTCCATAGGTTTTTGAAATAAGTCACATAACAAATTCCTCAACTAGACTGCTTCTTTGCTTACTTCACAGGCTACAACATATTTAGCCTCAGCACTACTTAAGGCAACAATATATTTCTTTCTGCTTATCCATGAGATCATAGAGGACCCCAAACTAAAGCATCCACCAGTGGTGCTTCTTCCATCTTATTCATTGTCTCCCCAGTTGGAATCAATGTATCCACTTAATTGGACATAATTATTTATTTCATATTTTAAGTAGTAGTGGATGGTCCCTTGAAGATATCTGAAAATATGTTTTGCTACTATCCAATGAATTTTCCTTGGTTCTGTTTATAATCTACTAAGAAAATTTACTTCAAAGAATATTTCTGGTCATGTATTTACCAGGTACATCAGCGAGCCAATAAGTTTTCTATATCTGGAAGGATCTATCGGACATGATTCTGAACTCCTTACTCTTTTCAAGATTGTGATCATCAGAGTGGACATAGGTTTCAATCCAACATGTAAAACTTCTTTAGTACCTTGATCACATACTTCCCTTGACCTAGATAAATTTCTTTAGGTCCTTGCTAGACTTCTAGTCCCAAATAGTAATGCATTAGTCCAACATCCTTCATATCAAATTCTCTTGCTAGATGCTTCTTGCTTTCTTCAATAACACCTTCTACACCAGTAAGGAGAAGATCATCTACATACAGAACAATGATCACAGGTTCATCCTCTGCTATCTTGACATATAGATTAGGGTGAGCAGAAAATTTATTGAATCTAAGTCTTTGAAGATAAGCATACATCCTAGCATACCATGCTCTTGGATCTTGTTTGATATCATATAGTGCTTTCTTTAATCTACATACATATGTCTACCTATCCTTGACTTTGAAACCTAGGGGTTGTTCTCTGTAGATTTCTTCATCTATAGTGACATTTAGAAATGCAGTTTTGACATCCATTTGGTGGATGTTCCATTTCTTTGATGCATCCAAAGAAACCAGAGATCGAACTGTGGTGTATCTTGCTGTAGGAACAAAAGTATCCTCATAATCAATGCCTTCAAGTTGAGAGGAACCTCTGGCTACAAATCTTACTTTATATTTATCTATACTTCCATCAATGGCATGTTTGATCTTGTAGATCCACTTGGAAGTGACTATAGATTTTTCCTTGGGCCTAGACACGACTTCTCATACTCCATTCTTCATGATATATTGATATCATTCATTCATGGAATTCTTCCATTCAGAGTTTTGAACAACCTATTTGAATGTAGCTGGTTCTGATTATACTAATTTTTTCATGTATGCGGCGTACCTGGAATATATTTTGGTTTTCTTGCTTTCTCTAGATGTTCCTTTGGGTGCTTCATGACCTTCAGCATCAATTAATGTGGATCTCAACCAGTTAGGTATTTTTCTTGTTTCAAGAATGGTTAATGGTTGAACATGATTTCTAGGACCTTCGTATTCTTCATTGATTTCTTCTTAGATTTCATTTTCCTCAAGAGTGGGAAATTCTTCATCTTCAGATTCTATGGGAAGATATCTTGATCTTTTAAAAGCTGCACTTTCATCAAATAAGACATCACGGCTAACTTCAATTCGATGACAATTATTTACATAGATCCTATATGATTTTGATGAGTTGCTATATCCAACGAAAATTCCTTTTATTCCAGAGGGATTCAACTTCTTTCTTTTGTCTTTTGGTACATGGATATATACAGGACAGCCAAAAATTCTAAGGTGGTATACAGATGGCTTCTTTATACTAAATACTTCTTCTGTAGTTTTATCATCAAGAGATCTGTGCGGACATCTATTTTGAATATACACTGTTGTTTTAGTTGCTTCACCCCATAGGAATTTTGGCATGTCTTGATCATGAATCATTGGTCTTACACTTTCTTCAATGGATCTATTTTTTCTTTCTGCAACACCATTTTTTTTGGGATTGTACGAAACTATAAGCTCCCTCTTAATTCCTAAATCCTTACAGAATGAAATTAACTCTTTATATGTATATTCACCACCATTATCTGATCTTAATACCTTGATCTTTCTTTTTGTAAGATTTTCGACTTCATCTTTGAATTCTTGAAATTTTGTAAAAAAATCATCCTTGGATTTTAGCAAATAAACCGAGTTCTTTCGAGAGTAATCATATATAAAATTGACATAGTAGAGATGACCTCCAATAGATTTATGGTCCATAGGACCACACACATCGAAGTGAATTAGATCAAGAATGTCTTTTGATCATGAAGAACTACTTCCAAATGGTCTTTTGACATTTTTACCTAAGGCACATCCTTTGCAGATACCTTCATAATCTTCTTTGAGTTCTGGGATTCCTTCTACAATGGAACTTAGGGAAGGAAGGATTTGAAAGTGTAAATTTCTAGATCCTCTATGCCATAGTTCACATGGACTGACTTCGATGTGAACTAAAGCTTGGGCTAAGGGGGTTTTTCATTTGTAAAGTCTTCCTTCTCGAATACCAATAGTTTTGGCTTGGCCTATATGAGAGTCTTTTCCCCAAACAACAACTTTTCAATCAACGAAAGCTACTCTATCTCCTTTGTATTCTAAGCTTGAAATTGAAAATAATTTATTTTTCAAACCTGGAACAGATAAAACATTGTTGATGTGAATGCTGCTACCATCTTCAAGTTTTATTGATGTGGATCCAATGCCTTTTATGGGATAACTCTTGCTATCTCCAAGCTCCACAGAATAGGTGGAATTTCTTTTTGATAAGGTCTTCAATTGGTTTGGATTTCTAGTCATTTATATTAAGACACCACTATCGATTACCCAGGTATCTTTGTCTTCAAAAGTTCCAGATAGAGCTAAGAAAAGACCTTCATATTTTTCTATAAATATCCTTTTAGAAGAAAATAGGAAATTCCAAATTTTCTTGAACCTTTTCATTAATCGACATAAAATCCTTTTGATGATCTTCATGACACCCTTGAATGAACCTAGCTTTGATACCATGTTGTAAATAATCAATATGGCGATGTTTGATTAAAATTCTTTCGAAAATCTATTGTCTTTATTGTCTTCCATACTTTAATGTAGGTTCCACACTGCTTCATATATATTTACGTTGTCTATGAAGTGTTGTCTCATATAGATATATACATTGTCTTTGCAAATTCTGTCTCGTATATATATATATATATATATATATATATATATATATATATATATATGCTATCTACACCAACTCTTTTTTCACCATTTTGATATGTATGCATAATGTATCGGTCCACATTGGTTTGTTCCATGCTATCTCGGTCCTCGTTGTCTTGGTCAACACTTGTCCTTATATGTAATTGCACTTAAGTTCATACCAGTGATATCTATTAAGTGTGCTTCCTATGATAATGTTTTCTCTTCAATATGTGTTCGATTCATTATCCTTGAAACCACCCATGTGAACCCACATATATATAGGTTGATTCATTCCTTTCATTTAAGCTAACAGGAAATTTCCAACAGTCGAATTTCATTTTACTCGATGAAGGCTGACATGGTTTTGCCAAGTGCAAAAAAATGATTTAGTCGCCCTTTTATAATTTACATAAAAAGAAAACATAAATATAATTTATTATGAAGACCTATCCTAGTTACCTTTTTCAACAGAATGGAGAATACCATCCTCCCAAATCAGATTTCTATCTTTGCATTTCATGGCATGTTGAAATGAAATCTCCTGGAGATATCCATATGAGGACCACTCATCGATGACCAAGTTGACCCGATAAGGATCCAAATAGGTGGTAGACAAAAACCTCCCATCATGATGTGAAAGATTCATCAAGAAATACCCATCACAAACATGAGAGATGTTTTCCATCATAAGATGTCCCCCAACAAAAATCTGCCCATCCTTTGTCACACATATGGGAAGGTAATTGGAATGCTCCAACAATGGTTGGCCCCCCAACTCATCACTGTTGCCTAATGACAACGTTGTTGATCTCCATGATGGTGCATCTACTATCTTCAGATCATACTCTATGTTGAACACATAGTTCTACATGGCATGGTTCAGGACAATACTAATCCCCTCCTTCAAAAATAGACACTCCAACCCCAAGAGTTGTGTGCAGCTCAACAATTGTACTCTAGGATGAAATTACATCTCCTCCTTGAACAAATCAAGGTTGCCTAGCATAGTGAAAGTTTGTTACTCCAAATCAACAATATGTTTTGACCCTTGGCCATGCAATAGCATATCCACACAATCCTCCATATGATGTGCTAAAATAACTGGAAATGGAAATGTGTGCATACCTTGGTAAAGCTTGGAAACATCTTGTATTATTACAAGGGTTCCTTCTTCCGGTGTGATGGCTTCCCCAACTTCTTGTAGGTTTTAAACCTGAACATAAATTATCTACACACGAATCTTATAATAGAAAATAAACAATAGCGAGAGAATAAAACATAAAACAGATAAACACAGAGATTTTCCCCTAGATCCCAAATCGGGACGACCAGCTTGATTTTTCATTATAGTCCTTTTAGTGTTACAACACATATATATACATGCCGAAGCATACATAAACCCCAATCCATAAACCCTGGATTAGAACATAACCGTAGTTCCCTTGACCAGATCTACAAAAAATACGAAGGGCTGAAAACCATCGTACCGCAAAAACATGTGCAAAACCATGCAAAAAACCATAGGCACGGACTACCCACTGGAAATTAAGGACAAAAAATTTTCACCAGGGCACCGGCCCCCCTGTGACCCCCCCGTTGTGCCCAGTGCAAAGGGGGGGCTATCGCCCCCCCTCTTACCCCCTCGCGTGTGCTTAGTCATGGAAAGAATATAACACATACCCAACATTCTCCCACTTGTTGTTTTCTTTCCACAGGGGGTCATAAGATATCTTAGTCATTGGCCCAATTCTTCAACACCCATTGTTTCTCTACACGAAGATAACTTCTGAGTGCTCACAGACTTTGTTAGTCATGGAAATAATATAACACATACACAACACTGCTGATGATGATGGCTACTCTTCTTTGGCTTCATTAGCACTGGTACAAGTCTCCTCCTCATGCATCTCCAGAATAGTGCACGGGACTCTATATGTCAAGAGATCAAGACTACTTTGCAAAGGTGCAAGTGTTATTTCTCCTGATGTAAGTGCTCTTGCAGTGAGTGGTGGTGAAGGATTATTCTTCTATAATTTGTTCTTGTCAAACTTCTTGATCAACCTTTGAGTAAAATCTGCAAATGCAATCACTCTTGCATGACTCAAATGGATGAACCACCAAATGTTTTCTTCACCCTCAAGGCGCAGCACTGCAATCTCAACAACTTCTTTCTCTACTACTGGATGTAGCAGAAAAAATGCATCCAATATCTTTCCCCAAGCGTTGTTTGTGCATGAGGATGACCCATCAAAGGTAGACAATAGAAATCTATTGCCCTTCTTCCTTCTATTGCTGCAAGGTCTCCTTTCTTTTTTGAGCTGAGTGAACTGTGGGAGAGTTAGATTCTCCTTCAAAGCTCTAGGTTGAGACTTGTATTCTACAATATACTCACTTACAGTCTCATGATCTAAGTGTTTTCCATTTATATGCATCTTATCTTCAAAATAAAAGGCCATAGTATGTTACTTTGGAGCTCTATGCAATACCAGATATTTCTTTTTATGATAGGAAGTACATGGACATTCCTCTTCTTGAAACCCTAAAGTGGTTTCACTTCTTCCCTCCATTTTTCTTTGCTTGACTTCCTTGGCGAGGTCCTTCTTAGATCTGAAAAGAGATTTGATGAAACTCATTCCTTACATCATTCTAGTCTCTTTCTCCTTCTATTCTTATTTTTATAGCATATTGGCTAAAGAATCACAGGATGAGCCAAGGATCATGCTCTGATACCACTATAATATTCCCAAATGGGGAAATGCAAAAATACATGCACTAAAAACACATTTTTAAGAGATATATGCAAAAATAGTTAAATGTAGCCCATGGATCCATTCATTTATGCATTATAAAAACCATATACAAAAGGAGATATGAAACAAATCATGGTATCTTAGTTAAACAAGCATCCCAAGCCATTACTGCTCCAAAATCATGTAAAAAGAGGGGATGCAACCATCAAAAAAGATGGAAATACCCTCACAACGTTATTTTATTACTCCTACAATAGAAGTAAGTTGTACATCATATCTAGAGCTGCTATGTGCATAAAAATTCAGATCTAGATCAGATCCATGCACCATACAAGCTCCTTTAATGAACCCCCTTTGGGTTTTCAACAAAACAACATGTACAAAGTGTAGATCTGAGATCTAAGACTGGAAATATATTGAAAACTATAGATATAGAAAGCGGATCTGATTTGATATGAACAATAAAAGGATCTCCTCCAGCAAATCTCCAAAGTGAAGGGTAGATCCCCAACACTAAAAAAATCCGCTCTCTAAATGGTGCACTGAATCACCCTGCAACTGCTCCTTTAGGAATTACGTAGATATGTATTAATACAGAGATATAGGGGACAAAATATAGTTGGCCTACAACCAAGATATGAAAATGAATCTCAATACCTCCAATACTATCCCTCCAATGGATTAGAACCCTCCTCCACTGACATGAAGCACTGAAATGCACTAGATCTGAAGATCTAGCTTCCACTCGCTACAACTTACTGAAACAAAAAAATCCTCAACAGGATCTATGCTGTCAAAGGAAGATGAAGCTTGGACTTTAGCCAGAGTGTGGAAAATATGGTTCAAGACTCCTCCAAGATCTACTCAGTGGAAGAGGTGGGATTCCCGATCAGGAACACCCTGTGCTAAATAGAACTCTATCTTAGCTAAACTACAAGAGAAAGAAATATTTCTAAATAGATCATATATCAAAAAATCATAATCATAAGCTAACCCCATATGGCTTCTATCCTCTTCCTTATAAACAATGTGAGCTTGCTCACCTTGGGTCTCACTCATTAGGGTTTCCATCTTCATGCAATGAATCTCCCTCAAAAACTGTGTTGTCCCATCATCAATAACACTCCTCCATAACAACACTCATGGATTTGGTCAATCTTGACTGGATCTCCATGTATTGTCTTCTTCCAAACTCAAGGTGACTTTATTCTAACTATCTAAATTGATCCATATTCCCACTCGGTTATCTCAATTAATGTTGCAAATCCTCCATGCTTGCTTAGTTGACTTGGTCAAACTTGACTTTGTCCACATGCATTTAGCCCTTGTTCACACATGAAGGTGTTTTATCGAGTTGTGAATATGATCCCCTTTCCCATTAAGAGGGGTTTTATTGCTGCTAAAAATATTTATGGGTCTCGCTACCCATTTATTCATCTAAATATGTGTTTGGAGCAAAATAAATATTCCAATTAGCGGCATGCTAATTTAGGAGTATTACAGAGAAAGGCAAGATTTTAGGGAGATGCCTATGAAAGTGGATAAAAATGTTCCACAAAAGGAGGATGCCACTAATAGAAACCTGATCATGAAGGCAAGGTAATAAATATAGATTGGAGGAACAACTACACGCAATGGAGCTCTTGATTCTCAACTTGAGGGTGAAGTGGAGAAAACTGTTCTTGGTTGGGTGGAGAGAATAGTTTTTTCCAAGTACCCTGATAATGAAATTTGAAAATCAAATCACTATTCTTTTAAATGGTATAATTGTGTTTGTATTGTGTGTTTTTTTATTTATCTAGGATATATGGCCATTCCCACACTTATGTACTTGATGGTGAAATAAATGTATTAGTATAGAGATGAGTTAAGTATACAACCTAGGAAAAACTGGGAGGTAAAGAGGGTTGGGGTTGGGGTTGGCTGTCTAATTGCATTCCAAGTAGATTCAATGATTTATATTAGACACACCAGCTATCGCGGAGTTGATTTATTGTTTATATGTTTCTGATTTATTTAGCATTATATACTAAGTTCGATATTAATTTATGGACAGAGAAACATCTGTTGAATATGAAATCTGCGACATAAAGTTTATTTCATGTAGTTTAGTTGAAATTCCTGAGTTGGCTAAATGTTGATGGCTTTAAAGAGGTATTATTACAATGCTCATTTTAACATAGTGATAGATGAGATTTTGCAGTATTGATTCAAGTAATTAATATTAACATATAAGGTGTGTATACTTGATTGATCCTGAAATTCTATTAGTAGTCAATTTTCTGGCTATTCCTGGGGTGCCAGTATTGCTGAATCAGGGTTAACCGCCCAAACCAATCAAATGAGGGGTATGGTGGAAACATGTTATTATGTTTCTGGCCCCTATGATTTAATTGTGATTTTAAATAGTTATCGGGAATTTATATATTCAACAGTACTACAAGATTATTTGTCTGATGATATACATATGTATTTAGGAATCTAATTATTAATGGATATGTATCTAGGATACACACATAAGGATGAGGAATTACACAGAAAACCTGTGTGGCTTAGTACAAGGTTCAGTACATAAGTGGTTTAGCATCTTTTGGAATGGCTAGCGACACTAGACAACTCCGGTAACATTTAGTTAGGATAAATAGAATTGGAAAATTAATTGCAACAATTGCCCTGAAAACTGGAACTAAATTCATATATAGAAACCGAAAATAAATATTAAGAACACAATTCTTCATACCATACGAGTGAGACAATTTAATGCAACAAAATTTAAATTTTTCTAAAGCATACATTTAATAATAATTTATACAAGGATTATCTTGCTAAAACATCTAAGTCGGAATTAAAACTGTAAAATTTATATACCTAGAGTCGTCCTTGTAACTATATGGAAGAAAATTAGCTTCATGAAAAAACTAGTAAAGGAGTCATAAATCTCAGAATTCCGAAATTCTCACAATAAAAATGCAGAATATTGACAGGGAAGGAGCATATATTGCCATCATGGGAACATTTCCCTTTTTTTGTGCTGTAAGAAATTACTGAGTTCAACAAGAAAATAAATCAGCAATTATCGCTAGAAATTTCTAGTAATTTAATATAGAATCTGAAATTTTTTTAGTCACATTGTTCTGTAGAATAAAGAAAGGCCAGAAATGTTGTGGAGAGCCTCAAAGATAACTATCCGTTTGAAATTAAAATCATACCAGAGAAGAGTCAGCTTTATGAGCAATAAAACCCTTATATTTCCAACAGTGAAAATAATATGGAATAGTCTTCTACATCTGTCAAACTTTACAGAAACTACGGATGTAGGATTTTCTCTGTATTTTTTTAAAGGCCCTAGATAAAATATAACATGTAGCCAATGAAGTGGTATAGATATGCAGGGCTATAAGGAACCTTACACCAGTGTACATGAGGAACCAACCTGGTTTCCTGAAGTAACAAGACCCAAAAACGGAATAGGAAAGTTAAATGGGTCTTCACGATATAAAAATTTGTATTACTATTTTCTTATAGGTGGTAGTTGCAGATTGTGAATATACCTGGAAAATGAAGAAAGAAAAAAAAGGAAAGAGTAAGAATCGATAAATGAATAGTATCATTAGGTAGATGAAACTTTAATTTCAAACAGTATATAAGAATACCTGTGTAAAGTCCAGTGTGAATAGTATTCAGTTGAACAAGGATGCCTGCATAAAAATTAGTTATAAATTACGAATATATGAGAACTCAGAACCACGACTACTGAACACAGTTGTCCAGTGTTCCATCACACGTATACACAGCAGAAACCAAGATATACATTAGAAAATGAGACAAAATTAAAACAAAAGAAAAAGATGAAAATTGAGATACATATTCTCATATGTAATGGATTTAGAGAACTGAAGTGTACTTAGATATAACCTCAACTACAGGGTATCCAATAGATAAAAAGTCTTTTGGGAAAGGAAATTTCAACAGATTTTTAAGGAATATAAGCCTCAACAATTGACTAAGAATTTGGAGGTTTCACCAAAGAAACAAAATGCGCATAAATAAATTTAAAAGTTATGTATTTTTAAAAATACATTCAACATAGATTTTACCTGTAGAACGATTAACCTATGTATGCAAGATGTTGCAAAAAAATTCATGTTTGATAAAGGGAAGTGCTCGAGAACTTGGAGAACCGAGTGCTAATTGGAACAAATGAAATTAGGGGTAGTTTCTACCCACACGGGTAAGTGGTTTTCATCTGCACTAGTAGGACATGGATGAACCGATCCCAATAATCCCACTGTAATCATAATACCCCCCGTGATGCAAAGAAAAAACAGAAAGATAGATGCAAGTGAGGAGCAGTGCATACAACCCTATAACCACAAAGAATGATAATAGCTAAGACACACTTAAAAATGATAAATAAACTAAGATCCTGTAAAACACACAAAGAGGTATAATGATGTAATCTATAGCTATAAATCAATTTTATAAACTCATTACCTACACTCGGTGGGTGCACACGATTCCTGAGTCATAACCGTCGTCATAGGAGAATTTTCTTGTAACCAATGAAAGAGGGAACCCTATTACCTGTGACACTTCAAAATTGGGGGATACCAAGCAACATAAAGCTCAATACCAGTAACCAGGAAGAGTAGCTGCACCAATGTAGCACCGCCTCAAGACAAGGTTAATAGAAATGCCAAATTTTTAGAGGAATTCTCTATACCGTAGTAGGGTTTATAGAAAATCAATACACACCATTAACAATAAAACTGATCTCCACCGTCCACGTCGTCGGTATAATTCCTAGGTGTTGTCATGTACTCTACCATGCGCCATGATATGGGTCACCATGTGATGTCATGTTAAGTCCCTATATTAATAGTGTAGTCCCTTATTATGTTAGTGTAGCCCCCCTTATTGCTATTGTTTCACCCTTGTAACCCCCATATTGTTATTATTGTGCCCTAACATTATTATTGTTAGGTCAGCTAGGATTACATTGTGGCCCCATGGACTCCTATATATAGAAAGGAGGTTTTGTCATTTGTATCATTCAAGGATTGTTCATTCATGTAATGTATTGGATGTTTCCCCATTGAAGTGGCTTATTTCTAAGGCAATGATATCTCTTTTATTCTATTTTTGGAGCTAGTTTCACAACATTTGGTATCAGAGCCTTGGATTCTAGGATTTTGCTGTTGCAAATAAGTCATCGTGGAATTTTCGCTATAAATTTTTCTTCTATGAAGATTTAGAAGATAAAATGTTTAGAGCACGAAGCCGAAGTCCTGAGGAACATTTTCAAAAAAATTTAGAGCTTGGTTCGCAATATTCTAGGAGATATGATCTGTGGAATTTAAAGATTTTTTAGGCTCCCGAATTTCATCTCAAGGTGGTGATCGTGGGAAAATCTTCATAAATCTTTCTCTGAGCATCGGATTGGAATGCTATAAAAAGGGGCCACAAGCACACGGACGATACTTTCCTGTCTATAAATTTCAGATCCGAAGGAGGAAACAATGACACGTGGCAAGTCATACAAGTTTTCTCTATTGAACCAGTCCATAATTGGGTCATTGTGGGAGAGTGGACATAACTTTTCCTTGAAGAATTCAAATCAGGTCAGACTTGTGGCACTTTTAAGAAGCTTTAGAGTGCTATGACAGGGCCAAGTTTCAGATATTTAGGATCCGAAACGATAGAGATAATTCAATTTCAATATCAAGCTCCTCAAAAGAAGGTAAAAGGTGTGTATTTTTGTTTTTTCTGAATTGCATAAGTCTCGTTTGAAGAATCAAATTGAATTGATTCCAAGGAAATATTGTAGAATAGATATCAGTATTGGATTCCAAAATGGCCCCTAAAAATAATTCAACACCCATTAAGCCTTTAGAATGCTCTACTATGACTCATGAAGACGAAGAATGGCAACATGACATATCCAAATTACGGTACCAAGTGCAACAAATTTCAATCTTACGAAGAGCAACCGAAGATGACATAGATGGTTTAAAAGAAGAAATGGAAGCTAATTTTGATGGTTTGAAGTATCCAATAATAGATAATATAGATGATAAATTAGTGCAAGATCACATTGAGCATCAACAACAAGTTCTCCAACTCTCAGAGGATAACCTAACTTTGGCGCAGAATCTAATGAAACAATGGGAAGATCAACATCACATCGAAAGAAGTTTTGAAGTAGTCCCAAAAGCAAGAACTCGACAAGTACGATCAATTTCAGAGTATCTGAGAAAGTGGAAGAACCTTCCTATAGAAGATTCCACATGGGAGGATGAGAATTTTATACAGAAGCATCAAGAAATAATCAAGCGTTGAGGACAACACTTGTTTGAAGGAGAGGGGCTTGTTAAGTCCCTTTATTAATAGTGTAGTCCCTTATTATGTTAGTGTAGCCCCCATTATTGTTATTGTTGCACCCCTATAACCCCCATATTTTTATTATTGTTCCCTTACATTATTATTTTTAGGTTGGCTAGGATTACATTGTGGCCCCATGGACTCCTATATATAGAAAGAAGGTTTTGTCATTTGTATCATTCAAGAATTTTTCATTCATGTAATTTATTGGAGGTTGCCCCCTCGAAGTGGCTTATTTCTAAGGAGTTGATATCTCATTTCTTCTCTTTTTGGAGTTGGTTTCACAACATGTCATGTGAAGCATGTGATATGTGTAAAAATCATTGGTTGGAGGAAAGGGGGAACATGGGTGTGCGGGATCAAGTGTGTCATGAAACTAACAGATTAATAAAATCAATCAAATAATCTACATCAAAGTATTAGTGCCATAAGAAATCGATGAGACCTTACGGTACAAAATTAAAGGGTGAGTCGAACCATATGATAAATATAGCAATGTTTGAAACATTGATACCATCGTAAGTTTAACGTGGGATGGCCAAAAGATTATGGCATGAAGGTAATATAATAACATGGTAGCCAGTATAGGTTTCATGATGGTAATTAAATAAATGCTTATTCAAGAATTTCTTAGGCATTTCTGAGCATGTAATGTTTATTTGTAAGCAAAAAATGGAGAAGGAAACTTGCAATGATGTGATCAGTGTTTGATAAAACCGTATTTCCTTGTTATGTTATTTTAATACTAGAGCTTATGAATTTTAATTTAAGATGTTTTCAAAAGGAGAGAGTTTTCCCAAATTGAGATTATTTGATTCAAAACAGTTCAGGTCTCTTAGGTGTCTTGGTGATGTAGATAGAGATGAAAATAAATACATCATTTTGTTTTTTTAGAACTTATGGATTAGACTTACTTTATTATGAACTTAAAACAACACGTGGAAGAGCCAAAAACTAAGAAAATTTTGGCTTTGTGTACTAGGAAGCCATGCCATCAATTAGTAACATTGATGGTACTCATGCTTGGGAAGAATTCTCTCATAATTACAAAGTGCGAATTTTTCTTGGCATATTTAAAATTCACTTGCATATGCCGCTTGTTCAAAGGAAGTGGTTTTTGTAGCCCTCTTTTATGCTTCCTTAGTTCTTTGGTTTTTGGCACATGAGCATGGTAGACATCTCCTCTTTCATCAAAAACTCCTCATTTTTTTATGTTTCTCCTGCATTCATTCTATGTTTCTTCTTTTATCTATGTACTTATCTCCATTTCAACCTTATATGCATTCATGTCCAAGCAAGAAACATATCATATCAAGACATTTTCTTGGCACATCGATTTACATGCATAAAAGGACTTCACCAATAAGAACAATTAGTTCGTGGATTATATTTATTCTTCTTAATGGATTATATGACTTTTTCCTCCAAGGATTTAGTCATTTTCAATGGTGGGGAAGAGTACAATTTAGTTGGAAAATGGAATATGAAAATTTCCTTTGAAGGAAAAATTTTGATTTTCCTAAATGTAGACTATTTTCTATCTATATAATTGAATCTACTATTAGTTATTTGGAAAAAATATCCTTACCTACGCTAAATGTAAATTTTATCAATTAAAAACCTACATGGGTGAAAAATACACTGTGATATTTCTCAATCCCTGCATTGGACATAAAAGACTAGAAAAAATTAGACCATAGATAGGAGGGTGCTCAAAAGGAAATTGAATCTTACCTAGATTCATTCATTTCTTTCCAACATAAAATATGTTCACTCATGCTATTAAGGTTCCTAGTTAAGAGTGATTTTTGTAGATTCCAATAGTTTAAAATTTTTTCTTTAAAAGAAACTATATCATGTTTTTCCTTCCTGAAATTCAAAAATTTGAAATCTAAAACCTTATTATCTTCTGTTACATGTTTAGAAGACTATGTTGGAATATTTCTTCTTTTAGACATAGAAAAATGGAATCCTTCTCCCTGAAGTCTCATAGCCTTCATATGGAAAAAAGACTATCATACTCATCTTTATTTTTTGATTATTTCTTAATTGAGTCATGATATTTACAATATGTGTGACTCGTATTATGACACATTGTTCTATTATGATTTTATACTACTATATATGTATATGAATTATGTATATTGTAGCTTGGCTTAGTTATATGTATTTAATTTTACTTTTGTGATATGATCAAATTAACGTCACACATTTGTTGTAATTGTAGTCTCATTGGGACTAATGGTTGTGGAATTTTGGAAAAAATAATCACATACTATTATTTCCATTATTTTGGATAAGAGAATTTCATAAAGCCAAGAACAATGGTAGTTAAGTTACTAGGGTCGACCACCACACTCTCATGTAGTACACATTAAATATGTTGTGGATAAATATCAAGCATGGTAGTTGAGACACACCTTCAACATATGGTAATATTGAGTTGTATGACATTTGATTGGTTAAACATATTAAATTTTAGAAACTAGAAATGGGATTGGAGAAAATATAAAATAAAAAGGTTAGTTCAACTAAAATAATGTTAGGGAACCATTAAATACTAGACATGACCATTGTGTAAAGGAGCCTCAAAGACATCAAGCAAGGAATCTGCAATTGTTTGGTGTCTAGTGTCTGCTACACAACATAGTCTATTCAAATTTAAACAATGTCTTACAATAAGATGTAATATGAATTGGATTAATCCTCTCAAATGGAAAATTCAATGAGTAGGAAGAGATCCTAAGACTTATTTGGGTCTTTGTTGGTCATCTAGAAAATTGGTGGTTTAAATTGGGAGATTTGGGTAGAATTCCAAGATTAACTAGATAGTATCTATTACAAGATGTTATAAATGTTGTTAGTAATGATTTTTATAACACTAAAATTGACAACAAGTCACATATTGCTAAAATTTTCCTCAATTAGTCTCTTTGTAACTTGGAAAAAAGAGAAGAGTGTTTGTTGTTGTATATAAGCATAAATAATTGGATACACATGTGAAAATATGTAAAATATGCTAAAAAAGGTGTACTAATTCCTTGGTTTAGATCTATAAATTATGCTCTTTTTTCAAAGGGTTCGTTATCTATGTATGATAAAAAGTTATGCAACAAGCTAATGACAAAAAAAAAAAGGAATTTTTATTAGATTTTATAAATACGGTGTTTGATGGAGTGAGGCTTACCTTGGCCATTTAGTTACCACTTTGTTGGGTTGAGATTACATTGTATCTACTTTGTAGTAGAACTCTACTAGTTGTAATCAAAATATAAGGACCAATTTCAAAAGGGGTTTTGAGAGAGACTGGTGAACACAAACCATACAAGGATAAAAATTTTGTTGGTGAAGGAAAAGTTATTTCCTACTAACCCACTGAGCAGTGTACTGTAAAAAAATTCTTTAAGGAATGGGTTACAATGGGGTTGTAAAATGTGAAAGCTCAAAGGACCAATTGATGATGAAGGACAAAAAGCTAAAGAGTATATTGAACAAGCTTTGACGAAGTAGAAATAACTAACTAGTGGTGGTTTAACTAGGTGTCAGGAAATGAAGAGGGAAATAAGGAGTTGAAAAATGAAATTAGTGAGGAAGGGAGTAAGGGGCATGGCACCATACAATGAAAAGGTTAGCCTCATACTAGCCTTTCCCCTTATGTTTCTTAAATAAATTTAAGTAATACTACATTATCTAGTTAATAATGGTTGAAGTCCACCTAGTAGTCAACTCACTTATGGAGGAATAATAAGAATTAGAGGAAGTAGTTTGAATATTAATAGTAGGAAAGTTGGTAGGTTTATTTCTTTAGAGTAAAAAACAAGAGTTTCATGAGTTTTATGTTGGGTGTGGAGCCTGATTATCTTGTTTATTTTGTATCACAGCGTTGGACCTCTGTACCTTAATGGGGCATCAACGCTACCCATAATTAAACGTTGGCTGGGGGGTCCAGGGTGGGTGGCTGCAACTTTATGGAGGCCCCCCTTGGCGTGGGGTTTCAAGGGCAGCACCCTTGAAGCTAAAAACAGATGTAAAATTGCCTTGTACAAGTATAGTAATTTCTAGTGAATTTGGGCCGTTCATTAGGCGGATGATCTGATGATAAAATTTATGTTTATTTTAGGGTTTTTTACCCTAGAAGGCAACCCCTCGCTTGTATGAGAGTATTGTATTACAGCTTTGTGTTGTATGTGTATTCTCAGAGCGAGAAATAGATAGGGAGACTATGAGAGAGAACAGAGGATATTACAATGGATCTACTGTAGGTTGTGTCTCTTCATTTTGCTGGATAATATAAAGGAAGGACTAGTTGTTCGGGGTGGACGCAGCCCAAACTGGGTGAACCACGTATATCTATGTCTCTCTTGTTTTATGTGTTTTGTGCGCTTCTGTTTTCTGCATATTTTATCTGTTTCATTTCTCTGTAATATATAATTTTTAGACATTTTAATACCTACGGGGATTTGAATTATAACCTAGGAGAATGCAAGAGAAATAATATTAGAGTGATGTACTATATAAAAATTTCACTCATATGTAAATGTTTCATTAAAAAACATAATGATCCACATACCTTGATATAAAACAAACCCTAAAATTTTCATTCTTAAAATATCTTATGTAACTACCTATTGTCATTTAAGTAGAATCTCACCATTAGTTATGTCAGTAATGATCTAATAATTTTTCATTCTCTTAAATGAAAACTTTCTATAAATGCATCACGTCAAACATAAATCAATTCTTACAAAATTTTCACAAGCATGACCATGAATTCGCCCTACAGTTTGCCTGAAGTTTTAAAATGGTCGAGTACAAATTGGGCCCCTAAAATTCAAGATTACGGAAGAGTTCATAACAGCAGCAATAGGGTTAGAAAACATTAGCGAGCAATTGTTCAAAAAACAAAAATTAGAGCAGAATCGATGGCAGTGTTTTGTCATCAACAAGAACATGAAGGTACATTGGAAGAAAGGAATTCCGCGTAGTTCCCTGCTGGGGTAGTGGCGGGACCTCCTTTCCATCCTAAAAAAAATTGTGACCTGTGAGGGAAGGTACTCCCTCACTTTTGTGTATCATTTCAAGATGTTGCAGCATTTTGAAGGAGGTTGGAAAGTACGATGGCGAATTGATTTTCCCTATTTTTTTGCTAAAGTATCTGGAAAAATTTGATAAAGGTTTGCGGGATGCACGGGCGGACTAGGCCGATAAGAATTTATGTCACCATGGTCTGATAAAAATCTTGGTGTAGAAACAATTGGAAATTAAAGGCATGACCTGGGAGGCACTATTAAAACAACTGCATAAGAATAAAGATGTTGGGACAGAGATAGAGGACCCCGCCAGTACAAGCAAGGGTCTGGGATAAAATGACCAAGGGATTCCTTCTTACACTAGTGAAAAAAGGAAACGATCCGGAAAATCAACAGAAGAGACTCCTTCTACGCCACCATTGCATGCATAGAAACCCAAGGAAGACAATTTGTCAGTCCTTGTAGACACGACCAAATCTGTAGAGGTCGAAGATGAAACTCGATTTTATTTAAAAGGCCCAGAAAAATAATGTGGAATATAGTGTAGGCGAAGAACCACAGAACGTTGATTCTCCTCCTGCACCAGTGCAAGAAGAAGTGCAAGAAGAAGAAGAAGAAGAAGAGCAAGAAGAGGAAGTGCAAGGAGAGGAAGAAGAAGAAGAGCAAGAAGAGGCAGTGCAAGGAGAAGAAGAAGAATAAGAGAAAGAAGAGGAAGAAGAAGAAGAAGAAGGAGAAGAAGAACCAAAGGAAGAAGAAGTAGAAGAAGAATAAGAAAAGGAAGGAGAGTTTGTCAAAACCATGAGGGAAAATGAGGTCCCCGAAGAAGAAACAACTCCTATCAAAACAGAAGATTTGGTAACTCTGGCTGTTCGGATAGTTGAACTAGAGCTTCAAGTGCAGAACTTAGAGAAGCTCATAGCTAAAGTATAGGAGGATAAAGAACAAAGTAGAGAAGAGTTAACTGTAGAGATCCAGAAAAAGAAAGGAGAAGTTAGAGTTTGGAAGTACCCTGCTGCGTAATGTTTCAAGCGACTTAAAAAGGTGACAAAGAGGCTAAAGAACATCCAGAAGAAGAAGTCTGAAACATTGCAATCTGATGTTAGTGTGGCAGTGCAGGATTGAGCTGGAATGCTCACAATTTTGAAGGTTTTTTGCAAGGGTATAGATTTGTGTGAGGACACACAACAGCTTAGGGATCGAAGGATGTTATACCCTTAATTTTCTCTCCTTTTACCATTTTTCCCTACCTAAATCATAACCGTTTACCTCTGTTTTACCCCTTCTTATGCACCCTCATCTTGCACTAGTCCAAGGACGGTGGCATATTTCGTATAAATTTATTTTTCATATTCTTTAATTCAAATTAGCATTTATTAATTATTTATTACATGATTTCTTACTTTTAAGTCATTCTTTGCAACTTATTGATATCTCCTATGTTCATTTGGTAGTTAGAGCACTTGCCGTGACTCTTGATCCTAGTGCAGGATTGGATCTTGCACCATTGCCAACACCACAAAAATATGTAGCAGATTCGAATCCCCTCTATCATCACCTTATATTGTGTCACTTCAGCCAAAACAATAGATTAATCCAAAGGCAACGAGATCAGATCTATGAAGAGTGAAAGCAAGAGATTAGCTACGGCTAGTTATGTTAACTGTTTAATTTCGAAGACTATAAAGGCTAAATTCTGTGTTTTGTTATGTAATCAGTTAAAGGATCTATTTTGGCCTCTGGCTAAAGGCCTATATAATGTATAATGTAAATAGGATTAAGGGAGGAAAATTTTTTATATAGGAAGAACAAGAACACAACCGAGAGGCGATAGCAGGTATTTGTATTTTGTTATCACCCAAATCTAGGTTGGACAATGCGTTAATGTATGTACTTGCCTCAGTGAATTAGTAAAATGAGATCTGCCTCATGTTTTTAAAATTATATTTATGTATTGACTTGATGAATTTATCGAATTACTAAGTATCATTTCCATTTAGAAGGGAAACATGCTGGTTGGCTAGGGCCCAACCAACGCAGCACGTTTACCGCATTTCTTTTTTTCTTGAATTTATGTTTATATTTTCAAGTGTGATCTAATCGTAGAACATGTATTCCTATCTGAGTGCAAGTGGATCCATTGTGTGAAGTAGATAACTTTATTTTCCCTGCAATTTCTTTTCCTGCACTGAATTTCAGATTAGATTTCCCCATCCAGTCCAAGTAGGAGAAGTGAACCTGCACCAGTGCACGTTGGTGTGATATCTCTTTTTATGCAATTTTGTTTGATTAGTTTATCCCTGCCTGGTCCAAGCAGAAGAAATGAACCTGCACTAGTGCATGTTGGTGTGATATCTCTTTTTATGTAATTGGTTTTCCCCCGCCTAGTCCAAGTATGAGAAATGAACCTACACCATTGCACATTGGTATGATGCAACAAAATTTCTTAGTTTAACTTCCGCAACCCTATTTATTTCATTAAATGCTTATGACAGGATAGATATATATGAATTTATTGTTTCTTTGTTTTTGCATTCTGTTACAACCAAAAAAATTCATTTTTATGTGTGCAATTTGATTTAACAATATAATAGCACTTGCAATAATTAAATATTCATTTTAAGAACTAAATGCTAAGTGCAGGAAGCTTTGATCTGGTGCAAGAACTGGTTTCTTTCCACGAGATCTTAGTGCTTCGAACCTGCAAAATTTCAAGCCCTTGTGTGAAATGAAAAAGCCTTTAGTGAAGACATTATCTATACCTTCTGCATAAATCTATGTTCCTGCACTAGTGCAAGAAGACTGCGAAGCTGCAGGACAGATTAGTGCAGGAAGGAAATCTCTAAACGAGCAAGTTTAAGGGCCCATCTGATGAGATTGCTAAAGTGTCTATGCTAGGGAAAAACACACACTCAGTAATTAAATAATAATCAGCTGGAGTGATTACCTTTTATCTTTAATTCTATTTTGCAAATGCATTGCTTTCTTGTTCCAGTCTTAGATTATTTTTGATGATTCAAGTTGCCTTCTTTTCTCTTTTTAATTTGATTCTACAATATTTCCTTTAAAGAAATTAGGAATATATATTACGATATCCATACCATCTCTGGCATTGCCTGTGCTTCATCTCTAAGTTTACAAATCCCTCAGGTTGACAAATTAAGTGTTGAAGAGTTTACTTAAGTATAGTTCTTGCACCCAACATTTTGGCGCCATTGCCAGGGAGGCGATTTGTTTTGGTAAGAATTTTCTGATGATACAATAGAGGTAATTTTTTTTCCTTATTTATGTAGTATTGTTTGGAAAAAAACATTTGAAGGAATTTTACTGGTGTTAATTTATTTTTGATAACATTTTTTTTACTAGAGGTTATTTTTTATTTTTCTTTCTTTTTTGAAATGAATTCCTAGAAAAGGTAAGGGTTCGAAGCCCTCTAAGGGCCAAAAGAATTTTTCTCATATTGGGTCTCCTTCTGTAAGAGGAAGCCCAACTCAATTCAAACTAATCACGCAGGAAAAATCCACCTGGATTCTGGTGTCAAAAGCTTAGGTGTGGAACAACCTGTTGAGAGCGGTACAAGTAAAAGGGAAACAATGGTGGACCATGAAGATCATTTTGAAAGGACTGGTGAGAACCAGGTAAGAAGAGAACACTCCAATTTTCTATTTCCAATTCTGGATCCTGATATCGTTGCACAAATGAAGAATATTCCACCATAAACTCTCCCTCATTTCCATGGTAAAGTTCATGAAGATCTTGACTCTTTTCTATTCGAGTTTGAGATTCTGTGTAGAAGTTACAATTATTCAACTAATGCTCAGAAGTTAATATTATTTCCTATTACTCTCAAAGACTCAACTTTATATTGGTTTATGGGGTTAGGAAGAAACACTATAAACTCTTGGGATCAGATGAAGAGAGTGTTTTTGTCTAAATATCAAGAATATTGAAAAACTCGGGACATGCAAGATGAGATTTTTACAATCATACAGGATGATGATGAAACTCTTGAAGATTACCTTGAAATATTTCTGTATATTTTACAAAGGTAGAAACTTAAGTTTGATCCCAGTACTATTAGAACCTTGTCCTTAAGAGGACTTACTGATAATGCTAGAAATAATTTAAATCTGTTAGGAAAAGGTGATATCTCTGAGTAAACTTTTGAACAAATTTGTGAATTATGTAGGAAATTTTCAAGAAATCAGTATATATCTGGTAGAGGAACTCGGAATAGAAATAGAAAAACTAAATCTAGTGATGATATGATTATTGGACTAGAAAATAAAATGGAAAACATGAGAATTGATATAATGAACACTGTTACCAAAAAGTTAGACTCTTTGAAATTCAAGAAAAAACTAATGAAGGAACAAGAGTCATTATGTATTTTCTGTCCTAAATGTAGAGACAAGCATCCTCCTAAAGAGTGTCTTCTTAATTTGAAATAAACTAATAAGCGTGTTATTTGTGCAGAAGACCATGTCACAGAAAAATGTCCCTCTATACCAGGACTTAAAGCTATATTTATAGGGGCACAACCTGAAGCTGAATACTTGTATGCTATGGGAGCAAGAAGGAATTGGCCTTAGGTAGGTACAGGTATGGATCCTGAATTTTCTCCACGCTATTTTGGTTATAATTCACATGCATATTCTTATCCTAACACTAATTAGTAGTGGCAGTATGGGAATCAATATCAGCATGGGAAACCTTCTCAACCATGGAAAAAAGGGTGGAAAGGGTCAACTCGTTTTCCATATTCCCACCAGCCACCTATAAATTCATATCCATCTACACACACACCTCATTCAATGCCTCAACTTCTGAGTCAGTATACTCCACCGTTGCCTTTCCCTCCACCCTTTCAACCTCCTTAGTTGCCTGCTCAAACTATGCCCAATCCTAACAATAATAAAGCAGTGCAAATGATCTATGTAACAATACCACCTTCACCATTCGAATACCAGTCAATTCTTGTTTGGGTTCATGATATTCAATTAAGATCAGGAAAGGCTGTAACATCAGAAAATAAGAAACAACCTATGGTGATTGTTGGAGAGAAAGGAGAAGAGGAAAATCTTAACCATTCTCCGAAATTTGTCACTAAGTAGTGTTTACCCTTTGAATCCTTGCCATCTTCTTCCTACCAACCTCCCTTTCCAGAGAGGCTAGTAATGGAAAGAAGTGAGCCTGTTTTTGAGACTATTTCGACATCTGAGCTTCGGAATATTTTTATTAAGATACCTTTTCTCCAAGCCATTAAGAAGATCCCCATTTGTACTAAGAAATTAAGGAAATTTGTCTGAAGAAACACAGGAGGAACCGATTAGAACCCCAAACCATTCTATTTGTTGGTAGGGCACTGGAGTTGATGACAGGATGTGTATCTATGGAAAATATATACTGATCCCGGAAATCATGTTATCACAATTCATATTGGTAATGTCCTTGTCTCTATTGTTCTTATGTACTTGGGAGCAGCCATAAATGTCATGACTAGGCAAACCATGGATCAAATTCTGTTATCTCATCTTTTCCCTACTCCCACTGTGCTTGAATTGGCAGATAGATCTAAGATTAAGCCAGATGGAGTATTGGATGATGTGTTCATCTCATTAGATTCTTGGGAGTATCCTGTTGATTTCATTGTGCTTCAGTCAAAGAACCCAGTAGGAGGACATCCCTTGATCTTGGTTCAACCATGGCTTGATACATATGATGCATATATTGGATGTCATTCCGGTGATATGTATATTTCGCATGGAGATTCTAGGAATAAATTTACCTTATACCCCCCTGCCAGATCCATTCAAGACCTTCGAGATACTTTATGGTTGGATTAAAGTAGTGATGAGGAGACTCAACCTATTTCCCTTATCTGTCATTATACTAGGTCTTCACAAGAAGATGAGATTCAATATTTCTTGAATAATCTAGACATTATGCCTAATTTTGAGCCATTGAGCCAGATTTTCAACCTAGATTTTCAAGATAATCATGATTCTCATTCTTCTGTACCGCTGCATTTGACCACTCCCTTAAGTACTCCTAATCCTGATACCACTCTTGTTGAGATTAGCCCTGGTAAATCCTTGCATATTAGTTCAGATTTGGACTCATCTCAGTAGGAATAGCTTCTGAATTTGTTGCAAAACCATCTTAGTGCCTTTTCTTGGGGCTATGAAGATATGAAGGGTATCCCTCCTGAAACTTGTACACATCATATCTTTATTCAGGAAGGAACCTGACCTATTCGACAACCCCAAAGGTGAATGAATCCAGCTCTAAGAGATATTGTGAAGGAAGAAGTACAAAAACTCTTGGATGTCGATTTTATCTATCATGTTTCTCACAGTCAGTGGGTCTCTCCATTAGTGCTAGTCCCTAAGAAATATGGAAGGTGGCATATTTGTATTGATTATCGAGAATTAAATAAAGCCACTCTCAAAGATTACTTCCCTCTCCCTTTCATTGACCACGTGCTTGATACCCTTGCAGGAAAGAAATGTTTTTCCTTTTTGGATGGCTTCAGTGGTTATAACTAGATACAGATTGCACCCAAAGATCAGGATAAAAACACTTTTACATGTCCATGGGGAACCTTTGCTTATCAATTACTCCCCTTTGGGTTATGTAATGCTTCAGATACCTTTCAAAGGGTAGTCCTAGGTATTTTTGCTTATCTAGAATTTGTAGAAATTTATATGGATGACTTTTCTGTGTTTGGTGACTCTTTTCAGGAAGCTCTCAAAAATACGGAAAAAGTGCTTCTTCATTGTCAGGAAGCCTATCTCACTTTGAGTGACAAGAAATGTAGATTAATGTGAAAATTAGGAGTGGTTCTTGGCCATTTGATTTCTGATAAAGGTATCCAGGTTGATCCAGCAAAGACTGAAATCATTCTGCATCTTCCTCCACCCAAAACTCAAATGGAAGTAAGAGGTTTTTTAGGACATGCTGGTTACTATAGAAGATTCATTGAAAATTTTTCTAAGATAGCTGCCGCTCCTTTTCGACTTCTAGCTAACGATAGTGAATTTTCTTCGTCCACAGCTTGCCAAGAGTTTTTTGAAACATTGAAGGAAAAGTTGGTACAGGCCACTAGCTTTGAGAGGTCCTAACTGGTCCCTACCTTTTCACATTTCCTCTGATGCTTAAGATTTGGATATTGGCGTAGATTTAGGACAAGAGGAAAATAAGAAATACTATGCTATTTATTATATTAGTAAGAATATGTCTTCCGCTAAATTGAATTACATAGTTACAGAGAAAGAGTTTTTAGCAGTAATTTTTGCAATTAATAATTTCATGCACTATATTACATGATATGAAGTATTTGTACATACTAATCATTCTGCTATTTAATAGTTGATGAACAAACCATTGACTAATGGTAGAGTGACTAGGTGGTTACTATTTTTGTAGGAATTTAATGTTACTATTGTGGATAGACCAGGAAAATCTAATGTTGTAGCAGATTTTCTTTCTAGATTAGATAATCTTGGTGAAGAAATTCCTGTTAATTATGATTATCCAGATGAACATCTTTTTGCTATGTCAACAGATTCTATGTGGTTTGCTGACATTGCTAATTACTTGGTTACTGGGAAAATACCGCCTCACTTGTCCACTCATGAAAAGCAAAACATTATTCAGAAAAGCGCTGCATATTCCTAGATTCGAGGAGATCTCTTTTACACTGGTCCATATTTGATTATTTGTAGATGTGTAAGAGAGGAGGAAGTGTTTGACATATTGAAATATGCTCATGATGAGCCTTGCGGAGGCCACTTCACTGATAAGCAGACTGCATATAAAGTATTGCGTGCTGGTTACTTTTGGCCTTCCTTGTTTAAGGATGCCAAATACTATGTCAGACGATGTGATAGGTGTCAACGAATGGGCCAGCCTAATCAAACCAATGAAATGCCTTTATGCTCCCAAGTTATGATTGACCCATTTTAAAAATGGGCTATTGATTTTATAGGGCCAATAAATCCGATTTCATTGAGTAAAAAGCATATTTTGGTTTGTACAAATTTTGTTACAAAATGGGTAGAAGCTAAAGCTGTTTCCTTTGCTACAGAAAAAGTTGTTGTTGATTTTCTTTTTACTGAAATCTTTACTAGATTTGGTGTGCCTAGAGAAATTTTTTATGACAATGGTCCACAATTTATTTCTAATCTGGTACAGGGTGTGATGGAGCAATACAAGATCCAGCATAGGAAATCCATGCCGTATGACCCACAAGCAAATGGCTAGGTGGAATCCACAAAAAAAGTGATTGAGTCCATTCTTACAAAGACAGTAAACATGAATCGGAAAGACTGGGCTGAAATATTACCAGAATATTTATAGGCATACGCAACCACTTGGAGAAATAGCACAAGACATACACCGTATGAGCTGGTATATGGCAAACAGGTTCTATTACCAATTGAATTCCAGGTCAAAATGTTTAGGACTGCAGTACAGTTAGGACTAGATCTCCTTGAGGCATACTAACAACATCTTCTCCAATTAAATGAGTTAGATGAATTTCGTAGGGATGATGTTCAACAGAACATACTCATTCAGCAACAATGCAAAAGGTGGCATGAAAAGTCTATTCAGAAAAAAGCAATTCCAACCAGGTGATTGGGTGCTCCTTCATGATTCTAGATTTAAAATTTTTAAAGGGAAATTCCATACATGTTGTATGGGACCTTTTGAAGTGATCTGAGTATTCGAGAATGGAGCAGTAGAAGTCAAAACTATTGATAGACAAAATTCAGTATTCCTGGTAAATGGGCATAGATTAAAGAAGTATTTTCAGCCACTTGCCAGGAAATATTTTACACAGCAAGTCCAGCAGCAATTCGAGATGGTAGTGGTGAATGGTAATACCAAATTTTTTAAAATATGAGTTCTCTTATTGTTAATATATATATATATATATATATATATATATATATATATATATATATATATATATATATAATTTTCTAAATAAAAAAAGTAAAGAAAAAATATTTTCCTATGATTATGAAAATCGGTTCGTTGACATGATTGCAGAAGGATCAACCTGAAAACTAGCTTGTTCACAGGAAGATCAAAAATTTATAATAAAAAGAGAATGTTGCTTGATATTTATATATGCTAGTGACCACCAAGTTTATACAATTGGGGTAATTAGCATGGACATTTTTTATTCAAGTAGCGCTTAATTCTCACTACAGTTATTTCTCTTCCACCAATGCAGATAGACCTTTCAGAAATTTTCTACCCGTTTTCATATTCCATTTCATAATATCCCCTCATTTTTCTTCTTCAATCCCAAATGATTTACCTTCCCATATTCTTCCGAATTTACCCTGTCCATTTCGTAAATTCCCACTTTACCCTTGAAATTTTTTTTCCCTATCCCACTTTTGTTTATCCCCTCCTGTGGTACTATTCTTGGAATCCCTGTAACAAAATTCCTTCCCATTCTGAAATTCCCCTTTTCCCACTTCTTTATTCCCTCATGAATTGCAGGATCTCGTGTACAAAGAGAAAAGAAGATATTCTTTGAAACATCAAGGAAGGGTGAAGCAAATTTCCAGTATAAGGTGAGGAAGTCATGGTAGAAGTCCAGACTATATTTTATTTAAAGTTCCTTATTCTTTTTCTCAGATAGTATCCTTGCACTAGTGCAAGCATGTTTGTCCTATATATTAAGTGTAAGCAGAATGGTACGAGCAGAGTAGAAAAGTTTAAGCGGTGAAAGTAGGCCACTGGAAGCATGCACCCTACCAGAAAATGGAATATAATTTGTTTTTAATAAGCATATGTCATAGGAAAGTGGTCATCATCAAGGTTTATGAGAAATATTTTCATGGAGTCGAGAACTACTTGTGCTACCATATTAACTAGGAGAAAATTATTTAAGTACAAAGTGTTTTTAAGTTAAGAGTAATGATCAATTTTTTAATGTCAAATGCTAAAGTTATTTTTTTGAATTATGATGGAGTGCGGCAATGTTTAACCATTGCTTGGATATAATTACCCTTTCTGCCATAATCCTATATGTCCTTCATTGACAATGATTACCTCACCTAGTCGTTAAAAACGCTGCCACAAGTACCAATTTGGCATAACTTCAAAGATGTCGCGTATTCACTACTATTTCAGTGGAATGAATGGGTGATAAGATGGAAGGGATGGTGGACCTTTGGATCCCAATCTATAAGAACCAATTTTTTCTGGTGATTGCATGTAAAATTTCGACTGTTCATAACCATTAAAGTAGCAATGCCGCCTGTTCGAAGAGAACCGTCGTCCCTTAGTGTGGTAGAACAGATCGCTGAGTTTTGCAATAGTCTTGCACTCTTGTGAGACTCAGGCTTTCTTTAGTTCCTACAAATTTTGACGGGCATGACCATGAAGTGGCCCTACATTTTGCCTGAAATTTTAAAAATGGTCGAGTTCAAATTGGGCCCTTAAAATTCAAGATTACGGAAGAGTTCATAATAGCAGCAACAGGGTTAGAAAACATTTGCAAGGAATGGTTCAAAAATTAGAAATTAGAGCAGAATCGATGGAAGTGTTTTGTCATAGATAGGAACATGAAGGTAGATTGGAAGAAAGGAATTCCATGCATTTCCATGTTGGGATAGTGGCGGTACCTCCTTTTCATCCTACAGAAATTTTTGACCTGCGAGGGAAGGTACTCCCTCACTTTTGTGTATCATTTCAGGATGGTGCAGCATTTTGAAGGTGGCCAACACGTCCAATGGCGAATTAATTTCCCATATTTTTTGTTAAAGAGTCTGGAAAAAATGGCTAAAGATGTGTGGGTGCACAGGAAGACCAGGCTGATAAGAAATTATATCACCATGGTCTGATAAAAATCTTGGTGCAGAAACAATTGCAAATTAAAGGGATGACCTAGGAGGCACTGTTAAAAAAACTGCATAAGAATAAATTTTCTAGGAAGGAGACATAGGACCTCACCAGTACAAGAAAGGGTATGGGTAAAAATGAACAAGGGAGCCCTTCTTTCACTAGTGAAAAAGGGAAACGATCTAGAAAATCAACAGAAGAGACTCCTTCTATGCCACTAGTGCACGTACAGATGCCAGAGGAAGACAATTTGTTAGTCCCTGTGGACGCAACCAAATTTGTAGAATTCAAAGATCACATTATGTTGGTCGATTTTATTAAAGAGGCCCGTAAAAATAATGAGGAATACCACATAACGTCAATTCTCCTCCTGCACCAGTGCAAGAGGAAGTGCAAGAAGAATAAGAAGAAGAGCAAGAAGAGGAAGTGCAAGAAGAAGAAGAAGAAAAGGAAGAAGAGTTTGGTGAAACCATGAGGGATACTGAGGTCCCTGAAGAAGACACAACTCCTGTTGAAAAAAAATATTTGGTATCTCCTACTACTGAGATAGCTGAACCGGAGCTTCAAGTGCAAAACTTAGAGAAGATCATAACTAAAGTACAGGAGGATAAAGAACAAAGTAGAGAAGAGTTAACTGCAGAGATCCAGAAAAATAAAGGATAAGTTAGAAGTACCATGTTGTGCAATGTTTCAGGCAACTTAAAAAGGTGACAAAGAGGCTAAAGAACATTAGGAAGAATAAGTGTGAAACATTGCAATCTGATGTGAGTGTGGCAGGGCACGATTGGGCTGGAATGCTCAAAATTTTGAAGGATTTTTGAAAAGGTACAGATTTGTGTGAGGACAAACAATAGCTTAGGGATGGGAGGATGTTAGCCCCCTAATTTTCTCTCTTTTTACCATTTTTCCCTTCCCAAATCATAACCATATACCTCTATTTTACCTCTTTTTATGCACCCTCATTCCACACTAGTCCAAGCACGGTGGCATATTTCGTATAAATTTATTTTTCATATTATTTAATTAAACTTAGCATTTATTAATTATTTATTACATGATTTATTACTTTCAAATAATTCTTGGTAACTTATTGATATCACCTATGTTCAGTTGGTAGTTAGAGCACTTACCGTGACTGTTGATCCTAGTGCAGGATTGGATCTTGCAACATTCCAAGCACCACAAATCTCTACAATAGATCTGAATCCCCTTGATCATCGCCTCATCTTATGCTACCTCAGCCAGAACAATAGAGTAATCCAAAAGCAGTGAGATCAGATCTATGAAGAGAGAAAGAAGGATATTACCTATGGCCAGTTCTGCTGACTGTTTAATTTCGAAGACCGTAAAGGCTAAATTCTATGTTTTGTTATGTAATAAGTTAAAGGATCTATTTTGGCCTCTGGAAAAAGGCCTATATAATGTATAATGTAAATAGGGTTAAGGGAGGAGAGTTTTTGATATAGAAAGAACAGGAAGGTCTTTTTATTTTCTTATCACCGAAATTTGTGTTGGACAATGAGTTAATGTATGTACTTGCCTCAGTGAATTAATAAAAGGAGCTCTGCTTCATGTTTTTAAAATTATGTTTCTGTATTGAGTTGATGAATTGATCGAAGCACTGAGCAGCGTTTCCATTTAGAAGGTAAATGTGATGGTTGGCTAGGGCCCAACCAACCCAGCACGTTTACCCCATTTCTTGTTTTTCTTGTAATTTATGTTTATATTTTCAAGTGTGATATAATCATAGCACATGTATTCCTATTTGCGTGCAAGTGGATCCATTGTGTCAAGTAGATAAATTTCTTTTACCTGCAATTTCTTTTCTTGCACTTAATTTCATATTGGATTTCCTCGCCTGGTCCAAGGAGGAGAAGCGAACCTGCACCAATGCACATTGGTGTGATATCTATTTTTATGCAATTTTATTTGATTGGTTTTTCCCTGCTTCGTCGAAGCAGAAGAAATGAACCTGCACCAGTGCACGTTGGTGTGATATCTCTTTTTATGTAATTGGTTTTCCCTCGCCTAGTCCAAGTAGGAGAAATGAACCTACACTAGTGTACGTTGGTGTGATGTAGCAAAATTTCTTAGTTTAACTTCTGCAACCCTATTTCTTTCATTAAATGCTTATGACAAGATATATATATATGAATTGATTGTTTCTTTGTTTTTGCATTCTGTTACAACCAGGAACATTCATTTTTATGTGTGAAATTTGATTTAACGGTATAATAGCACTTGCAATAATTAAACATTCATTTTAAGAATTGAATGCTAAGTGCAAGAAGCTTTGATCTAGTGCAAGAACTAGTTTCTTGCCATGGGATCTTAGTGCTTCGAACCTTGAAAAGTTCAAGCCCTTGCATGAAGCAAAAAATCCTTTAGTGAAGACACTATCTATACCTTCTGCATAAATCTCTGTTCCTGCACTAGTGCAAGCAGATTGCGAAAGTGTAGGATAGATTAGTGCAGGAAGGAAATCTCTAAAGGAGCAAGTTTAAGGGCCCATCAGATGAGACTACTAAAGTGTCTCTGCTAGGGAAAAGCACACACTCAATAATTAAATAATAATTAGCTGGAGTGATTACCTTTTATCTTCAATTCTCTTTTGCAAATGCATTTCTTTCTTGTTCCAGTCTTAGATTACTTTTGATGATTCAAGTTGCCTTCTTTTCTCTTTTTAGTTTGATTCTGAAATCTTTCCTTTAAAAAAGTAGGAATATATATAAGGAGATACATATCACCTCTGGCATTTCCTGTGCTTCGTCTCTAAATTTACGAATCCCCCAGGTTCAGAAATTAAGTGCTAAGGAGTTTACTTAAGTGTAATTCCTGCACCCAACAGATGCATGGAGTAAATCTTTTGTTTTCTACTGTTTAATGTCTTCTAATGCATAGATTGTTAGTATGAATCCTTTGTTCAAGTGTACGAAAAAATACCACTTTAGCTACGCATAAATAATAGCCCTAACATCAAATGTGGCTGCCAATATCTTCAGATCTGCAGTTAGTTGATCAAGGCAAGAGCTGCAAAAAACCAGATCTATGCATAGAAAGACATTAAGCAGTGAAAAGAAGGGTTTGCTCCATATATCCAATAGACAAGACAAGAAAAATTTTTGAAAGAATTTTTTGTATTAAGGGCACCTGGGAGGAAAACAAGAAGATGTTTGCAATTCTCCTCAATGGGATGGGTTCTTGGAAGTCCTCAGCACTTCACATCTAGCATTTCTCTCTCCTGTTGGTGTAGAATACCCAAACAAAGATAGAACTCAAAGGGAGCTCACACAGAAAATAATGGAAAATATGACAATGATAATGGCTCAAAGTCAGACCAAGATTTTAGATCCAGAGTGATCTAATGGGCAAAAAAAGGTGAAGAATGGTAGGAAAAACCCTCCTATTTATAAAAAAATATTGGGTCATTCTAGATCTTGGTGCACGATTAAAATAATGTTAACCAAATCTAGATCCACCTTTTATGGAATATTTTATTATATTTTTTGGAGGGAAAAAGTATTTGACTTGGGTCAAATCCCTTTATTTGTCAATAATAAATAAATAAATGATTTATTTATCTTTTTAAGGAAGTGGTTTGAGGATAATCAAATAAATAATGATTTATTTAATTATTTGTGGATGATTTGGTCATATTTAACAAGGAATAATATCTAAATAAGATTTAAATAATTATTCCTAGAAAATAATCAGATAAATAAAGGTTTATCTAATTAATTTCTTTGTTTTGGGTTAAACATGACTAGGAATAATAATTAAATTACGGTTTAATTAATTATTCCATGAGGAAAATCAAACAAATATAGGTTTGTTTAATATTTCCTTTTGGGGTTTCCTGTTAAGACCATAAACAACCTAATAAATGTGGTTTATTAAGTTATTTTACATAGTGAAAGAAATTTTACTTAGGGTAAAATTGGTCTTACATGGTGTACTTGGGTCCATCTAATGATAATAGGTTAGATGACCAAAAAATGGTGTAACATAGATCTAGATTTTTTCATCATTTATCTTGCTCACCTAACTACAGATCTGAAGATATCAGTAGTCATTTATGCTGTTAGGGTTGTTTTTTATGCGCAACTAAAGTGGTTTTTTTCGTACAATTCGAATTGAGATTCATACTAACAATTGGCGACTCCACACGTGTTTACGATTATGACAGCTATGGTTTTTCTGATCCTTGCATATCCATCTTGCTTAAAACCCTAGGATTTCTCTTCAACCCTTTTTTTTTTCTTTTCTTGATGTTGTTTTTAACCTATAAAACCATAAAACAATAAAAATTCTGACTTCTATGTGTTTTCGTACCTATTGCATAGGTGACAGATATCAGCCGCACCTGATATGACAACCTTTTCTTAAACATGCCACCTAGAATGCCAGAAGTGTAGGTTGAACATTTTGGCCCAAAACCTACGACCTGGACCTTCAGGGCGCACATTTCAGCCCAAAAACTGCAATCTCTACTGAAAACAGTTTAGAAACTTCGACATGGACTTTTTGAAGGGATTTTTCTGAAAGTTTTCTGAGTTTGTATGAGCCTCTATTCAGGGTTGTCTGACATCCATATCCACCCATTTTGGACCTACACTTGTTTTGATTTGCTCAACTAAGTGGGAACATATCCCCCTAGGTCTTCAGTACCAAAATAAGGGTTGTTGCATGTTGTTTGAAATTTCAGAGTCTTCAGCCATTTTTTAAGATTTGATACCTCACCTTCAAATCCACTTCAGATCCACTTTATATTGGCTTTTTATCCATCCAAATCACCTCATCTGTATTTTTTGGGTTTTCCTCTAGGGTTCACTCCATTTCCCTTCAGGAGATAGCCTTTCACCACCTTTTTTACAACAAATTTTCCTCTGATTTGTTGATGTTTTCTGCACCACTTTCTAGCAGATTTTGTCTTTTAGATCCCTATCCCTCTTGACCTTAGATCTATTGCCTTTTTTAGTGTTTTGATTAGTTTTTTACTCACCTACAAAATATTTTTTGAGAGACCCACCTCCTTGGGTTTAGATTATTGCATTATTAGTTGTTTATTTTCTATTTTTACAGGCCTATATACTGCCATTTGAAGGTTTATTTACAACTATACAACAAAATTTTTCTTCTCTACAAACGTTTGGGTTTAAAAATTTAAATTTACACACTTTTACACACACACCCTAAGCGAAAAAGGGCTCGGTTAACACCGCCAAGAAAACACTCTAAAACATTGAAATCAATTGATCTTACACCTCTTTGCCCTTGTTTCGACATTATAATCACCCAATCCTGCACCTCGCTACCCTTGTCAATCTCTTTTTCCTTTGTGTTGTGTTTTTGTCGACACCATTGTGCCACCAAGGCCTTTATCCCAGAGACTTCTTGGCCTTCATCCTCAGTTTCCGGTAGGAAGACTTACTCCTCCTCGTAGGGTTCAAGCTAGTCATTTACCAAGTCTGCACATCGACTCTTCTTCTGGTCCTTTGTGTTCTCCTTCTCATTCCGCCTTCGGTTCTCCCCCTATCACCTTCACCATGTCTGGTATAGGACCTAATGCTGGTGGTAACCCCGGCCCTCCCACCGGGAATACAACTAGTGGGACTGCAATAGACACTACCCCGACTGTACCCTTGCTCCCCTTCATGGTAGGCCTCAGCCTCCCCAATTTTTACCGGTTGATAAACGAGACTATACACCATGATGCTAGTTGCCTACTATGCCGATAAAGCTCCCTTCCGACATCCCAAAGTTTTAAGGTCATGCTAGAGAATATCCTTCAAATCATGTTCGATATTTCCACATGTGGTGTTCATCTAATTCCATTACCGATGACTCTATCCATCTTTGGTTGTTCCAATGAACGATTATAGGTGAAGCTTCTAAGTGGTATGTTGATCAGGCCCCTTCTTGTCATACCACCTTTTTTACTCTTTCCCAAGATTTTTTGTCTTATTTCCAGCTTCCCCTTTGTTACGACACTGGTACCTAACTCTTGACCTCTTTCCATCAATCGTATGTGACCCACCTATCTGACCATGTTCAGGAATGGTAGAGAAGAAAGAGCCTATGTTGAGCCCCTACCTTTGAAGACCGTGTCAACATAGACTGTTTCCTTAGGTCTCTCTTGCCACCTATTGAAAAAGATGTCACATCACACTTTCCTCAAACCTAAGAAGTCGCTCTCCAAATTATGTTAAAATATGACCTGATCTACACTTAGTCTGGTTATGTTTATAACGTTCTACCTGACCTTCCTAGACCCGATGGTGCCAACATACCAGGGGCATCTCACGCTGCTAATGGTATCATTGGAGCTCTCTTTAATCTGTATGCTCAACCTCCCATGGGCTATGGTTTTCCTCAAGGAGGGGCTAGCACCTCTGATACTTTCCCCCCTCCAGGTAGCACGTATCTGGGATACAGCATGCTTTCTCTTTTTTCCCAACCTCATGTTTACCACACTGCTACCCTACCTCCTTATTATCTATATCCATAGCCTGGCACTCCAGCTCCTCCAACATTAGCACCTCCTCCTCCCTTGCCTTCTCAACCTCCGCAACAGCAACCACCACCCCCTAAGGGGTAAGTGTATGCATAATAGGGCACACCTAATCCTCCTCCCTAAAAAAGGAAGAGAAAAGGCAATAAAAATCAAGCTACTCCTGGTAATCTTGGACCTAATCAACGTAACACTCCTAACACTACAAACTAGCAACAAGGCACTTAGCCCAAGCGGGACAGGCCTATTTGTATGAACAATCTATGTTCTTGTTGTGGTGTTTACAGTCATTATACGGATGATTGTCCTCTTCTACCAGAGATGCGATAGCTATGGGAGTCTCAAGCAACATTGAGAGGACAGCAAGTCGTCCCTTCCGTTCCTCCCAGTCCTGCACCTAGTCAAGCGGTTGTGCTTACTGATGATTTCCCTCAGCAAGGAATTGTGGCTACCCAACCACTTGAAGATCAGGTGGCTACTCAACCTCTTCCATCTAGTTCCCCTGATTACCAGATTCTCATGATGTCCTTTCATCAGCCTTCTAAACCTTCTTCTCCTGGCCCTTCACCTTTAGTTGGTACTCATGAGCCTCTTTATCCTCCTGGAACGATTCCTCCAGACCTTAACCATCTTGAAACCGTCCCGCCTGGTCATTATCCCTCTGGTCATATACTGTTCCTACCTCCCCCACTAGGAATGTACACGTTACCTATGATGGCCACCCTCTCTCTCCCTAACCTAACCATTGGGATTCCTGTCTGGTACCTCGATCCTCCAGCTACTACCCCACATGGTCAACCCAAACCTTAGCTTGCTTTGACCCCGGTTCAATTGGTCCCTATAACTTCTCCCATTACAATAGTGCCTCATACACCTCAACAAAAACCACCTCTCATTGCGACCACTTTGGGTAAAAAGGGCGAAGCTCGCAAGGGGGTATCAAAGGACAAGGCTGCCTCGACAAACCCTACCCCTTCTTAGCCTCCAAAACATACCATCTAGTATTCTTTGTGTGATGTTGTCGGCCACGCCACCCATACTTGTCTGAAGTTGCCTCACCTTAAGTCCATGGTCAATGAGATGTTTCTGGAATCTGATATCCTAGAGGTATATGTCACTATACCCGATTCCCATTGACATCCCTCCTTATGATGTCGAGATGACGGAGCCTTCACCCACCATCTACTATCTATCATCATCCATGAGACCCTCAGTGGAAGTCCCATTAGAAACTCCCCCTGATGTTTTACCTGACCTCCCTTTAGCGATCATCCTATGCTCAACATTGGTAGATCCTTTATCTGATTACTCTGTTTTCACCACTTGTGATGATGCACATGTGACCCTCTCTTCTCATGATGATGAGTTAGGTAGCTTCGTTGTGTCAGGTGGTATTTATTCCACCAGTCACCCCATCCTCTATTACAATGACGATATTATGGAAGTAGTCACCACCCTTGACTTTATCTATCCCCCCTTACATCGAACCCATACATCCAAACCACATACGCCTTGTGGCCATGACATCGACACTCAATGTTTGGGTAAGGGGACACCCATATATGCGAATCCAAGAGAAGAAATTCTCCACAACTCTCTGAGTGTATCTGGTCATGTCACCTGTAGTATCATTATTCTTCTACATTTAGAAGAACCTCTAGAGTCCCATATCACTTCATATCACTCTAGGGATGATACACCTCATCATTCCTTTGTATTACATAAACAACCCAGTTCCTGTGACATTTTTTCTGACCAACCGATGAGTTTTTTGGGAGAGCACCAGTTCATTATCCCAAAATCCTCTCTTTGGGATAGTGACACCATGTATGCCAAAATAGAAACTGAAAGTCCATTTGATTCATATATGTAGTACCAAAAGATATTGGTAATCCTTCATTCCCTTTCTCAAACTGCATAACCATAATGAAAACAAATGGTGCACCACATCATTAAAATTTGTTTAGATTTCCCTTTTTCTAAATAAATTTTGGCATGACCACAACATGCTTGGGGGCACCTATGCCCCTCAACCATAAAAATCCCAGATCTCAGCCAAAAACAAAACTGAAACCCCATTTCTCTGACCAGTCACACTTTTCAGGTCATTTCCTGGGACAGGTCGCAGTTTTCTACCCAGAACCTGCTACCCAGGACATAGAACAGACCCCAAAAAAGTGTGACCTGACCTGTTCATGAGCTCTGGGTACCTAAACTGAACTTTTAGCCCACTAAAATGAAAGAGTAGGATTAGGCATCTTACCTAAAATTGAAGGATCTCAAATTCCAATGGTTAGTTTGTCTGCTACGATCGCCGCAAGATTTAGGGCCTTCTCTCCTCACTACATTCACCACAACTCCACCAGAAAATGAGTGAATTTGGAAGGACAATGCCTTGTTAAAAGAAAACCCCTGATTTTTCTTTGACCTGCTACGGCCAAACTGTAGCTCAGTTTGACGAACCTTCTATACCATAGTTTTCCATGCTCGTGTAAATTTTCGTCATGGGTTACCATCTTGTACTCATGTTTTTATGGTCCACATTGGACCTTTTCTATGTGGCAGCCCCATCGAGTCAACCTTTTTTAGAGCATCCGAGTTGAGTCATCATTGTAGTCATGGAGTCTATCCTGAGTCCCTTTGCATCCCACTATAGTCCTCCATCCTTCATTTCTTAGTCCCTCTCAAGTGTCACACATTATGGCCTTCAGTTCCACTGTCCCCTATCCCTCATGATATTGTGTCAGTCGTTTCCAGGTCATCCATGCCCTTTATGCTCTAATAAGGGAAGTTTTCAATTCGCTACTTAGTACCCACCATTTCATCATCATCATTGGTGTCAATCTGTCAATCGCTCTACTATTTTCTCTCATGCCTTAGTTGAAAATCCCTTATTGCCTCACCTATGGCGAACCTCCTTTTGTGGACATTAGTTCATTCATTCCAGAAGAAAGGTCTAGAGGGTGGTGTACCTTGGTTCCAGCTTCCACCCTTTTTTGGTGCCTCAGATCAGGCAAAGGGACTCCTTATTTCCCTTTGACTTGATTTTTTCTCAGCTGCAGCTCCTTTCAGCATGATCGAGATCTGTATACTTGATGGTTCAGTGATGCAGCAGCTGACATCGATGATTCCCGAGTGTGTGTGATATGCCTCATCCCTCATGAGGGGGTGGCCCTATAGGTAGCCCCCCACATGCCCGGGTGATCTCTCCATTACAGCCTTGCGATGCAACTCCATAGATTTGATGATGTTGGCCTCAGCCGCTTGTAGCACCTTTTTGATTGCATGTATCAATCTAATGATCAACCCTTTCTTGTTTGCAGGGGCATATGGGTTGTATTTATATCTCATGTACTCAGATACTATTGTAAAATTCCTTCCTATTATCCCAGACACAATATGTATGTTGGATTCATTATCGTGTTGTTTACCTGGCTCATGTTTATGCCAGCATGTACTATATTTTCCAGTTCTGTGGTTTTCCGGATGCCTTATTGTTTGTACTTTGCCTCATTGGGCATAGGTATGCCTCCCCCACCGCCTATAGCATAGGTACTTACTCATCAAAGATACTTGTCACACCTGTAAGTCTCGCCTCCTCAAGGTCTAGTTCTTTTCAGCACTTTGGTCTACCTTATACTTCTCTTTCTTTGACTTCCCCTTTGATGTCTAGTGATTGAGTTCTTACAATGCACTTCGATCATACGATTAGCTCCTAATGCTCGCACGCCAGGGGGCAATATGTTACACTATTTTTTGGTCATCTAACCTATTATCATTAGATGGACCCAAGTACACCATGTAAGACTAATTTTACCCCAAGTAAGATTTCTTTCACTATGAAAATAACTTAGTAAACCACCTTTATTAAGTTGTCTATGGTATAAATAGGAAACCCCATGAGGAAATATTAAATAAATATACATTTGTTTGATTTTACTCAAGGAATAATTAGTTAAATAACAGTTTAATTAATATTCCTGGTTATATTTAACCCAAAACAAGGAAATTAATTAGATAAATCATTATTTGTCTTATTATTTTCTAAGAATAATTATTTAAACCTTATTTAAATAATATTCTTTGTTAAATATGACTAATTCACATTTAAATAATTACATAAATCATTATTTTTTTTATTATTACTCAACCACATGCTTAAAATGATAAATAAATTATTTTTTTATTTATTATTTACAAACAAAGGGATTTGACCCAAGTCAAATTCCTTTTCCCTCCAACAAATATAATAAAATATTCCACAAAAGTTGGATCTTGATTTGGTTAATAATATTTTAAGTATGCAACAACATCTAGATTAACTCAATATTTTGTTATAAATAGAAGGTTTTTCCCATTCATTTACCACCTTTTATTTCCTGAAGATCTCTCTGGATCTATACTTTTGGTCTGACTATTGATCAGCCATCATAGTCATATTTTGCTATTAGTTTTGTCTGGGTTTTCTACACCATCAAGAGAGAGGAATTCTAGATCTGAAGTGATGAGGACTTACAAGAACCCATCCCATTAAGGAGAATGGGGAACACCCTCTTTTGTTTTCCTCCCAGGTTCCATTAATACAAAATTCATTTGATATATCATTGTCTTGTCTATTGGATGCAAGGAGTAAATCTTATTTTTTCTACTGTTAAATGTCTTCTAATGCATAGATCTAGATTTTTGCAGCATTTATCTTGATCACCTAAATGTATATCTAAAGATATTAGCAGTCATTTCTATTGTTAGGGCTATTTTTTATGTGCAACTAAAGTGGTCTTTTTTCATATGATTGGAATTAAGATTCATACTAACACCTCCCATGTGGAATATTCTATAGGAAAGTTCTTCCACTTCCTAAGATGCTCTAAAATTAATCGTACTTGCCGAGTTCTTGTTTCTGTGACTGCTTCAGAACTTCTTTCGATGGGATGTTGATCTTCCTGTTGTTTCATTAGATTCTGCACCAAAGTTAGGTTATCCTTTGAGAGTTTGAGAACTTGTTGTTGATGCTCGATGTGTTCTTCCACTAATTTATCATCCATATTAGCTATTGTTTGATCCTTCAAACCATCAAAATTAGCCTCCATTTCTTCTTTTAAACCATCTATGTCATCGTCGGTTTCTCTTCGTAAGATCACAATTTGTTGCACTTGGTACCATAATTTTGATATCTCATACTGCAATTCTTCCTCTTCATGCGTCATAGTATAGCTTTTTGAGGGCTTAATGGGTATGGAATTATTTTTTGGAGGCATTATAGAACCAAATACTGATAAAAATTCTAAAATATGCCCTTGGAATCACTTCAAGCTACTTTTTCAAACAAACATTATGCAATTTTAAAAACCAAATAGACACTTTTTTCTTGCTTTTGAGGAGTTGGATATTGAAACTGAATTATCTCTTTGATTTTGAATCTTCACTATCTAAAAATTGGCCCTACAGTATCCCTCTAAATCCTCTTTCGAATGCCACAAGTTTGACCTAATTTGGATTCTTCAAGGCAAATTTATGTCCAATCTCCCACAATGACCTAATTATGGACTCGTTCAGTAGAGCGAACTTGTACGACTTGCCACGTGTCATTGTTTGCTTCTTTGGCTTTGAAATTTATAGACAGGTAACAACATTCCATTTAATTCAAGCTAACCTTTACATAATTCCAATCTGATGCTCATAGAGAGAGTTATGAAGATTTTCCCATGATCACCTCTTTGAGATGAGATTCAGGAGCCTCAAAAGGACCTAACTTACACAAATCATATCTCCAAAAATTTTGCGAACCAAGCTCTAAAATTTTGCAAAGATGTTCCTCAGGATTTCTACTTCACACTATAAACATTTCAGCATTTTAAACTTTCTAGAAAAATCGTTATAGCGAACATTCTGATATGACCTTTTTAAGTGAAATTCAGGAGCCTGCAAAAAGCCCTAACTTCAACAGATCATATCTCCGAAAATGTTGCGAACCAAGATTTGAAATTTTGCGATGATGTTCCTTAGGATTTAATTTTTGCACTCTAAAAATTTTAGCTCTGGAACCTGCGTAAAAAAAATGTTATAGTGAAAATTCCATGATGACCTGTTTGGAGCTGTGAAACCCTAGAATCCAAAGCTTTGATCCCAAATGTTGGGAAACCAGATCCAAAAATAGAAGAAAAGAGATATCAACACCTTATAAATAAGCCACTTAAATGGGGAAACCTCCAATACATTACATGAGTGAATAATTCTTGGATGATACAAATGAGAAAACCTCCTTTCTATATATAGGAGTCCATGGGGCCACATTGTAACCCTAGCCGACCTAACAATAATAATGTAAGAGCACAATAATAAAAGTATGGGGGTTATAGTGGCACAATAACAACAATAAGGGGGGATACACTAACATAATAAGGGACTAGACTATTAATATAGGGAATTAACAGATGGCCCTCCTTCTAGGGCCAAAAATGTTGATGGCCTGAAATGTCAGCCTCAACATTGGGAGAAACCACCCACTTGGGACCTTAGAGAAAATCCTTTTCTGTTTGGGATGAGGGCTCTAACTGGATATTACGGGACCATTTTCCCTTTATATGAAATTATAGTAAATAAATTTAATAAAAGTATAACGATGTGATATAACTAAAACTGAAATAAATATTAATTAACTTATGATCTATCCTGTGAATGCTATTTGTAAATGTGATTATAAATATTTCATAACTCACATGACAATGTAGATTAACATGTAACTCTAAAGTTCAAGCTGAAAATATAGCTAATTTAATTAAATATTTAATTAAATGACCTTATAAATACTTCACATATATGATATCTCATTGTTCATTCATATAGTTTAAGAATTCAATCCAACATATCAATAGTGATAATGAAGGATTGCTAAATCACATATATAATGAAAAAAATCAAACATCCATTCCACTCTTAAAAAAAAAATAAGAAAAGGATAATAGTACTTAATATATCAATACTCTTCTCGTGAGAAAAATGGTGATGATTTGACTATATATTAAGAAAAACTTGAGTTACAGTAGTGCAAGCTTAAGACTTCTTTTGCAAAATTCAGAACCACTTCTTATATCAAATGGAGGGGATTTATAGTTTCATTACAAAATGTAAATATAGAAAATAAAATAACGAATTTTAGCGGTGTAGTTAAAATAAACAAAAGGATAAATTTAGAATCTATTGAAATGGATTATCTATGCTCGAGAAGAAGGCTATTCTCTTATTCTTTTCTACAATTCACAGATATATGCCATGTTCTTTAAATTGGGTGGAAACGTTGGTTTTATTCACATTTAGCTGACGAAGATTTCATTTCTCAATGCTGACAACATATGTATGGTTGTACTGGATAAAAAACAGAGCATTAACCATTGAATATGTGGTTTGACTAAAAAATTCCAATGATTTTCCAAGTCGACCTTGGCTAGCTGATCAATAATTTCATTTGGCATTTTGGAGGTTTCTTGCCACATTTTAGTGAGTGGTTTGATATCTGGTAATTCTCCTTCAGGAAGAATTTGTATGAGGTTGGATTGAAACAAGTTATTACTCACTGCCATAATGAGATTATTTGAAATATTCCTTGCTTGAAATACTGTTATTTTGTCTGCTTGAGATGAATTTCCCATTCTCTGAAAAAAATTTCCTTATGCGATTCTTCAATCCTATGAAGATTGGCCAATATTCTGTGTGCGTTTTCCTGCCATGTTATGAAATTAGCAATTTTCTCCTCAATTTCATGAAAATAAGTCTTGACATTTGATATTTGGTCTACCATATAACTAGCCATTTTGCATATATCATGATTTGTTTCCAATTTATGGAAAAATGTAACCTATTGTTGAGCAAGAAGATTGTTAAACTTTTTTTCTTCGTTATTAAAATTAGTTAATTCAGGATTAACATTCAGTTGTTCAATCCTTTTATCCCAAGGAAAAATCACAACTTTCATTATTAAGTTGTAAGTTACATGATGTAGATGATTCTCAAGAAGAATATTTCAAAATTGGCGGCAAGGCCACAAACTAAAAAAAATAGTTCGTGACAAAAATGTAACAAGATGTCCCATAATATATATACATGATAATAATACATACATAAGACTATTTAATTCAAAAAGGAACTATCAATAGTTTTTCAATCTTGTTATGTAGCTCTTGGGTTTGAGAGCCTTGGGCTTGTAGATCATGGTAATATTGAACTCTGAGAGAGTTAAAACTGTTATGAAGCTCTATGACCTATCCTTTCCATTCTGTAGAAATATTTTTTATTTTAAACTTCGATACTCTATTCTAATTGCATAATCCTTTCTTATTTCTCTTGTAACAACTGTTTTACTTCTGTGACTTTTTCCATTATAGTTGAAGCATAGGCTTTGGTGAATTAGGAAAGCCTACCCAACTCCTTCATAGGAGAAGTGTTAGAACCTTTCCATAATACATGAAAATATGCTTCTCCAGGAATCAAAGCCAGGGATTGATCAATTTTCCTTTTCTTCCTCTCCCTTTTGACCATGACCTTTTTCTAAGGGCTCTAAAAGATATCAAGTGGAGGAATTTATTCAACTTTTAAGACCACCTCAGATGCTGTGAAGGTGGTAAAATTTCAATATTTTTTTCCTCCAAAGGATTTTTAGAGGTCTTTGTTGTAATGAAAGTCTATTCAAGGCTCTTTGAAGTGTCTTGAACCATCTTTTGTAGAGGAGTATTATCAACTCTATTTTCATCAGCCTTAGAATTTAGAGCCTGATTATATTCCTCCCCTATTTATTCTAGCCTATTATCAGGAAAATGACCCTCTACTTGGTAATAAGAGGAGGAGACTGTTTATTTTGTCTGAGGAACATTGATAGGTCCTACAAAACCAATAATTATCACACGATCATGAATTTCCTCCTCTTGAGGAATCCTTAATGAATGTATAGGAAAATTATCTAACTTGGAATACCTATACAATGTAAACTGAATCATTTTTTATGGAGTCAGATGTTTCTATGCTAGCTTTATGATTATTTTCGCATAAATAGGAGCTCTCTTCTGGTTCATGGGAAAACTGTCTAATTCTTGATGCTGTTGTAACAATTTTAACAGTTTGATTTGGGTCATATTGTCTTTTGGGAATTGTAGTTAAATTAAATTCTTGAATATCAGTAATTTCAAGGAGTGCATGATTGAAATTATCTAAAGCATATATACCACACTGGATTAGAAAAGTAGGTGTATATTTTTATTTGATTCTCTGAATACCCTTGAAATACTATTTCCTATGATATGATAGGCTATCTCTCTAGCAAAAATTTTGTTAGGAATGAATAAGGGTAGCACACGGGGGTTATCTAGTGTCAGGCCAAGAGGTAACTCTACAAATGTGATTTTGTTTTGCATTAAGGGTGCATACATATATATATATATATATATATATATATATATATATATATATATATATATATATATATATATATATATATATATATATATATATATATATATATATATATATATATATATATATATATATATTATTAGGTGAGAAATGAAAAATAATGTAAATAGAAAATAAGGAGAGTTAGAATATGAAGAGACATTGGGAGATGAATCCCAAGAGTCTCTCCCTCCATATATATATCTATATCTATATCTATATATATATATGGAGGGAGATACTCTTGGGATTCATCTCCCAATGTCTCTTCATATTCCAATTCTCCTTATTTTCTATTTACATTATTTTTCATTTCTCACCCAATCCCAATGATTAGGTGTCAAAATTCCCCCCATTAATCTGAAGGGATGTTGGTGAGTCCAAGATTCATTCTGAATCTTTTGAACTTTTCACTTCCAAGCGCATTACTAAAGATGTCTGAAATATGCTCGTTTGTAGAACAATGGCATAGATGGATTCTCTTGGACCCAACATGATGTAAATTCAGATGGCATTTTATATTGATGTGCTTCATAGAATCATATAAATTTGGGTTCTTGGCCCACTTTATTGCAGAAGTGTTGTCGATCATGAGTGGAGATGAATGCACTTGTTTCTCTTGCAAATATTCCAAAATTTTCCTAAGCCACACAATTTCATTTGTTGCTTCCTCTGCTGCCACATATTCTACCTCAGTTGTGGAATATGCTGGAACTGATTATTTTCGTGATCTCCAGGAGACAAATCCTGATCCAGGACTCATAGTATAACCTGAAGCAGATACCTCAGTTTCTTTGTCTCCATCAAATTTTGAATTAGAGTATCCAATCAAGTTGAAGTCACCCACGCGTGTATACTTGAGTCCAAAGTCTTGAGTCCCATTCAAGTATTTTAGAACTCTTTTTACAACAGACCAATGTCCCTCACAAGGATTGAGAGGATTCCAATAACAAATGAAATGTATAGTCTGGTAGTAATCAGGTAGTTGAGACTTCCTACAAGTTTTCCATACTTTCTTGCATCCTCAAATACTTCTCCTTCAATGGATGTGATATTCAAGTTCTGTTTCATTGGATTAGTCAAAGGATTTCACTCAGCCATGCCAAACCCGTTAAAAAAATATCCAATGCACTACTTATGAGAGAGGAATATAAACTTACAATGTATAGTTACATCAATACCAAGATAGTAGTGAACATAGCCAAAGTTAGTGATCTCAAAACCTTTCCTCAATTCCTTCTTTATGGATGCAATGTAGTTCTCATTGTTACCTGTCAACAAAATATCATCTACATACACCACAAGATATACAATTTTTTTTCCAACTTTATTGACAAACAAAGTTGCATCATCAAGATTATAATGTTTGAAGTTAAGTTTCATAACATGCTCAGTTAACTTCTCATACTAGGCTTGTGGTGCTTGCTTGAGGCCATACAAGGATTTTACAAGTTTTCTTACTTTGTGTTCTTAGCCCTTCACAACAAATCCTTTTGGTTGGGACATAAAAAACATTCTCTTTTAGACCTCCATTCAAGAAAGTAGTTTTTACATCCATCTGATGGACTTTCCAACCGTTCTGAGATGCCAAGGCAAACAGTGTCCACATGGTACTCCATTTTTCTGTGGGGGAAAAGGTCTCCTCATAATCGACCCCTTATTTAAGTGAAAAACCTTTTGCCACAAGCCTGACTTTGTGCTTATAAAGTGAGCCATCAGTTTTATACTTGTTCTTGTAGACCCACTTGCAATCAATTGGTTTCATTCCCAATATAGGATCAACTAGTTTCCAAGTGATATTATTTATCAAGGCATCATATTCCTTTTGCATTGCTTCTTTCCATTCATCACGAGAAGAAAATTATTTTAAGGAATTTGGTTCAAAATTTGTAGACAAACTCAATTCACAATTATAACAAACACCCATATCAATAGGTGAATCAGAATCATCTACATCACCTCCATTTTTTTTGGTGAAACTTCTTGTTCCTTTCTTTCCAACCTCATTAGGATGAACATTTTCAAGTGTCTTTGTTAGCCATTTTGGAAGACCTTTATGACATGGACTTGGTTTCTCAGTTAACTGAGTTAGGGCAGAATGAAGACTTAGTCTCCCAATTCTATCAATCACATCACTCAAAGTGTCATCCATAGTTGGAGCTTCATTTGGGGGAGAGATTTCTCTAAAAGAATATTCCAAAAATTGATCCAATATGGGAATCCCCGCTTCGAGAAGTGTAATCTTATTATAAAAATCATAAAATGACTTTGCATGCCTAAAGCTATCCAAGCGATCAAGCTGTTGCTCAATAACATTGTCAGTCTTGGAAGATTCAAGAAATATGACATGTCTAGATACTACAAAATTATTATTAAATGTGCCATATATACTATATGTTTTGGAAGTATTTGAGTACCCCAAGAAGATACACATTCAACTGCTTGCACCAAGTTTGTTTCTTTGTTCCTTAGGTATCAAAGCATAATAGGTGGAACCAAACACCTCAAGATGCTTTACTGAAGGAATGTGGCCATGCCACATTTCATAAGGAGTATTATTACTAATGGCATTAGAAGTACACCTATTCTTTATATACATAGAACATAGAACTACATCAACACAAAACATAAATTTTACATTCTTGAAAAATATCATGGAACGTACCATATTTAAAATTGTCCCGTTCATTCTTTCAAATACTCTATTTTGTTCGGGGTTATAAGGCACGATTGTTTGATGTTTCATCCCATGTTAGAAAAGATAGTTTTCAAATTTAGTTGAAGTGTATTCTTTTCAAATATCAGTTCTTATAGAACGAATATGATTTTTTGCATCATTTTCAATCCATTCATGAAAGTTCTTAAATGTTGAAAAACATCAGATTTGTTCTTCAGTAAGTAAACCCAACGCATTTTGGTGTAGTCATCAATAAATGTCATCATATATGTATTTCCATTTTTATAAGGAACAAGCATGGGGCCACATAAATATGAAAGAATGAGTTCAATTTTTCTATCTGCTCTAGAATGTGAATCATGAAAGGACTATTTTCCACGGTTTCCTAGAATACAAGCATCACATTTCTTAAGTTTCCTAGGAATTGTAGGAAAACCAATAACACCATTTTTCTTCAACAATTGAAGGCTATCATATTTCAAATGTATAAATCTAGAATTCCATATAAGACTTGATGAAAATATACCTTCATCATAGTGAGAAATGAATTCAAGGTTTTGTGCACGAGCAGAGGTACCTCGCAACATTAGAAGTCTTTCTTCTTCTCTCCCTGTCATGAAAAGTGAGCATTTTTATGTTTTTTTACCTCAAACTTGCCATAAAACATATGAATGGAGTGTCCTTGCTGGAAAATGTGGACCATAGACAAAAAATTTCTCCTCAAATCTAGGAGGTATAGAACCTCATGTAGAATAAATTCTAGAAGGCCAGGAAGTTTGAGCCTGATTTTGCCATGCCCCAATGGCTTGATTTTTGATTTGTATGAAAATTATAATGCTCCATCAACCTTATTTGTAAATTCTCCAAAAATGCATTCTCTAAAAGTCATGTGACATGTTGCTCCTGAATCAAACAACCAATAATTTTCCCAATAAAAAAGTGAAGCATTAAAGAAGCCTTCAGTTACTCCAATATTACAATGTGATTTACCTTTCTCTTTGTCATGAGTTTTACCTTGTTAGGTCCCTATAAGACAAGTGTATCCCCTTATTGTTTTTTAGTGTACCATTGATCAGGTGCTGAGAATTATGCTAAAAAATAAAATTTCTCAGAATGACTCAAAACCTAAATGACCATGTATTTATCATCATTCTAAATCTCTCGCAACTTGTTTCAAGAGAAATGGACTTCGTATGGCTTCAAAAATGAGTTATGTTGATTTTTCTAAATAGGAGAAATTTGGAAAAAAAATGTAGACATGGAGCCTAGTCAACAATTCGTACTGCTGATGTGGCATGCTGACTAGGCAGGTCAAAGCCTTTCAAACTCTTCATCCATCGAATGGGAGACTACCAAGTCGTAGTTGTTGATTAGTTTGAAGTTATGGTGTATTGGCAAGATTTAAATTTTTTTGAAGGGCTAATGAGGAGGGGACACACGTCTTAGCCTGGGGCCACCAAGTGCCCTCCTCACAGAGTAATAAAATATTTGTTATAGGCAGAAGGACTCGGCAGGGATCGAACACAATAACTCTTCCCCGCCAACAACACATGCCACCATCTACACTATCACTTTTCTCTTAACGTTAATATTATTCACATAATATTAATGTCGTCGGGGGGAGAGAGGGCCAGCCCCGTGGGGCTAGCCCTGAACACATGCGACCACAAACTGGAGACCACGGAGGAGCACTAGGTGCTTAGTATAAATTTGCACTTAATTAACTGCTAATCCTTGTTTATTAACCTTAATTCGGATTACCACAAAATAAAGGTTTAAGAGCTAATCCATCTTAATTAGTGCGCATGCAGTTTAATTAATCTAAACTAGATTAACTTAGCGGTCCGATAATTTTGGTGGAACTTCTATTTGGCACCATCTAGCCTGAATTAGTGGTATTTAGCTAAATTTAGGGAGGAAATTGTGGAAAAAACTTAAAAGGTCATACATCAGCTAATTTTCGACCAAATCAAGAATAGGAAGAGCCTAAGGTACCATGTTTTGGCATTATGAACTCATTGATGTAGGTTTGAGGAGCAGAAAGGCATTTGTAAACACATGATTTTGCAAATTTTAGCATAATATAGAGGCCCAAGCCATGGAAGGCGAACCAAGGAGATGTAACCTAGAAGGGTTGAACTCCTTTATCAAATCCCTATGTAGATTTTTTGTATGGTGATGTACTGTACTTTTATTTTCTGATGTTCATTCCTTCTTTTATGTTAAATTGTTCATAAAAATAACATAAAAACCACTCATGAGACTCAATAACTTGCAAGAGAACTTGAAACCTTAATCACATGTAAAACATTGGTTTCAAAATCTGAAAGAGGAATTAGCACATTAATACTAACATACGTTGATTAGATAAAACCCCCTTATTGTTATTATTTTACCCATGTAGTCCCCATATTATTATTATTCCCCATAAAAGCCCATTATTGTTATTGTTGTGCCCTTACATTATTATTGTTATGTCAACTATGTTTATATTTTGACGCCCTAGACTCCTATATATAGAAAGAAGGTTTTTCATTTGAATCATCCAATATTTCTTCATTTATGTAATGTAAAAGAGGTTTCCCCCTTGAAAATGCTTATTTCTAAGTCTTTGATCTATCATTTTTTCCATTTTGCGAGTTGGTTGCATAAAATTTGGTATAAGAGCTTTGGATTCTAGGGTTTCACTTCGTCAAATATGTCATATTGGATTTTTCTCTATATTTTTTTTCTATGAAGATTTGGAAACTAAAATTGAAACCACATGGAGTCGAAATATTGATGAATCTTATGTATGAATTTTATATTTTGTTTTTCTATAATTTTGGAGATATGATTTGAGGAAGTTAGGGTTTTTGTAGGCTCCAAAATTTCATCTGAAATAGGCAACTGAGGGAAAATAGTCATAAATTTCGTTTCATGCATCATATTTGAATTTTATAAAACGTGGCAAAAAATGCATGAAATTTTGTTTCTTGTGTATCAATTTCAGAGCTGAAGTTCAAAACAGTCACAAGTGGCACCCTGTACAAGTTCGCTCTACTGAACTAGTCCATAATTAGGTCATTGTGGGAGATCAAACATAAATTAACCTTGAAGAATCAAAATTAGGTCTGACCCATGGTATTGGAAAGAAGACTTAGAGGGATACTGTAGGACCAAATTTTAGATCTCGGGGATCCAAAATTATAGAGATATAACAGAGTCAATATCGAGCTCCTACAAAAAAATAAAAATGTGTTATTTTTAATTTCTTTTGCATATGTTTTGTTGGAAAAATTAGTTTGAAGTGATTCATGGCACATAGTGCAGCATGAATATCATTGTTTCATTCCAAAATAACTTGAAGCAAGAAAACAGAAACACCTAGTAAACAACCAGAAATGGCGCATGAAGAAGAGGAATAAATGCAACATGATATACAAAATTACGAGACCAACTGCAACAAATGTTGCTCTCGCAAAGAGTAACCAAAAATAAAGTGGAAGCTAATATGGATGGTTTAAATAATGGTTTGAAAACATACATGGAATGTTTGAAGAATTATTTAAAATCGAACATGGAAGGTTTCAAGGATGACATAGAAGAAAAAATGAATGGAAACATGGAAGATTTGAAGAATGGTTTAAAAGAAGACATAGAAGGTTTGAAAAAGTTGTTGGTGAAAAGGTATTAGATGAAACTCACGATGAAAAAAAAAGAAATTTAAATCATGATTTCATAGAATCTAACATTGGATTTAAGAGCCACCATATTTGAAAGATCAATATGAGGAAATTTGATGGCAAAGATTCGATAACATGAGTACTATAGATGGAGCAATATTTTGATCTCCATAATGTGCCACACACACAAAAGGTATGCATTGCAACTTTATACTTAGAAACCAATCAGATTCTATGGTATCGATGGCTTTTTTCTCGTAAACCAAATTTCACTTGGTCAAGTTTTATGAAGGAAATGATAGCACATTATGAAGATATAAAGAGAAACACCTTATTTAGCCAATTGATAAATCTAAAAAAAAGGGTTCAATGGAAGAGAACATTGAGGACATCCAAAAATTGAATATGAGGGTAAATGATATTCCACAAGAGAATATGATTGATGTATTCATAGGGACTTTAAAAGATAACATTCAACATGAGGTTCACTTTGGAGAACCTCATTCATTGGAGAAGCCATTAAGGTTGTTAAGAAAAAATGAAAGAAAAATTCTGGCAACAAGGAAACCTACCACTCAAAACTATAAATATGGAAGTGTTGTTTCTCCTAACATTCCACAACCTACAAGGCTTACACCACAACAATTGTAAGAAAAAATAGCAAAAGGGATTTGTTACAATTGTGATAGCAAATACACTAATGGTCATAAGCATGCTGAGAAGAAATTAGTTTATATAGATTGTGAAGAGGAGGAAGAAAAGAAACAAGAAAATTCAAAATTAAAGGATATACACCAGGAACCAACCCTAGATAAAGAAAAAATGAATCCGACCATATCTTGTAATGCATTGGTAGGAATTAGCACTCCTCAAACTCTGAAGATAGAAGGACATATCAAGAATAAAAATTTAATAGTGTTGATTGATTCAGGTAGTAACCATAATTTTATTCATTGTAAGATAGCCAAGGAATTGAATTACTTCCTGTATCTAGTACCACAGTGTCAAGTCATGCTTGCAAATGGAGAAACTATAAATTTCTCTGGAAAGTGACACAACATCAAGCTAAACATGAGGGAATATTTATTGAATATTCCAACGATTTATATTCCAATGGGTGGTGCTTATGTTGTACTATGAGTCCAATGGTTACAATTTTTAGGGATTGTAGATTTTAATTTCAAGAAATTTTCTTGAATTTTTTTTGGGAAGGAAAGCAAGTTGAATTATGGGGTATTGTAGGGAAAAAAGGAAAGATAATCAGCTCTAATTCCATGAAAAAGCTTCTGAAGAAAGAAAAACGAGCCATAATTGCACAATTATGCTCACTACAGGTTCAAACATTGAAATAATATATTTCTCTAGATCTCCAAAAAGTCTTGGACAATCATTGTTTGAGAGTCTCAAATACCTCCCACCTATTCGTGATCATGATCATGATATTCATTTGATTCTAGGAGGTGTTCCTCCGAACATCAGGCCTTATAAATATCCTTATGCCTAGAAGAGTGAGATTGAATGTATGGTTGTAAAAATGTTAGAGGCCGGTATAATTCAGCCTAGTCAAAGTAATTTCTTTGCTCTAGTAGTATTGGTGCATAAGAATGATGTATTATGGCACATGTGTCCAAATTATAGGGAGCTCAAAAAGCTAACTATTAAATATAAATATTCCATTCTTATCATTGATAAATTTTTGTGTTAGGGCCCTATATTACTAGTGTAGTTCCTTATTGTTGTTAGTATAACTCCCTTATTTTTATTGTTGTACCCATTTTTCCCCCAAATTGTTATTATTGTGCTCGATAAATAACCCACTGTTGTTATTGTTGTGCCCTTACATTATTATTGTTAGTTCGGCTAGGATTATATTGTGACCCCATTGAATCCTATATAGAAAAGGAGGTTTTTTCATTTGTATCATCCAATAATTTTTCATTTATGTAATTTCAAGGAGGTTTCCCCCTCGAAGTGGCCAATTTATAAGGCATTTATCTCTCTTTTCTTCTATTTTGGGAGCTATTTTCATAACATTTGGTATCAGAGCTTTGAATTCTAGGGTTTCACTGCTTCAAATAGGTCGTCGTGGAATTTTCGCTATAATTTTTTTTCTACTAAGGTTAAGATGCCAAAAAAAAACCCATTTGTGAAATTTTTTTGAGGAATTTCGTGTAAAAAATTCAGATCTTGGTTTGAAATATTGTTGGAGATATGATCTGTGGAGGTTAGGGTTTTTGCAGGCTCCCTAATTTCATCTAAAAGAGGTGACCTTGGGAGAATTTCCATAACACTTTCTCTGAGCATTAGATTGGAATTCTATAAAAAATTATTTAAATTACACAGACTATAGTTTCATGTATATCAATTTCAAAGTTGAAGGAGGAAACCACGACACGTGGCACTCCATACAAGTTTGATCTACTGAACTAGTCCATAATTAGGTCATTGTGGGAGATTGGGTATAAAGTTTCCTTGAAGAATCCAAATAAGGTCTCCCCAATGGCATTGGAAAGAATATTCAAAGGGTTAATAAAGAACTAAAGATAAAATATTGGGGATTCGAAATCATAGAGATACATTAGATTCAATATCAATATCATAAAAAGCAAGAAAAAGGTGTGTATTTGTTTTAAAATTGCATAAGTCTTGTTTGAAAAATTAGTTTGAAGGGATTCCAAGGGAATATTGAAGCACATATATCAGTATTGGGTTCTAAAATGGCCCCTAAAAATAATTCAACACCCATTTGGCACTTATAAGGCTCTACTATGACTCATGAAGAGGAATAAGTGCAACATGATATATCAAAATTACAAGAACAAGTGCAACAAATTTCGCTCTTGCAAAAAGTAACAAAAATTGAAATGGATGGTTTGAAGAAAGGCATGGAATATGAGATGGATGGTTTGAAGAATGGCATGGAAGCTAAGATGAATGGTATAGAAGGAAACACGGATGGTTTGGAAAAAGGCGTGGAAGCTAAGATGGATGGTTTGAAGAAGGACACAGAAGCTAAGATGGATGGTTTGAATAATGGTATAGAAGGAAACATGGAAGATCTGAAGAAAGAACAATGAGGCATCATTGCATGATTATGCTCACTGTAAGTTCCAACATCAAAATCATATATTTCTCCAAATCTCCGAAAACTCTTGGAAAATCATTCCAAGGTGTTTGAAACTCCCAAATGAGTCCCACCTATTCGTGGTCATGATCATGCTATTCATTTGATGCTAGGAAGTGTTCCTCAAAACATCAAGCCTTACAAGTATCCTTATGTCCAAAAGAGTGATATTGAATGTATGATTGCAGAAATGCTAGAGGCTAGTATAATTCAACCTAGTCAAAGTTGTTTTTCTGCTCTAGTAGTATTGTTGCATAAGAAGGATGGATCATGGTGCATGTGCCTAGATTATAGGGAGCTCAATAAGATCACTATTACAGATAAATTTTCCATTCCTCTAATTGATGAATTATTAGATGAATTACATGGAGAAATTTTTTTTCCCAAGTTGGATCTCCTTTCAGGATATCATCAAATTAGAGTGAAGACTGAAGACTTTCTGAAAAAAAAATTTAAACTCGTGAGGGTCATTATGAATCTTTGGTCATAACTTTTGGACTTACAAATGCACCTTCTACATTTCAAGGGTTGATTAATTCCATTTTCAAACCCTTCCTTAGAAAAAAAATTAGTATTTTTTGATGATATACTAATCTAAAGTAGGTATTGGAAGGATCATGTTCAACATGTTGATAGGGTGCTCAAACTATTAGATGAGAAACAATTATATGCAAAAACCTCCAAATGTTTCTTTGGAGTACAAGAGGTGGAATATCTAGGTCATATTTTATATCGGGAAGGTGTTAAGGTAGACCCTAACAAAATTAAAGCCATTAAGGAATGGAAAGTTCCCACAACCATAAAGCAGTTGCGAGGATTTGTCTGGTGAACAGGTTATTACCACAAGTTTGTTAAGGATTATGGGAGAATAGACACACCCATAACAACATTATTGAATAAATATGCATTTTTATGGACTCCTGAATCAACTAAGGCCTTTGAACAACTTAAATAGGCAATGTGCCAAGCACCAGTCTTAGCTACGCCAGACTTCACAAATTTTTTTGTTATGGAATGGGATGCCTTAGGAAATTGAATTGGTGCTATTTTAATGAAATAAGGAAGACCCATTGCTTTTGAAATCCATCCACTCAAAGGAAAGTATTTACAGAAAGCTATTTATGAGAAGGAAATGTTAGAAATACTACATGCACTAAAGAAATGGCGACCTTACCTAATGGGAAGACACTTCAAGGTAACAATTGATCATGATAGTATTAACTACTTTTTGGAGAAAATATTATATTCAGAAGAGCAGCAAAAATGGGTCACAAAGATGTTAGGTTATGAGTTTAAATTCATGAATGAAAAAGGGAAGCTAAATGTTATTGCAGATGCAATCTCAGGAAAGGATGAGGAGGAAAAATCATTATTCTGTGCCATTTAATTAATCCAACCTGATTGGATAATCGAAGCAAGGGAGGAACGGAAGAGTGACGACAAAGTATGGAGACTGATTCAAATGTTGCACAAAGATGCTAGTACATCCGATATGTTTGGTTGGAAAAACGATTCCTTATGGTACAAAGTTCGCTTATATATTTGTAATAATTCCCAACTAAAACAAAATATTATTTTGTGATTGCAAACCTCTTCCTTAGGAGGACACTCAATATTTTTAAAAACTTACCACAGGGTGAAGAAAGATTTTTTTTGGGATGGCCTTAAATCTAATATTCAAATTTTTTTGGCAGAATGTTTGGTATGCCAGCAAAATAAAGTTCAGACAATTAAAACCCCAGGGCTGCTACAACCTTTATCCATTCCAAATCAATGTTGGGAGGAGGTTTCAATGTATTTTATCACATTTTTACCTAAGTTCGAAGGAAAGAGTGTCATCATGGAGGTAGTTGATAAAGTTAGCAAGTATGCACACTTTGGTGCATTATCTCATCCTTTTAAAGCGAGTACAGTTGCTACTACATTCATGGAAATAATTCAAAATCTACATGAAAACCCAAACATTATTGTAAGCGATAGAGATCCCATTTTCACTGGAAAAATTTGGAAGAAATTATTTTATTGTTTGGGTACTCACCTAGCTCAAAGCTCATCTTATCTTCCTCAATCCGATGGGAAAGCTGAGATAGTGAACAAATGTTTGGAAGGATATCTTCATTGCTTTGTATCTGATAAACAAACACAATGGGTGAATTGGTTATCTCTGGCTTAATGGTGATATAAAAATTCCTTCCACACTGAGCAAAAATGATCCCATTTTTGGCACATTATGGATATCATGCACCGTCCATGACATCATATTTAAGAGACAATTCTAAGGTTCAAATAGTGGAAGATCATATCGAGCATCAATAAAAAGTTCTCCAACTCTTATAGGATAACCTAAATTTGACACAAAATCAAATGAAACAACATGCATATCAACATCGCAGTGAGAGAATTTTTGATATAGGAGACTCGTTATATTTATGGATACAACCATAAAAACAAATATCCCTCAAGCAAGCTAAGAGTATAATAAATTATCGTCAGAGTATTATGGTCCTTACAAGGTGTTGCAAAATATTGGTACTATGGCATAAAAATTGGAGCTTCATGCATCTTCTGGAGTGCACTCAGTTTTCCATGTTTCATGCTTAAATAAGGTTATATGTGACAAAATTTTGGTTCAAAAAATATTTCCAAAACTTGATGAGGAAGGAAAAATCATATTGGAACTAGAAGAAATCACAAAAATAATAACTTAGCAGCTACGAAATCGATCTATTTCAGAGTATCTCATCAAGTGGAAGAACATACCTATTGAATATTCCACATGGGAGGATCAGAATTTATACAGAAGAATCCAGGACTACTCAAGCATTGAGGACAACATGTTTTTGAAGGAGAGGGGCATCTTAGGGCCCTATATTAATAGTGTAGTCCCTTATTGTTGTTAGTATAGCCCCCTTATTTTTATTTTTGTATCGATGTAGTCCCCATATTGTTATTATTGTGCCCCATAAATAGCCCACTATTGTTGTTGTTGTGCCCTTACATTATTATTGTAAGGCTGACTAGGATTATATTGTGACCCCATAGACTCCTATATATATAAAGGAGGTTTTTTCATTTGTATCATCCAAGAATTGTTCATTTATGTAATGTAAAGGAGGCTGCCCCCTTGAAGTGGCTAATTTCGAAGGCATTGATCTATATTTTCTTCTATTTTGGGAGCGGGTTTCATTACATTTAGGATGAATTACATGGAGAAATTTATTTCACCAAGTTGGATCTTAGTTCAGGATATCATCAAATAATAGTGAAGACTGAAGACATTATGAAAAAATCATTTACAACTCAAGAGGGTCATTATGAATTTTTGGTCATGAATTTTTTACTTACCAATGCACCTTCTACATTTAAATTATATATTCGTTACTTTGTAGCTGATAAACATACACAATGGGTCAAGTGGTTACCTCTGGTTGAATGGTAGTATAACACTTCCTTCCATACTGTAGCAAAAATGAACCCATTTATGGCACTTTATGGATATCATCCACTGTCCATCAGATAATATTTAAGAGAAAATTCTAAGGTTCAAGTAGTGGAAGACCAAATCAAGCATCAACAACAATTTATCCAACTCTTAAAGGATAACCTCACTTTGACGCAGAATCGAATGAAACAATAGGTATATCAACATCGTAGTGAATTAAGTTTTGATGTAGGCGGTTAGGTATTTTTACGACTACAACCATACAAAAAATGTCCCTCAATCAAGCTTATAAGGATAATGAATTATCAGCAAAGTATTATGGTCCTTACAAGGTGTTGCAAATGATTAGTAGTATGACATACAAATTGGAGCTTTTGGCATCTTCCCGAGTGCACCCATTTTTCCATGTTTCATGATTAAAGAAGGTTATAGGTGACAAGCTCCCAATTTAAACAATATTTATAGAACTTAACGAGGAAGGAAAAATCATATTATAACCAAAATCAGTCATAGAAACAGGAACTCGACAGCTATGAAATAGATCAATTTCATAGTATCTCATCAAGTGGAAGAACTTACCTATTGAATATTCCTCATGGGCGGATGATAATTTTATATAGAATCATCTAAAACTACTAAAGTGTTGAGGACACCGGTTTTTGAAGGAGAGGGGCATGTTATGTCCCTATAAGACTAGTGTATCCCCTTATTGTTATTTTTAGTGTACCCACCTTATTGTTATTTTTGTACCCATGTACTCCACATATTGTTATTATTGTGCCCCATAAAATCCCACTATTGTTATTTTTGTGAACTTACATTATTATTTTTATGTCGACTCTGATTATATTGTGACCCCTTAGACTCCTATATATAGAAAGTAGGTTTTTTCATTTGGATCATCCAAGAATTTTTCATTTATGTAATGTAAATGCGTCTTCCCCCTTGAAGAGGTTGATTTCTAAGTTGTTGATCTATATTTTCTTCTATTTTTTGAGATGGTTGCATTACATACCTTTGGCTTCATTTATTTCTTGCTCAATTCTGTCCTAAGGTAACTTACATGTGGATGCATCATGTCCATCTCCATTACACCATGTGCAATGAAGATCAAAATTTTCCCCTTGAAATTGTCTGCCCCCCTGCCTCTGAATTTTCTTCTTCCTCTTCATCTTCAACCACCTCTTCCTGTAGAAGAATCTTGAGCATGATTCTTCTATCTATGTGCAAGACACACAAATTCTTCAGAATACTGAGGAGATTTCATCTTCCCAAAATTATTTTCTCTCTCAACAAACTTATTCTTATGGATTCAAAGGTAATCTCCTTGAGGTTTCCAGTTGCTTGCAATGACTCAAGGTAATGTGAATAAGTGGGATACAATGCCTTGGCATAAGCTACGAGAGGTATTTTTATTTCAACACCAGTGTTCTTAATATCATGCATGATAAATCTTACTTCTGATGCTAAAGCAAGAGGCTCATCATTTTCCAATTAGAAACTGAATAGTTTAATCATCAATTGAACAACTTAAAGTTGAGAGCGTGAGTCATACAATTCTTTCAAGTTCTTCAAGGATTCATAAGAATTTGGAAATGGTGTAATATGGTGACTCACATCTTCATTTACATATGATGCAATCAAGGCATAGGCCTTACTATTCTTGTTGTCCCAAATGACGATCTCCCTATCTGAGGTAGGCTTTGCAGGTGCATTTTCTCTGTCTCCTTCATGAATTCCTTTCCAAAACTCATAAAAATTGAGAGTGTGCTTTATTTTCTAGGACAAATAATGATAGTTCTCCTTTCCAATGAGAACCACTCCCACAATATATATGAGTGAATGCATTCTAAATATGTATTGTAAAAAAAAAAAATTCTACTTCCAATACTATAAAAAATTGCAATTATGGTGCTATTTGTTTTTATAAAACAAAAACAAATTATGGTATGGAGGTATTACTTGGGAGAGGTTTTATTTGGGGGAGGTGGCATATGGGGTGGGAGAGGGGGGGGTTGGGTAATGGGTTAGGTGACATCTAGGGGCGGTAATATATGTGGAGAGAAAATTAGGACAACGTATTAAAACTATAATGACAACATAAAATGTATTAACAAAACATATCAATGACTAAGGACAATGTGGAGGGAGGGGTGATGCCACAATAAGGAGGCTTGATGGTGAGGAGGGTCGACTCTTAGGGTGCTAGTGCATCACCGTAGTGATAGTGGAGTCATAGTGGAGATGATATGGGGTATTAGTTGATGCCGACTGAGACAACATGGATCAAAGTCAAACACTTGGGGTTGAGACTGCGCGAGGAGGGAGTGGAGCTAAGACATCATGGAGCTTGTGATAAATGAAGGAGCATGGATCTTGTGTGCAATGGAGGAGTGTGGGAATGGTGGGCAGTGTGGAGGGAGGTCGACTAACGTGTTATGAATCGACTATTGAGAGTGGTGTCAGAGTGCTGCACTCGGGACTGAGGATCTGAGGAGTGTGGGCTGAATCAATGTGCTTCAGTGGAGGGGACTACAAGTGGGATGCTTTGTATGAGTCGACAAACTACAATATTGACTAGGATCCCACAAAGATCATGTTACACAATGGTAGTGTTTTCAGGAGCAAGGTTCTGCTAGAGGCTTGATGCCACAATGGAATGAGGGAGAGTGCAGAGGGAATCAAATGTAAGAGGGATGGTGAGAGGAGAGCACTCACAGATAATTGTAGTGGTTTTGATACCCAAGGAATTGTAGATATGACAGATTGCAAAATAATGGTATAAGGAAAAATAATATTGCAGTAATGGCAAGGGGAGCTACATAACCATGGAAAAAAATCCTAAAAAGGGAGTTGGCTCTAATACCATGTTAGGCTAGGAGGTAACTCCACAAATGTGATTATGTTTTGCGTTACGGGTGCACAAAAATACATACATGGGGGGAGAGACTCCTGGGATTCATCTCCAAATGTCTCTTCATATTCCATCTCTCCTTATTTTCTATTTATATTATTTTAAATTTGTCACTAAATCTCAGGGATTAGGTGTCAATAGCTAGACTCCTCAAGAGTCAAAAATAGGTAAATAACTCTTCCCCAAACTAGTTTCCTATTTGGAGAAAGTCAATTTCGGGTTCTTGAGATAACTGAGAGGTATTTTTATAAAAAATAAACTGGTGTATAGGTAGGATGACTCTATGAAATATTTTAAAGAAATGTGGTAGATATTTTGAATATCAAATAATATCATGGTATATGTGAATAAGGGTTAGGTCTTCTATGGCACTTCCATCCCATAGACGAAAAGTGCATAGTGAAATATAGGGAATCCATTATGTAAGAAGTCATACAGAAGGGAGGAATTACTTTCTTAGAGACAATGTGATATTTTCTAAAACCCATTTGAGGCCGCATCTATAAGTGGTGTCCATTGATTAATAAAATTTTGTGTATTAGACTGACCGAAGAGCCTAAAAATCATAGTAGCTACCTATCAAAGGGGACCAACAAGGATTCAACATCATAGTTACCCGATTCCTCTCACTTAGCTTATTTGAGCCTCTTCTCCATGGCCTAATTGGCCCTGATGCATGGTCGTGTTATTTCATGAATGATTCCATGAATTTCTTGTCTTATTTCAACTATGGGTTGGGTAGATGGTACATTTTACTCAAATATTCACCGACAAATGACCCAATAAATGTTTTCTTTTCTGTCAAAATATTTCTGTTGGGAATATTCAAGTCGAGCACAACCCATCGAACCATATCTTTGAAAGGAAGAATTATAGGTCGGGTTGCAATCCTGTGCAAGAAGGAATTAGCTACATCACTATAGGTAGCACTGGAGACTAGGGTAAAATAGTCGGCAGTCATTGTACTCTTTGTAATTCTAGGTTCTTTGTATTCAAAGAACTTATACATGGCTTCCCATGAAGAATGCCCAATTTCTCCGGTGCAGACTGTGTCAAAAAATACCCTGGCATGGATTTCTTGTCTTTAGCACTTTTGGTTTCAGTCGCGAGAGATGGCTGCTATGCTATATTATTCTTCTTTCCTTTCCCCGCTTTAGACATTTCTTGACTAATATAGCAGTTGGGATGAGTGTGTATCAGAAAATCACAAGAATGAGCAATTAAATTTTAACTCTCAACACTTAGCGCAAATACTAAAACATTACAACTATAATCTTTCTTTTCATGATAAATATTGATAAAATCAAGGTGAAACGAGTGCAAATGTTTATAATTTTGAAACTATAACTTCATTGATTTCATACATTAAATGTGGATACATTAATTCATGTGGGCTTGACACATAAACATATATCAAAGAAAGGAAATGGAATATGTTTAATATTTATGATAATGGGGAGGTTTGATAAATGAAAATACCAATGAAATAACTACTATGGATGAAGGAGGGAAGGGATATTGAGGGAATTCATATCGGACGTGGACATGTCAGTGATGAATGATATTAGAGGGGAAGGTCATCAGAGGTGTCATATTTCATAAGTTACGATAAAGAGGGCACCAACATAATAAAGTAATGTTTGTTAGCATGACAACTAGTTATGATATTGAGTTGTAAAGGTGTGCGCTAAATTTTGTTTAAATCTTAGGAAAAATCATTTTTAAAAGAAATCATTGGGGAAGAGATATCAAAGGGGATTTTATCATAAATTTCACAAAAGGAAAGTTACGATATAATAGGAGAGTGATAGGAGAATTCCCAATTTTAACTTTAATATTTTATAAAATATGGCCTTTTAGGGATTTATCATTATCGTAACAATTTTTAAAGATCAACCTTCATTGTATGGGTTCTGATGAAGGAATTCTTCGAGTCTAAAAGATCTAAAAATGTCCTAATTTATTGAAATATATATTTTTTTATTAAAATAGAAGAATGGTCCCCATTATTTACTAATACTTAGAATACAAATGAATGGGGGGTTGTTGTACACTAATACAATTGGTGACATACTAAGAGAAACAATTATAAGTAAATGAGATTTTAATAACTAAAGAAAAATACTTAGAAAGATTTAATTTTTTGAAATTTAGATCAATTAAGATTACTCTGAATAAAAATGAACTCATTATTTTGTAAAGCTTTCAAAACTTGTTATTGATAAGAACCTTCATTATCTATGTCAGTCATTTCATCAGTTCTAAATATAAAATAGAGAACTATAGACGTTTTTTGCGTTAAAATAGGCTTATTTGTCACTGGGAGAGTCACAGTTGCCAAAAAAAGTCCATAGCCTCAATGGTGTTACCATGTAACTAAATAATACCAGTATCCCATCCACTTATAGTAATATTCTAGAGGCATTAATTTTCCTTTTTAACTTTTTATTTTAGTTGTTTTAAAACCAATTTAATTGGTTTTTGGCGAGATAATGAAAATTCTATTCACAGGTTATGATGATGTTGAATAAGACGACTCATGATCACACCTCTTATCATACAATTATGAAACTATATGACATTATCCTAGCATTGTGACTAGTCATTATAATTTCAACATCATTAGTTCCCCACGATCATGGTAAGTTGTCTCATAATGAGACCCCTCATCTTTCAATTTTTAAATATTTTTGAATTGCAATCTAAATATACAAAATTAGTGGATGGGGAGGTAAAATTACTCCTTAAGGGTTGTGGATGACAATCGAAGTCAAAAGATGCTAAAACTTCAAAATATTCTCGATTTTTTTTAAAAGAAACTACATATGACATATCAAAGAATGATGAGATATTTTAATGTTTCGAGTAATGAAATATTTACAACTTAATGTAGATAAATTTTTTCAAAGGTTATAATAGATGCAATACTAAACTTCAATGTTAAAATTTCTTTCTAAAAATCCTTATTTTAGATAACAAAACTCCAAGTTGATGATGATGAATGAACCCAATATGAAGTCAAAAGAGAACTAATTCAATATATCTAGCCTAAAGAAACTATTATATAGATATTATTATTTACATATTTACAATAGAATATGCATTTTCAAGATTTGTTTTTTCAAAACTAGCCCATTTACGAGAAGAGCATCTCTCTTACCCTATAAATATTGAAGGATAAAAGTTGATGGGCCTTGTTTTTCAATGATATTAAATGGTTTGAGCCACAATTTTCGGAATTTTGTTGGTTTACCCTCTTCTTCATGGGCCTTAGCCCATTTCCGAACTAATTCACCAATTTCAATTTTTTTATTATTTACTAAACTTGCATCAAACCAATATTTGACCAATTTGAGACATTCTTAACTGTAAAGTAGAGAAAGGTTGTTCATCTATGAACTGTACTAGGTCAAGTGAAGGAAAATCTAGATTAGGAGGTAAGATAGCTTCTTTCCCATCTACCAAGTGATAAGGAGAAGTTCCTAATGAAGCCCTATTAGTAATTTTGTTAGCCCATAGATAAAAAATTGAAGCCTTACGCCAATTATTTTGTTTGTGATCAATGGCTATCTTGATTATTCTTAAGATATTAGTATTTCTAGATTCAACTAATCCATTTCCTTACAGATAATAATTGGTAGAATATTTAAGTTTAAAACCTCTCTTTAATGAAAATTTAGTTATAGCCATTAGTGTAAATTCTTAACGCGAGTGTACGAATAGAGATCACTTTAGCTGTCTGTGACGAACAACCCTAACAAAAAATATGGCTACTTAGCTTCCTTAGATCTGTTAGATAGTAAAAAAAAAATGTTGCAAAAACCCTGATCAGTACAGTAAAAGCAGTTAAACAGTAAAAATAAATAAGATTTGCTCCAAATATCCAACGAACAAGACACGATATAAAGAATTTTATATGTATTAATAGTTGGGAAGGGAAAAAAGAATGATGTTACTATTCCTCCTTAATGGGATGGGTTCTTGGTTGTCCTTAATGCTTCAGATCTAGAAGTTTCTCTCTCTCAATGGTGTAGAAAACCTAAGACGTGTGGAACTCTATCCGAGCTTAAAAAGAAATAAAATAGTAGCAACAATGAGAATGATCAAAGCACGACACTGAAAGTGATCAAAGTGAATAATGAATGGAAAATCTCATATTTATAACAAAATATTGAGTTATCCTCAATAATGGTGAATAATAAAATATTATTAACCAAGATCTAGATCTAACTACTTGGAATATTTTATTATATTTTGTTGGAGGGAAAATGTATTTAAATTGGTTAAATACATTTATTTAGAATTAATAAACAGATAAATGATTTATTTAACATTTTGAGAATTAGGTTAAGGAATAATTTAACAAATAATGATTTTTTTAATTATTTCTAGGTGATTTAGTCAAATTTAACAAGGAATGATAATTAAATAATGATTCAATTGATGATTCCTAGAGAACAATGATATGAATAATATTAAGTCCCTATATTAATAGTGTAGTCCCTTATTATGTTAGTGTAGCCCCCCTTATTGTTATTTTTGCACCCTTGTAACCCCCATATTGTTATTATTGTGCCCTTACATTATTATTGTTAGGTCGGCAAGGATTACATTATGGCCCCATGGACTCCTATATATAGAAATGAGGTTTTGTAATTTGTATCATCCAAGAATTGTTCATTCATGTAATGTATTGGATGTTTCCCCCTCAAAGTGTCTTATTTATAAGGTTTTGATATCTCTTTTCTTCTATTTTTGGAGTTGGTTTCACAACATTTGGTATCAGGGGTTTGGATTCTAGGGTTTTCGTTGCTCCAAACCGGTCATCATTGAATTTTCGTTATAACTTTTCTTCTATGAAGGTTCAGAAGCTGCAATTTTTAGAATTCAAATCCGAAATCCAGATGAACATCATCACAAAAATTTAGAGCTTGGTTCACAAAAATTTTGGAGATATGATCTGTGAAAGTTAGGGCTTTTTGGAGGCTTCTCAATTTAACCTAAACAGGTCATCCCGGACTTTTTGCTCTAAAGTTTTTTCTACGAAGTTACATAAGCTGAAATTTTGAGAGAGCGAAGAAAAATCTTGGTAAACATTGTAGAAAACATTTTAGAGCTTGGTTCACAATATTTTTAGAGATATGATCTGTGGAAGTTAGGTCTTTTAAAGGCTCCCAAATTTCATCTCAAAGAGGTTATTGTGGGAAAATCTTCATAACTCTCTCTCTCTCTGAGCATCGGATTGGAATGTTGTAAAAAGTGGTCATAATTAAGTGGAATGTAGTTTCTTTTCTATCAACTTCAAAGCCAAAGGAGGAAACAGTGATAGGTGGCAAGTCATACAAGTTTGCTCTACTGAATTAGTCCATAATTGTGTCATTGTGGGAGATTGGACATAACTTTGACTTGAAGAATCTAAATTAGGTCAGACCTATGGAATTCTAAAGAGAATTCAGAGTGCTACCTTAGTGCAAAATTTCAAATATTTAATATCCGAAATCACAAAGGTAATTCAGTTCCAATATCAAGCTCCTCAAAATCAAGAAAAAGGTGTGTATTTGGTTTTTAAAATTGCATAACTTTTGTTTGAGAAAGAAAATTGAAGTGATTCCAAGGGAATATTTGAGAATTTTAATTAGTATTGCATTCTATAATTCCTCCAAAAAATAATTCCATACCCATTAAGCGCTCAGAAAGCTATATTATGATGCATGAAAAGGAAGAATTGCAGTATGAGATATCAAACTTATGGTACCAAGTGCAACAAATTTTGATCTTATGAAGAGAAATCAAAGATGACATAGATGGTTTAAAAGAAGAAATGAAAGCTTAGTTGGATGGTTTGAAGGATCAAATAATAGCTAATATGGATGATAAATTAGTGAAATATCTCATCGAACATCAACAAAAAGTTCTCCAACTCTCAGAGGATAACCTAACTTTGGTGCAGAATATAATGAAACAACAAGAAGATCAACTTCACATTGAAAGAATTTCTGAATCAATCATACAAACAAGGACTGGACAAGTATGATCAATTTCAGAGTATCTCAACAAGTGGAAGAACTTTCCCGTAGAAGATTCCACATGGGAGGATGAGAATTTTATACAGAATCACCACAAAATAATCAAGCGTTGAGGACAACACTTGTTCGAAGGACAGGCGCATGTTAAGTCCCTATACTAATAGTGTAATCTTTTATTATGTTACTGTTGCCCAGCTTATTGTTATTGTTGTAACCCTGTAACCCCGATATTATTATTTTTGTGCCCTTACATTATTATTGTTAGGTCGGCTAGGTTTTGTAATTTGTATCATCCAAGAATTTTTCATTCATGTAATGTATTGGAGGTTGCCCCCTCGAAGTGGCTTATTGTTGAGGACGTAAATCCGCTCTGTGGACAGAGGTGATCCCTACCAGCCCAGATCGAGTCTAGCAACAATTAAACATGCTACAGTGCAGGTTCCTAATTTCAAATAAACCGACTTGCGAGGAAGGCTTACCTGGAATCCGACGCTGTCATTTGTACGTAGAAGAGGTGGTGCTCTCGTTACTTTGCCCTGGCAGATCAAAATCCTCATGATCTTCATGATCAGATACCTGCACATGCAAGAAACAACACAAACGCAAGCGTAAAATCCATTATATGCAACTATATGTCACTCAAAGAGGACATAACTCATGAACATAATCAAGAACAAGAGTGGAACCATAACCGATAGTCGCTTATCATTAGAGAGTCAAAAGAAGAATACAACCATAGCTTCGACGCAGCACTCTCCTTTAGCAGGTTGTCAGCACAACATGTCTCGATAAAGCCTGTTAGGGATGGGACAAGCCTCTCTCTCTTGATACTTGGCAATAGTCTCCTTTCTTGGATTTGGCCTTAAGGGAATCAAGAAGGCTCTTGCAGCATAAGGATGTGAAAGCTCTTGGGAACTTGGAGATTAGCTTTCCATGGAGAAGAGCAAGCTTTTATATAAGGAGGAAGGGGATTTGGGATCCCTATAATTATGGGATTGGCCCTATCATCAAGGAAGCTTCCATGAGAGGTGGAAAACCACTTCCTCTCTATGGAAATCCATAGCCAAACCTCCCAACTCAAGATAGAAATCAGTCCAGGAATTTGTTAGGATGAAACTTCCGCCTTTTATTTTTAAAAAACACCTCTTAATATGGTTGGCGCAGCTATGGCTCTATGACAGAGCACCAACTGGCGCGCCCTCTTTGGAGGATTTTCCCCCTTGGCGCGAGGGCTGAACTGTGGAACCGCGCCAATGGAAAGAGAGCTATTTTTAGGTTTTTTGCAGGGAGATGTTTTTAGGGCAATCAAAGCTCATCTTTAGAGGGATGAAATTAAAGTATTTTCAAGTCTTGTCTCTGCTCACAAGTCATGGAATGAGCCCTCCAATGTGCGGGATGGGGATTGTAGGGACGTTGACAATTTGTTGTGTAACAGATGCCCCCTAAAGCATGAGGCCTGAGAGAGAGAGGGGTGAAATTCTTTACGAGAACATGCCGACTGAAAACACTGCCATCGCAAAACCTACAGAGCAAAGTACAACTAATGTCTCAAATACATGATATATATGTCCGGTATGGGCACAGCCATCCATAACAGAGTATACAATAATATAGATCTAAGGCATGGACGCAGCCATCCAGTAAGGATTGATAAATAGACTCAGTTATGGTCACATCCATCCAATCAATGAGTCATGTAAATAATAATCCACAATATCACATCCTGGATTACAACAGACACAATCCAAGGTCTTTTGCTCCATCTCGACCCGAACAGAGTACACGTTCAAGCATGCAAATATGTGAGCTGAAATCCAACATGCAAGAACATCATCTAATTACCAGCCAATGATGAAAGATGTTAACAGGCGCGAGAGGAACAACCAATAATGAAAATGGCTCTCAAGGTACTATAGGTTCAATCTACGACATGTGAATCAATGAGCTGGCATTGAACACCCGTAGAATCACTTGATCGGAGGCCAATGATAGAAACCTCACGTCGAATGTGACGAACCTTCCATTGAGGCATGCAGGCTCCAAGGTACCATAAGGGAGTCTCTAGATTAGCTTCCTGGATAATGAACTGAAGTTGACAGGAAGTGACCTTGATCGAAGGTGGGCCATAATGTTTCCCACATCATTGACACGAGACAGAGGAACATGATGTTTTTGTGAATCAGGATCAAATGAGAATCAGAGGGAGGTTGATACTTTGCAGAGGTCAACTTCTCTTGAACATGTAAACGACAAGACAGTGGACTTGGCAGTATTTGACATCAACGGACCAGAGGTCATGGTGACGAGGCAATCAGCAGATGAGAGGGCACATGGATTCACGAAACCTACTGGAGAGGCAAGTGAAAGAACGAGATGAGATATCCCCAACCCGACATGAATGCATACAAGTGCCATGTTCAAGAGCGACATACTGCCGACACGACAATGATGATGGTTCCATTTTTCCTTTTCATTTCCACAAGTAGTGACCTCAATTATTTGTTGACAATGTTTGGAAGGGGCACATGCATGGAGGTAATAGAGTAAGTTCCACTCCTCCAGAATCTATCTCAGTACATTTAACGAGCCTCAGGAAGGAGCGTACCGAACGCTATTTCGACTCCAATCCAATGTCATCGTGCTTGAAAACAAGTCCGACAAAGGGTGAACTCGACATTTTTTCACAAGTTTAGAGAGTTTGAAAAGACAAATAAAAGTAAACTCTAGTTGCCCCGAGATAGTTCTCTAACCCTAAAAGAAAAAAACAATATCCGAGAAAACCCTAGCCACAATATAGGCTAGGTATTCCTTTTTCGTAAATAATCCATCCCAGCCCGAAAAAGGGTTAAATGTATACTGGGTAGATGTCGATTCGTGTCCACTTTAACGAGATCGAAATGACAAGGGCCTCGGCAATCTTTTCATGTTTAGAGAGTCAGAAAACAGCTGAAAGATGACTCCAGAGTGACTTTTTCGTGTATTTACCGAGTTTGAAAAAGTATAAAATACAACTCGTTTCACCGTTTAAGTCGCATAAAAGACCTGTTGCTGCACAAAATAGCGAGTGCAAAACCCATTTTTGACAAAATATATTAAAATATTCAGAAAAATAGCCTTCAAAACCTATTTTAAGTTCAAAAATTTATAAATATGTCAAATGGTAAAAATAAAATTACTTTTTACTATTTACCTCACCGAAGAGCAACAGTGGTCCATTTTGTGTGCGAACTTCTGACAGCAATTGTGACCGATCCGGGCCACCATTCAGATTCCCGTTAGTTCCAGGTAAGATGCACTTCTTTGTACTACATTTCAATCCATTTTTCATAGATTTTGATTGTATATTAGACTTCTTATGAGGAATTTTTGAATTTTAGGGCTCCTCCCATTGCCGCGGGTATCCGTCATGGACCCGCGCCAATGGAATTTTATTTCCAAAGGGCCCGCGTCAATTGGCGCGACTGTTAGGAAAACAGTCGTGCCAGTGGCGCAATACAATTTTCCGCTTGAAATTTCCACATAATGAATGAATTGCATGAATTTTCAACGATAGCAGAGGTCTAATTGAAGGTTTTTGACCATGTAAATGCAGGCAAACGATCAAAATGGTCATTGAGTGGAAAGAGAGGGAGCACGGTGAAGAGGATGAACAGGCCATGGAGAATGAAACTTGCATGAATGCCATCAATAACTATGGTCTAAAAAGGTTCTTCCTCACACCTTGTTTATGAGCTCAACCCGAGCTCCTACAGTACCTGATCAGCATATGGGAGGAATAGGAACAAGTGTTCAAGTTATGGGACCAGGTATTAGAACTGGAGGTATCTGACATATACTTCATAACCAGATTATCGCGCAGAGGTTTGGTGCCCATACTGATAGGGAGCAGACCGTTTGGTGAGAATATGGAGCAAGTGATGGCACGAGTGTGCCCGAGGGCACGACTGGGATCTGGAAGTGGGAAAGTAGACATTCACAACATTCCTGATCTGGCACTGAGAGTGGTGCTGCATACCATCACATGGGTTGCGGGGTCACAGGAACTGCACAAGGCAACAAAGGCCCAACTTTTTCTAGCCTCAGAGTGTATGACTCCCCTATTGTTTGACTCGGCCACATCAGTGACAATAAACATGAAAAGACAACTCAAGAAATTCAAGCAAGCCAAACTGAAACAATTTGGTTACGGTTCCATCCTGGTATCGTTCATCCTAGAACGATTACCAATCTTCCAGGGCCAAGGGGCCATAGTAGCTGAGTCGATTCCACGAGAGCCAAGAATGGCTCGCTGGGCAGCACTGATGCCCAGAGCTGGAGGAGGCCAACAGATGTCCTGGAGGCCAGATTTTTTTGGTTGGTTGCAGCGTCAGTTGATCGTAGTGGAAGACTGGCCATATGCAGGAACCGATTTCACTGGTGATCCAGATCTCCCACTATCGGAGGGAGATGATTGGGACAAGGAGTTGGGTATGACCTCTTCTCTTTTTGATTTTTATGTTTTATGATTTTTTTGTTAATACATGTTCTTCCTGGCACATTTTATATGTATGCAGACGTGGGTCCAGAGAGACCAGCCGGTATGTCTCCTATCGCACGGAGGACTCTTCGCACACCTGATCCTCAAGTAGAGGGTGCAGAGGGGGGGGGGGGGGGAGTTAATCCAGAATCTCGAGGGCATCACCCGACGGATCCCAGACTACGCCCGGCTGGCGGATGTACCAATGGCGTACCAGAGACATACGGTGGGAGTGCCTGGTCACCTCCACCGAATTCTGAGATGCTTAGTGCATGCAGTCACTTGTTATCATGAGCACCATGCAAATTAGAATCCTAGGGCTTTTATCATGCATATTTTTTGAGAGACATGTCATCTCCGGATGTATCAAGGCGAACATGTATATTTTTTGATTTAATGTGATGCACACTATGCAAACATTCGATATCTATATATATACATATCTATTTCTGGATGGATTTTCCTTTTACATGTTATTTTGTTTTACAAATTGCGCAAATGTCTATCTAGTACCAAATTAGCTACTGCATTTGTTAATGTATTCATATGCTTGGGTATATGTTGATATGTAATATAGTCAAAATTTCTTTCCAGTAAACGAATACACAGATACAGACGTAAAATGGATGGGTTTCTGATGGAATAATGACCATTCAGTTGTAATACTACAAGTTGCGAGTCTAGATACACAAGTAATTCACGGATACCAAGGTTTATAGCCTCGGTTAATCATTCTAATACAGCACTATATTCCACGATGTTATTTTTAGTATGTCCCAGACACACACCTTGCAGGTTGACCAACTCACCAGCAGGATCATAGATTACCCAGGCTGCTGAAGACAGATTCCTGGTATTGCGGGAGGCACCATCCACGAAACCAACAAACGGATTGATGGACATCTGCACAATCAGGAAGACCCGATCAGCAGAAATATGTTTACATTGCAAACCACACCACACATGCACACAAATGAAAAACACGCACTTATGTACACACACCACACCAAAAATCACTTCAGTCATAGTATTTTTTGAGGTAGAACCCATTTATGGGCTACGCCAGTGGAACTCCTTCATAATCTATAAGCTCATAAGCCCCATTCTTCAAAACACATTTTACTATGTAGGGCCCATGCCACATAGGTTGGAACTTACCGGCTCCAAGCTTGTCATGCGCTTGATCGTATAGGAGGATGAGGTCTCCTTCGATAAAGGAACGTGGAGAAACGGATTGATCAAAGTGAGCTTTGACCCGCTTCTTTTGTGCTTCAATGAATAAAGCAGCTAAGCGACGGGTTTCATCTAACCGTTCCAGATACAAAATATGCTCTTCCTCAGCAGAAGTTTCAGGTAGAAGTTCTACAGCTAATTTCAACGAAGGAATCTCGCATTCAACCAGAAGAGTTGCTTCCAGACCATATACCAATTGAAATGGTGTGAATCCAGTTGCACTCTTTGCAGACATCCAATATGCCCATAGAGCTGAGAACAGTTGGAGGTGCCAATTGGATTTGTGGATACCAACTTTTCGTTGAGGCATAGTGACCAGAACCTTGTTCACTGCTTCAACTTGGCCATTCGCCTGAGGGTAATACGGCGTTGAGCTATCATGACGTAAGCCCAACTTTCAAGTCAGCTCGGCCATCATATAATCTCGGAAATGAGTACTGTGGTCAGTAACGATGGCTTGCGAGACCCCGAAACATGCAATGATATGGTTGAATATGAATTGGGCAGTTGTCTTACCATCGGCAGCTAGTGTAGGCATCGCTTCGGCCCACTTGGTGAAGTATTCGACAACGACAATTATATATGCATGCCCCCTAGCCGAGTGAGGGTTACACGTCATAAAATCCATGCCCCATTTCACAAAAGGGATGATGGTAATAATAGGATGCAAAGGGAGAGGTGGTGCACGGATCTTGCGCTGAAACACCTGGCACACGTCACATTTACAGACTGCAACGATACAATCTTTGAATATGGATGGCTAGAAGTAACCTGCTCGCAGAATTTTCTGGGCAGTGGCATATCTGGACATATGTCCACCATAGGTGCCACTGTGGTAGTCATTTAGGACCCTTTCAGCCTATTCCAAGGTTAGGCACCGTCGGAGCAATGAATCTACTCCAACACGGTATAAGGTATCTCCTACGATATGGTAGGGTTGAGACTGATGCTGAATCCGTCGTCGGGCATATTTAGTCAACTCATTCTGAAATGTGGAGGTCTGAAGATACACAATTATGTCACAGTACCAAGGGTCACGAGTACTGATGAGGAAAAGTGTTTCGTTCGGGATATGATCCTCGGAGTGTGAAGGAGTGGAGTCTGTCGGGAGTGAGCATATAAGATCCGCAAAAACAAGTGATTTGGTTGACTTGGCAGTAGTGAACTCTAAGTCAAACTCCTACAAGATAACGATCCATTTGGAGTATTTTCCCCCCATTAATTTTCGAGAGAGAATATATGTCATGGGGTTACAATTCGAAACCACTGTTATAATACGCAACAGGATGTAATGGCAAAAACGCTGCACAGAGTGTACTACGGCTAACGCCAACTTCTCGACATGAGAATAATGTGTTTATATATCGAGAAGATAATAAACAACATGTTCATTACCATCATCATCATCCTGCACCAGAACCATAGCTATGGTGCTAAACGCGGCGGCGAGATACAAAGTGAAATCGCGGCAATAATCAGGAGGACGAAGCAAAGGAGCATTTACCAGTAATGTCTTTATCTTCTCAAAGGATTGCTGAGGAATTTCATCCCAATGGAAGGGAACATTCTGCTTTAATAGGAACGTGAATCCTTTAGCCACCTCCGCGTAGTTCGGGATAAAGCATTGAAGGAATTTAGCTTTTCCCTGCAGACTCTGCAACTGATATAATGAGGAGGGTGATGGGAGGTTGATGATAGCCTTGAACTTTAAAGGGTCAAGGAAAATTCCGTCTTTGGAGACTATGAATCCAAAAAGACGGCCAGAATCCACGCAGAAGACGCATTTATGAGGATTAAGCCTAATATTGTAGCGCCTACAGTGAATAAAAATCTGGTGGAGGTGTTCAGGGTGGTCCTCTTGCCTAGCTGAATGAGCTGGCAAGTCATCCAGATAAGGCTGAATGATATGGCGAATGTCATGGAAAGCGTAAGACATTGCACGCTGAACATGGCCCCAGCATTCTTCAAGCCGAATGGGAGCATTTTATATGCGAAAGTACCCCACGGACAGCTGAATATAGTCTTGTGTTGATCCTCAGGTGCAATATTGATCAGATTATACCCTAAGAAACCGTCCATCAAGGAATAAATCTCACTTCCGGCACATTCGTCAATGATCTGGTCTATGAACGGAGTGGGATAGTTATCTATTGGGCAAGCGCGATTGATGTCGCGGTAATCAACATAGACCCTAATAGTACCCTACTTTTTATCAACAGGGACAATGTTGGAAACCCATTCTGTGAGGGGGATGGGATAAATAAAGCCCGCGCTCAGAATTTTTTCAACTTCTGCCAAAATTGCAGCGATTTTACGAGGATGCATGGGGCATAAGCATTGGTGCACGGGCTTCGCACCAGGGTAGGTTGGAATCTCATGCACTATGATACTGGGATCAATCCCCAGCATTTCCTCATAGGACTAGGTGAACACATCTCCAAATTATTTAAAAAGATCAGTATAGACTTGAATCTCATCAAGAGAACAAGTCACTCCCACGTGTATATTCTCAACGATCCCCGGTTTAATGGAGATGTTGATCGGGATGGTTTGAGTGATATTAATCAGGTTTCCCTCTGAAAAAACCTCGTGCGTCAAGATGGGCGTTTGGAGAGGAGGAGTAGGAACCTGAGATGCATAATGCTCTAGACAATATGACATTTCCCCTAAGCTAGGCACAAAAGAGGAGCGATGATGTCCACCGCCCCAAGGCAGCTCCTCGAGAGACATAGTTTCAATGATGGCTTCATCGGAAGGAAAACTATCTTTGAGAGGATCAGGTGAATTAGCCTGACCAAGCCAGGGGGATTGAGAGTAAAAATCTAGAGCCATGCTCAAAGGAGCATGCTGAGGAGGTGGAGGATCAGATGCAGCAACAATTTCACAGTAGCTAATCTCTACTGGAGTCAAGGGCATTGATTCTCCAAACTCAAACACCTGCTCAGGCGTAGGAATGAGCCAAGGGTCATCAGACCTGGAAATCATGTTAACTTGAGCGATGTGTAGTGGTGGTGTGGGAAAGATGCCCATGAGGACAGGGTCTTTGAAGAGACCAGGTCCTACACTCTCAGGGGGATTTTGGATTTGATCCACGTATGGTACGTTGTTCTCGGAGGTGGAGGTGAAGAAGGACAACTGATCCACCGTGAATATTTTGCCCTCGTGAGGGAACTTAAGAAGTCGAAAGACGGTGGATGGCACGCATAGCATGGCATGGGTCTAGCTGTGGCCAAGAAGTATATTGTAGTTGAGCCTGGCATCGACTACTTCTACTTCTACGTTGACAGTCTTCCCCTGTAAAGTGATCGCTAAACTCTCGAGAACACTCAGGGGATTGGATTCCCGACCATAAAATGCCTCGAGGGCATTGGGAGAGGACGAAAGGGCCAGAGAGCCAATGGCCTTCCAGCAAGCGGATGACATGATGCAGGTAGAAGCACCTTCATCCACAATGGCCCTATGGATGTTCATACCATTGACCCCGACTTGAATAACAAGAGAAATCTGATGTGGAAGTCGGGGGGTGAAATTCTCTAAATCGAAGGTGAGAAGACTCGAATCGGCAGGATCAATGCCACCGATTGCAGACAGTAAAGCCTTCCGTTGTGAAGGACAACTTTGAAGAGCTTCTAGTGCAGACATAGCAGAAGGTGCCTATGCCAAATCCTCAACAATACTGTAGTGTTGAGCGGCACGAGCATTCCGATTATAAGAATATCTTCGAAGAACACCTTTAGAAGGTGGCTTCACAACAGGTTCAGGAGTAGGCTTCTTGATTTCCAACGAACCGAAGATAGGTGGGGGAGGTGGTCCATCCGCAACTACCTTCCCGGGTGCCTTCCGTGATTCGTTGTAATCCTTCGAACGCGTAGCAATAGAGATAGGTTCAGCACCATTCATCATAAAAAATTGGGACCCAAATGGTGCAGATGGTGACTGCTGTTCAACCATCTAGGTCTGCTGAGACGAGAATGGATCTTTTAGAACTAACGGAGTCCCTTTGGAGCCTTTGAGAAGTTGACTAAATTCGGATCGTCATGGACAATCCTTAGTATAATGGTCTCCTTCACAAATGAGGCTGGGGTACTTCGGTTTACGTTGAGAACCATCCTTAGTATGAGATTTGGATTCTGGCTTTGGGGCGTCGGATTTAGATTTACCTTTGCCCTTCTTTTTCCCTTTGGAGGACTTCTCCGTAGGATTGGCCTGAACGGCATTCACCTCCATGGTTTTGCCAGAATCTGATGGGGCGGGATGAGCAGGAGTATTGTTAGAAGAATTAGACTTCTACTTACCATTCGAATATTTCTTAGAATTCTGAGACACGGAACCAATGAAACCATCCACTGCAGGGGTAGGTGGAGCCTTAGAGTTTCTGGACCATGGGGCATCAGGCAAGATATCATAAAGCGTGTCGGACTGAGAATATACAAGATCTAGATATTGGGCATGTGCAATGGATTGTTCCTCCATCACACACACTCCCATCACAATATCTTGGGTGATTTTATTCATGAAGGAGGTGGTGAAGTAGTGAGTTAGTATCTGATCAGGTATATGAAACTTGATCAGCCTATGACGGCGCCACCACTCATGAATGTGATCAGAAATGTGAGTGGCTTTATCCTGCTTCAGAGAAGTCAGAAGGTGCGTCCCGAATTCATAGCGAACCGGTAACTGAAAGTGCGTCAGAAAAGCCATGGCTAAGGAATTGAAATCTTGGAAGATGCCACGGGATAACTCGATGTACCACTTAGCAGCAGCTCCAGTCAAAGTGCGCTGGAAGAGGCGCAGATGAATTGAATCATCGACCCAAGAGTTAGACGAACACCAAAGATGATATGTCATCACATGCGCTTGGGGTCCTCCCCAGCTTTACCCTCAAAATTGGGGCAATCACCTGGTATCTTGGTAGGAACCAGAGGCCAATACGGATTATGAAAAATCAGATCAATTGTCAATTTTGAAACATCCGGCAACTCCAAGGTGGCCAGGAATGACAATGGTGGATTGACTGGCATGCCACGCCCGGGGTGAGGATCGGTACCCGTACTCCACAATGGTTGTGAATATCCTTGCCCCCATGGGTTCTGTCCCATAGGATTTTGACCGTAGGGGGTGTAGGTCGTATAACCAGACTGATTTGGCTGCTGGTAACCAGTGTGTGGGGCTTGATAACCAGAGTACGGACCCTAATTATGTGTCGGCCCAGTGTAAGCAGCATTTGGATTTGGCTGCTGAGTATAGGTAGAACCGGGTGGAGGAGGATAATACTGAGAGCCTCGGGGCTGGTTATAATTCGGTTGAGATTGACCATGAGGATAATAATCGCCCTGAGGATGAGTCGGCTGTTGATAGGTGGAACCCTGTGGAGCCTGATAACTAGGGTGCAGCTGTTGATTTGGCTGCGACATCGAATGAATCGACCACTGGGCAGGGTTAATGGAATGAGCGGGCTGCCCTGAGTGAACAGGTTGACCCGGCTGAGAGGGCTTCCCTGGGTGAACAGGTTGACCCGGATAGACAGGCTGTGCCGGTTGAGGAGGTTGACTTGGCTATAAAGGAGCCCCAGGCTGTACCGGATGGGCCAGTTGGCCTGGAGGCGGAACACCAGGTTGTACTGGATGGGCCAATTAGCTTGGTGGAGGAATAGGGCCAGGTGGTTGCTGGTAACCGGTTTGACTTGGAGCGGGACCATAGGGTGATCCCGGCTGATATGCAACATTAGAAAAAATAGGATACTGTGGTTACATAGGTTGAGAAGACTGGATTTGTCCCCTAGGACCATAGACCGGTCCCGGTTGGTACCCCGACTAAGGTTGTATAGGTTGACTAGAAGGGCTGTAATACTGTCCTTGCGGACCATACGGTGGCCCTTGCTGGCCCGCAGGATAGCCTTGCACGGGCTGCCCCTGTGGGTCATAACGATAGCCAGGTTGGCTCGAAGGTTGGCCTTGGAAACGTTGCCCTTGCGGGTTATAAGCCTGGTTATAAGGTAAAACTTGAGCATGGAGGTAAGCCTCAGGAGCGGGTAGACGCAAAATGTCCCCGTACTCATCATACTGACCTGGAAAAGCATACACGGGCATACCATCCTATGCATAGTGCGAAAAGTAAGAGCGGTTGGGATCTTGGGAGGATGGTCCAACCTCGGGGTTCGACTGTTGCAGGGACAACCGATACTCCTCTGGAGAGATGTTCTTCGGTATAGCAGTCGCTAAATAAACGTCTTCAGGAGACGGAATAGCCCTGGCGGAGGGTGCCGTGACAACAAGTGTAGAGGTGGCCACACAAATAGTGGGTCAAACGGGTACAGAAGTAACGGGCATCTGAGGAGACACCCCCGGTGAAGGAGCAGCTGGCCTCGGAGAAGGAGGTGACACTCCCATAGAGGCAGCGACAGAAATGATCTGAACCAAGGACCTATACCCCAATGGTAATGAGGGACTGGACGTTGACATGACAGTTGTTTCCTGAAAATAATCTTTGTGGGAAGAGCTGATAGTCTTCACCAGATGTTGGGATATCCTCACCAGAATCACTCATGTTTGAGCCTGCCGCTAGATCTCGCAATAGACGGCAAGGACTAGGAGGAAAAATAGCAGCTATAAAAGGCGAACCCGATCTAAAAGAAATGAAATCAGCTCCTAATCTCAATTCAGACACAGGGTTAGAAAAGGGCCAATCGCACTCAACTGGTACCCTGAAGGGTTGCTTATAAAGAACCAGTCCCCCATCAAGAAGCTCGAAAACAATGGGCTGCTATGGTTCAGCAGAGGATTGGGACACCTCTGATGAATCGTCTGTGTAAGGACTACTAGTAGATGAAACCGAGGGTTCTGCCACTGTGGTAGCAACGACAAGAGAAAAAGATCAAACACACACATGGGCTTTAAAAGAGTCAAGACACACGATCAAAAGGTCAACAAGCAAAATCAAACAGGGCGTGTGATCGTGGGTGATTAATTTTTACCACATTGAAAAATAAGAAACTTCACCGTTTCATGTTTTAAGAGTCCAGAAACGGTCGAAAAGGTGACTCTATCTCTTTCAGATTTGACACAAGCGTGAAAGGACAAGCACTTGGTGATCCTTTCAAATTTAGGGAGTCAGATAGGATCAAAATGACTACTCAGGAATACTAGGCAAAAGGGTGTACCAAATAACCGTGAACTGCAATATACACCTTGGTTTCAATAATGAAAGAGAAATCAACCAAGGACTTTCCGTACGTGCAGGCAATCTCCCCGAATGTTGTGTCTGGTGTATCACGGGTATAGGGTGGCAGACTCAGCTTCCTATGGATAAAGGATTGAAACCTAGAGGGGTCTCTCTTTATATACGCGACGGTACGGGGAGCACAAGTCCGTACTAGTGTTGTCTAAAGCCAAGAGGCGAATGATAGCTACTAGGTTTTAAGACGCTGGAACACGTCTCTAACCAAGACCTATAAATGTGTTTCGTTAGATTTCAATGCTGTCTTAGTGTAAATTGAGTAAATTTTAAATTTTATCTTCAATTACGTTTCAGTTTTCAGGCCCTAACGAATGTTATGTCTCAAAAATTTCCTAAATGCAAAACTACATGCCATAGTACATCATTTCGTTCGATGAAAGCTAGCTACAGAAGAGTTGAGAGATTTTTACACAAACAAAATGATCAGAAGACAATCAATGATATCTCTAATGTAGCTAATGAAACTAAAAACTTTTCTTCAAAGTTACTAATTACTAATAATACTAAAAATATTTTAATTTGCACTAATCAACGAAAAGCAAAAGAGTTTTTTTTTATATTTTCAATGTTTGATAGCTAGATGCACTAAACAAACCAAAAACAAATGAGAAGAAATTCGAGAAATGATATTAAGAGAGAAAAAACAAGCAAATTTCACTCAATGGCACAAACAATCAAATCTCAAATCGACCAAAAGTCTCTCAAAACCAAGAAAATTCCCAAAGACACCAATGCGCCGTGTAATCTAGGCCCAAAATGAAGCAAAGTGAAATTCGAATGAAAACGAAATTAGTCACCCAAAAAGCGCAATAATATGATATACAACTGTCAAATGAATGCAAGGAAGCAATCCCAAAGTCGTTGAATGAACAAAAACCAAAAACTCCCAAGGGAGGCTTGACTCACAAAACCACCTAGATGCCCTACGGCTCAAATGAAAAATCGAAAGAAATAGGCAAACAACCAAAGGATGGAGGTTACAATCAGTCAAATTCAGCTCCAGTGCACAAAAACAGCCGAAAAAACAAGATCAAAATCACAAGTCAGTCTCAGAAAGCATGAAACACAGCAAACCCTAATAGCTCATAGGATTGGCGCGATTGTGAGCTTGAAATTAGTGCCAGAAAGGCAATGGCGCGGGTGATACACAGGCAACCTGTGCCAATGGGCGCGACTGTCACGCTGAAAAGCACGCCAACCGAGTTTACTATGGGAAAATGAAAAAAAAGCAATCTCATACAGAGAAAAGTGATGACAAGGCTAAAACAAAGCCAAACAAACAGTAAAAACCAGTCCAAAGAGCTGACCAAGAAAGCAAGACCAAGAAGTTGACCGGAAATAGAAAACAAAAATCCAAGTTGTTCAGTCCGTAAACCAAACTGGAGATTGACTGAAGCAACATTGATCTACTCCGCTAATGCAGAGAAAAAGCGTTTTGAAGCCTATATGGCTATGCTTCAGGCTTCGTCTATAGCTTACAAATCAAACAACAAGCTAAGTTCCCCAGTGGAGTTGCCAAATTTTTGAGGAGGTAAATCCCCTCTGCGGACAGAGGCGATCCTTACTAGCCCGGATCGGGTCTAGCAACAATCAAACACGCTAGAGTGCAGGTTCCTAATTGAAAATAAAGCGACTTGTGAGGAAGGCTTACTTGGAATCCGACGCTGTCGTTTGTAGAAGAGGTGGTGCTCCTGTTCCTTTGCCCTGACAGATCACAATCCTCACGATCTCCATGATAGGACACCTGCGCATGCAAGAAACAACACAAATGCAGGCATAAAATCCAGTATATACAACTATATGTTAGTCGAAGAGGACATAACCCATGAACATAACCAAGAATAAGAGTGGAACCATAACCGATAGTCGCTTATCATTAAAGAGTCAAAAGAAGAATACAACCATAGCCTCGACGCAGCACTCTCCTTTAGCGGGTCATTAGCACAACATGTCTCGATAAATCCTGTCAGGGATGGGACAAGCCTCTCTCTCCGGATACTTGGCAATAGTCTCCTTTCTTGGATTTGGCCTTAAGGGAATCAAGAAGGCTCTTCCAGCATAAGGATGTGAAAGCTCTTGGGAACTTGGAGATTAGCTTGCCATGGAGAAGAGCAAGATTTTATAGAAGGAGGAAGGGGAGTTGGGATCCCTATAATTATGGGATTGGCCCTATCATCAAGGAAGCTTCCATGAGAGGTGGAAAACCACTTCCTCTATGGAAATCCGTAGCCAAACCTCCCAACTCAAGATAGAAATCAGTCCAAGAATTTGTTAGGATGAAACTTCCACCTTTTATTTAAAAAAAAAACCTCTTAATATGGTTGGCACGGGTGCGGCTCTATGACAGAGCGCCAATTGGCGTGCCCTCTTTGGAGGATTTCTCCCTTGGCGCGAGGGCTGAACTGTGGAACCGCGCCAATGGAAAAATAACTATTTTTAGGGTTTTTTGCATGGAGATGTTTTCAGGGAAATCAAAGCTCATCTTCAGAGCGATGCAATGAAATTATTTTTAAGTCTTGTCTCTACTCACAGGTCACAGAATGAGCCCTCCAATGTGCGAGATGTGGATTGTAGGGACGGTGACAAATTGCTGTGTAACACTTATTTCTAAGGCATTGATATCTCTTTTCTTCTATTTTTGGAGCTAGTTTCACAACAAATAATGATTTATCTAATTATTTCTCATAGTTGGGTTAAATATGAATAGGAACATTATTTAAACAGTGGTTTAATTAATTATTCCTACAGGAAAATCAAATAAATAAGGATTTATTCAATTATTTCTCATGGGGTTTCTTGTTTGAACTAGAAATAACTTAATAGAATATTGTTTATTAAATTATTTCTTATAGTGAAAGCAATTTTACTATGGAAAAATTTGTTTTACATGTTGTACTTCAATCCATATAATTGCAAATGGTTAGATGACCAAAAATTGGTTTAACAATAACATTTTTAGAAAAATCGGAAGCATTATCAAACATAATAGCATTAGGTAAGCCAAACCTGGTAATTATAAGTTTATCAATGAAATTCATGACAATTTCAGAATTTTCTACCTTCAAAGGAATTTCTTCCACCCACTTGGTAAAATAATCTGTAGTAGTTAATGTGTACCCGTCTTGTTTAAAATTGTTAGGAACAATCTCACCTACAACATCCAGTACCCATTGTTCAAAAGGTTGTTCAATATTGATTGGTTGTAAAGGTAATGCTAGCTTTTTCTCTCTTCCTAAAGCTGTTTGGAAGACATTGCATTTTCTTACATAAGCATGAGTATCTTTTAACAAAGGAGTCTAATAATAACCAACATGAATTATTTTGTGAGAGGCGGTATCGCCAATGTACTGTCCTCCATCTGGTCCATCGTGCATGTCCTGCAAGACCTTCTTTGCTTCATGTTTCTCTTGACATCTGAGTTAGAGAAAATCACAATTTCTTCTAAAAAAAACATTATAAACAGGTTAATATTGATTAGCTTTAATTCTTATGGCTCTGATTTTCTTGTAATTGAGTTCAGTTGGTGCATAACCATTTTTCAGAAAGAAAATCAAATCAAGATATTCAAATTCAGTATCTGTAGGACATACGTATGATATTTTAACATTACTACATGAATATTCCTCTACGGAATTATCGAATGCTCCACTCATTAACCTGCAAAAAGCTTGACCTCTAACTATTTTAGTAGGTTTAATTTCTAGATCATATTCCTTCAAGGCCATAACCAAATTAGCTCTCTTTTCTCGTAATTCTCTCTTAATAAGCAATTGTCTAACTAGTGGGAAATGTAAAATTAATTTTGTATGTGATTTCAGGAGAAAAGGTCTGAAATTATTTACTGACTTAAAAACCTCAAAAACTATTTTTTCTACTTCTGAATAGTTTAACTTAACTCCTTGTAGATTAAAACTAGAGAAGGCAATGGGAGCTTCAACTTGTTCTTCATTTGGTTGGGTCAGAATTTCTGCATAAGAATTTTCAGAAGCAGAGGTATATAGAACAAATTATTTATAAACAGTGGGTGTTGATAATGAAAGAGCATCTATGATGGCTCGCTTTAGTGATTCACAATAATTTTTATTGGTTTGGCCCCACTTGTATACTGCTTTATCTTTTATCATGGTTTTCAAAGGTAAGAGAATTTGTGAAAAATTAGGGACAAATAGTTTGACAAAATGACTCTTGCCAAGAAAGGATTGCATAGATTTTTTGTTATGAGGTAAGGGGGTTTCTGAAATTGCCTTAATCCTTTCTAGATCTATGCAAATACTTTCCTTGGAAACAATAAATCCTAGAAGTTTACTTTCACTAAGATCAAAGAGTGAATTTTTAGGGTTTAAAGAGATTCCAATTTTTCTACATCTTTCAAAGATTTGTTTAAGGTCATGAAGATGATTATTCCTCTTTTCTTAAGAGATTGTAATATCATTAAAGTACACAACAACTGATTTATTTATAAAAACTTTGAAAGCGATAGCCATAGCTCTTTGAAATGTAGCACCAACATTTATCAATCCAAAGACATCTTATGATATGCATATGTTTCCCATTTGGTCATGAATGTGGCTTTTATTCTATCTTCAATATGCACAAGAATATGATTATAGCCTAAAAACTATCTAGAAATGACATCAATTCAGAATCTGTAACAGATTGTAAAATTTGTTCTAGTGGAGGCAAATGAAAGCTATCCTTTTCACATGCTTGATTTAAATTCCTAAAATATATATAAATTAGAATTTTCGCATTCTTTATCCTAACTGGTACAAGATTTGAAATCCACTTGGAATGTTTTGACGAGGAAGATGATTTTGGCTTTGAGTAGCTTATTTAATACAGTCTTAATTTGAGGTTCAAGATTAGGGTTATCTTCCTAAGTTTTTGTTGAATTGGTTTTACATATGGAAGCATATCTATAGTATGTTGATTGATAGATGTGTCATAAGTTTTTAAATCATCATAACTCCAAGAAAATACATTTTTGTACATTTTCAACAGATGGATGAAAGAAGATATTTCATCTAGTGTAAGTCCAAGGCCTAAATGAATTTTTTGAGGCTTATGATCATACCCTAGATTAACCAATTTGAATCGTAAAGTATACTCTGAAGTTCACAATTGGTAACCTTCTTGAATCTAATTTTCAAATCATGTAAGTCTTCCAATTTCACTACAGGTTTAGGCAAGGCATTTTCTTCAAAAGACTTATTTAGCTGCTTATCATGTTCATCTTCATCAATGATTTGATTAGATTAAGAACCTTCAGAAATTAAAAAAATTAGGATATCATTGTCATCATTAAATACACACCAATTAGTTATGTTATCTGGAATGGAGGGATGAAAATTAACTCAATCGAAAATATACAAGGACTAAAATCTTCAGGAGGAATGAGCTTCGAAGCAACATTGGCTAGGAGATCAACACTTACATTTTGTAATCTTGGAATTAAAATTATATTGAATGCAATGAAATGGGATATTAAATCTTGGATCAAGTATTGATAATGTTTGAGGTGACTAGAGGCACAATGAATACTATTTATTACTTGCTTAATGGTAATCTATGAATCACCAAAAACTTTAAGATACCTGGCATCAAGACTTATACCCTTCTGCAAGCCTTGCATTAGTTCTTCATATTCAACAATGTTATTGGTACGCTCAAATTCCAATCTACATGCATGCATAGTTTTTTATCCATATGGATTTACCACGATTCATCCATTTCCTACACTATCATTAGATTTTTACACATCAAAGTAAGGAGTCCAAAATAATTCATCACACTTATTTACAAGATTATATACCATATTGATACATCCTGATGAATATGTTTGTGAATTTTTTATATTTGGGATAAAACCAAATCAACATGAAAGGGAGAGTTCTAATATGGGAAATTTCGAAAGAAATATTACAGAGAATAATTTCCTAGAATATTATTAGTGAACACTACTGGTTCATTTTACTCATCTAAATCGGTCACAAAATATTTCATATGCCTTTCCCTATCAATGTGAATTTTATTATTTTTTCCATTGTAGGGGATCCAAATGCAACAACCCTGGTAAAAAAATTCATGTAAAAATATATAAAACCATGGTGATGGGACACATATTCCAAGTTGATGTTGAACAAATCCAAGAGCTGCAGGCATAAAATTTACTATTTGGGCCTTAGCCTCTACCTTTCTAATTCTATCCCATGGATCAAGAGTCTAGAGCCACTCCATTTTCCTTACAAGCCCGTTGTTAAGCCTAAAGGCACTAAAATTCTGCCCCCCATTAGGGAACATGGCCTTGGAAGGTTGGGTTACCTCCCAGGGATGTCAAAGATGCAATGTAAGGTGTGTTTTTAATGTTTCCATTGGTTCCACTTCCTTAAGGTAAGCTAGGAGGTTTAATATCATATTAGTAGCCTCTCATCACATGTTTACCTCGGTTGGCTAGTTACTTGGGTATATGTGGGAAGAGGGTGTTACAGAGTGGTATCAGAGCATGGTTAAACTTTCACACCAATGGGTGGTGTGTTGGTTATGCATATCTGTTGGTTGCATATGTGTTTAGTATTCTTTTAGTCTCTATGTGCTTTTTGCATCCATGTTGTGTTCGCCATGGTGGCAGTGGTGTCACCGTGAAAGTGTTGATAGTGTTGTGGTCAACATGTTGTCATGATTGTATGACTTGTTATCCGTGGTTCTTACTTATGTATTGTTAATGCACATTGGTTTACATGTTTCTACATATTGTACATGCATTTCTTGTTTATTTTAGGTCACACATTGGTCATGCTTGTGTGTTGTTAGTGTATTATTGCTTAGTGATGCCATATGCTGAACATGCATTGGTCATTCATGATTGCGTATACATGTCAAGTGGGTGCATGGTCAAGTTTTCATTGGTTTCGTTGAGGTTGTTGTGCATAATTTCATGGTATGAAATTAGGCCATCATGATGATATTGGTATGTTGCGATGCTAATGTGCTAGATGAGATAGAGTAGGAGATGCAGATCATCAAAGTGAAGTTGCAACATTGGACCTCGAGGCAAGAGCAGATCGTCATAAAATTTATATGCTTGGCATGTAGATATGTGATTCATGGATTGTTATATGCATTAGGGTTACTTATATATATGTTTGTCATTTTATTGTTGTTATGTTTACATAAATGATAGATTTTATTTAATCAATTTAGTTAGATGTACATGCATGGGTTAGTCATGCATGGTAGATGCTATTTGATTAGTGTATTTATATGCACATGTGTTTGATAGTCATGAGTGATGGTAAAATGTGGTTATATGGATTGATATTGATGTTTTATGATGAGAAAAACTGATTATTATGTTATATGTTGTTGATCAGTATGTTTTACGTTAAATTTATATTTTTGTATATTTAGCTTGATGATTAAGTTATATGTGGTTGAAGAGCATGATGTATAACTTGTTGTTGTTATATGCTAGTAAATTAACGATTAGGGTTATCACATTAAGATCTTGATGTTGTATGTATAAATTTCATTTGGATTTGCCTATGAATTTGGTTAGGGTTAAGACATTCATGTATGATTCGACCTAACTATGATAGTGTGTTGCACTAATATAGAATAATTATGCATATGTGATTGCTATGTACAAATGACAAGTTTTTATGAGTCTATAATGCAAACTTGTTAGATAGTTAACATTATGGATATAGTGACCTTATTTAGGTTGAGTTGATGTGTCTTGAATTTATATTGTGCTAATATAGAATGATTTTGTAGATAAGATACCCTCCCCTAAGATACACCATGGTATGAGTAAGCATATACTTGGTGCTTGATTGTTTTGAGTCCTTGATTATGTCATTTAGTTGATCCATTTAGCATGGTATGTTTGAAATTTGTTGCAATGTTTGATTAATTGCATGATATGAGTATAGGTGTTCGTAAGATTGTGTAATGTTCCAAAATTTTCATGCAGATAATTGGAACATTAATTTTTGCTAATTTCACATAGGAGGAGAATAAATGGGTAGGGAGACCCATGAATAATGAAAAGCACAATAAAATCCCTCATATTATGAGAAGGGATCATTTTTTAATTCAATTTCACACCTCCATGGGTGAAAAAGGGCTATTTTAGGTCAAGTTGACCAAAGTCAGACTACGCAGGCTATGAGGTGGAAAGCACATTGTGGTACAATGCAATAGAGAAGCAGGGAAGATTACTTGAGAAGGAAAAACCTAATGAAGTGGGGCCCATGGAGAGGGAGCTCACATTTTTATAAGAAGAGGGCAAGACAACCATTTTTTCTCATGAATGGATTATTGATTTCGTTGTGTTGAGAGACAAGGAGAATATTCCTATTGTTCAGCAGAGTTGCTTGGGGAATTCCTATTTAGGATTCTTTCCTCCTCATGAGAGGCCTCTTGAGGAATTGATCTTCAGCTTTCTCCACGTCTTGGCTCAAGGCCAAAGCATTCTCTTCCGTCAGAGCATTATTCTTGCAGCAAGAAGACATTATGTTGCTGGGGTTGTAGTGGAGGCTTCCACCACATCACTCCGAGACTTGATTTGCAGAGAAATGAGTATCCATTTAGTGGAGATATCATTGAGGAGTGTTATTGAGCTCATTTGCAGATTTTGACAGCAGGCCAAGCTTTATCCCATCTTCATTAGCACAGTCTGTTCCATAGGCTGCGTTATTTCGGAGTTAGTCTGCAGTGGGGGTTTGTACCATCACATTGGAGGGAGAGATTTGCAGTTTCGGGATAAGTCTTGCACTCCAAAAATAATTTGTAGGAGATTGATTCAGATTGTAGAGAATATTCTACCATCTCCTTCCATCTTGATTTCAAGTTGCTGTTGCTATCCAACAATGATGGCATTTTGGTATTTTTCCATTCTATGCATTTAGTGTAGCCAATCCTCTTGAGTATTGTTGTATTATCATTGTATCATTGTTTTCAAGGTTTGAGAGCACACTCCCCCTCATTTCTTGAGCTCTATTGTAATATCATTCTATTTCACATATTATATGTTGTAGTGCCTCCATAAGACTGCGCAGTCATAGCTAGGGTAGTTTATGCAGTAGTGTATTTCATGCTCTCATATACTTTTTCTTTGAGGTTGATCATTCCCTCTCTTGAGTGCTCTTTCCCTCAAGATGTTTTACACTTATTTTGCTGCTATGAGCTAATAAAATAGATATGAGTTATTCTATCATTTTCTGAGATTGAAGCAAGTTTTCTCTTCATGTATTTCTTTGCATATTGTTGTAGCTCACTTTTGAGTGGGATTCTTCAAGAAGTTCTATAGACAAAGTCTAAAAAGGGCTAGATAGCCTCCGGATCTCACACTTCCTTGAGAAGGTGACATGTCCGGTAAATGCCCCTTCAGTCAATCTCTGGAATAGATTGCTCATTGCTGACATTCTCGAAAAAGGATCATTACAGATTTCAAGAAGGAGTGAACTTGTTTTAAGAGGGTGTACTAACGCACTATGTGTTGAGATAGTTGGTATGTACTTAAGTATAAGCATGTGATAGTGGTAGAATTTTTTCTTATGACTGTGAGTTGATTATGATATGTTTGCTAGTCTTGATGAAGATTGATTTTAGTTAATACATATGTTGTCTTGATGTTGATGCATATGGTTGACATGTGTGTGTTTAGTCACAAAGCTGTGTGAATGGCACAACAAGGTCAGACAACTAGCTTGTTGTTAGGTTTAATTATGCACTGATAATTATGTGTTTATGGTATTCTGATGTAGGAAACTACATGACAAAGGAGATTTCCATCAAATATTGAAGAAGGCTCGGGCTGACCTTTCCTTAGAGGTGTTGGGATCTATGGGGATTTATGATCCAAGTGGATATTGGTGTTCACCCACATGTTCCACTTGGCGCCCCACCATTGTCTCTTTTAGTTTTTCAATTTTGGCACAACTTACTATTTTTAGTGGTTTTTCAGGTCCTGAACTTCTGGAGCCATTTTGAGGCCCTAAACGATGTCTTTTGGCAAAACCAAGAGCAACATGGGACCATGGACTGACGTTGCTCACTCAAAATTTGTATTCCTTGGATAGATATTTCTAACGAGGTATGGTTCACGTCAAATGGAGATCATATGCCAAATTTACATCCTGGGGAAGTTGAAACACCAATTTACCCAAACGGGGCCCATAGTTTTGGAGCTTCATCTCCGAGGGTTAGGGTTTTGGATTTTTAGGGTTTTCCATTGTTTATAAATAATAAATAGGCCCTTGAGCCTCATTTTAACTCAGTTCAGAGGCCTGTAGTTGCCACATCTCTTCTTAGAGATAGCTACTTGTGCCCTAGCTAGTTTATTTCCATTCTGTCTGTAAGCAAATTTCATTTCTTTGATATTAATGAAATGAAGTGTTATTTCCGCTGCATCTTTGTATTTATGGTTATATGTTTATTCTTTTTTGTTCCTGGATAAATCCATATCAGTGGGATGAGAGCGGTCTGATTTTTCTCGATCCTTCTTGGCATGTCCCCAACGAGGTCGGGGTATAAGGAGTTAGGGCTCGATCTGGTTGAACCTTTGCAAGATCAGCCTCGTAAACCTTGACAGACACCCATGGGGGACGAAAAGAAAGATGAGGGAGTAGGAGATCCTATCAAAATATTGCTCGAGGAGGCTGTTGAAAAAAAAGGAATGTGATGATGGATAACTTTGCCTAGATCCTTCAATGGCTGCCCACCGGTGACGCATCTGCCTCCAGCAGCCACTCTGGAGGTGTGAACCCTTTTAAGGTACAAGTAAATATTTACATTCCCATATTTAAGGGTCAAATGGATGCATATGCCATAGATAGATGGTTGAATCTATTAGAAGGATATTTCTTGGTTCATGACTTTTCTAACCAGGATTATTTTTTCACTCCTGAAAGCTACCCCCCATGTCAAGGACTGGTGAGAAACCCACTGTGAGCAAAAGGATGAGACAAAACCCTCTTTGTTCTCAGTCGTACCCACTTGGAATTCTTTCTGAGACACCATCAAGGAACAATACTATCCTATCAGAAGCTATGAGGACAAGTACATACAATCGACCACGGTGCGACAACAAAGGGATCAAGATGTGCATGAGTTAACGAATCTGTTCCATACCCTGCGCACAAATTTGGGTATCAAAGATTCAAAGAAACATCTGGTGCTAAAGTATCATAATTTTCTGCAAAGATACATTCAGGAGGAAATGGAGTTCCTTGACATCTCCTCTCTTCGTACGACATACCGGTATGCTGCCAAGATTGAGCAGAAATTCAAACAGAAAAAGCGAGACTTTGAATTTGCAAATCAAAATCAAGGGAAAGGTGCTCACAAACCATAGAACAAAGGACAGAGCCAAGGCATGGTGTGTAATGTTCCCAATTTTTAGCCGCAAGCTAAAAGTAACATTATAGTTAGTAGTATTTTATGTAGTTAAATAAAATGGGTAAGGAGACCCCATAATCCTTGAGAAGGAAGAAATAACACTCCTTGTGTGAAAGGAGGAATAATAAAGTAGCTGATTTGATCACCATATGGTGTGAACAGGACTGGATAATTCTTGATCTAGACAACTTGACCAAGTCCACATGCATTGTCTAGATACAATGTATCTCCCTGATGGACTACGCAATTTTAGAGGAGGACCACATGCATGAGTTGGAAGGCACATGTGGATGTGACCCATGGTGGAGAGGAGCACTTGCTATATAAGGAGAGGAGGAGAGCCATTTTTGGGCATGCTTGATTATTATTTTCTTACTCTGTTAAGACTACGCTCCTCTTGCTGCTCAGCAAGAGTGCAGTGCTGCATAGCACTGGGGTGTTCCTCTTCGAGAATACCTGCCTCATCCTTAGGGAAGGAGAGGTTATAGAGCTTCATTTCCTCATTCCATCATTTGGCCAAAGCTACCTCCTTCAGTCATAGCATTATTCCTGGAGCAGGATAATTTTGTGCTGCAGGGTGCAGCAACAGAGGATCTCTTGAGTTGTTCCTTGTCCTGTTTTTCAATGGAGGGCTTAGCTATTCATTGGAGGATCAGTAAGGAGGAATCTCAAGCTTATTTTCATATCATTAACATCAGTCCAACCATCCATCTTCCCTCACAGTGCAGTCTCTAGATAGAACTGTGTTATTTTTGCAGGCAATTGCTGGGAGGGTTATTTGAGTTCATTAAGAGGAGTGTTTCTGAGTAGAGGGATCAACCTTTTTCTTAGATACACTATCAGAGGAGGGAATTATTATTTCTGATCTACTACAGCCTCATTTTATATTTTTATTTAGTTGCAATGACAAATCAGATTGTCACGTTGTACATTCTCCGACATTTCTAGAAATCTCTTCTACATTGGCTAGAAATATTTTATTGGAGCCCATTCTTATATTCTTGGGAATTTATTATATAGTTCAGCCATATTTCATGTATATTCATCTATATTGGCAACTACCATAATATAGGCAGCGCTGTCAGTGCTCTCCGGCATTTTGTGCAGTTGCAGCAACACATGTATTTCATAGTTTGATATTGGAGATTGATTCTGGTAGCTTTAGTGGCTTGTCCCTCAAGATATTTCTATATATTGTAGCTGATATATTAATAAAAATGATGGATATATTACATTTCATTTATTGATATGTACATATTTGCAGAGTTTAATGATTATTCTCATATGTTGTTGTAGTCTCTCTTTTTTAGCATTCCTTGAGGGATCTAGTTTGTGGAGATCCGAATAACCTATCTAGAGTCATTTATTTGGGTTCAAATTCTAGAAGTGAAGTTTTTAATAATTCAATAAGGGGATCCATGCTCCATTATAGCTTATTTTTTCATTACCTTCCTTATACAGCATCCTTGAGGACCATATTGCAGAAATTTCCGAAAAAGAAACATTACAGTGCTATCAGAGCATCAATCTTGGTTCAGCCTGTGTAGCCCAAGATAATATTCCATTAGAAGGAGAAGCTCCTCATTTAGAAGATGAGAAGTACAGAGAAAAAAAGAAAATACTAATGACAGAACAGAAAGCTCCCCTTCTTGTTTTCCAGACCCTGGAGGGTATCATTGAAGATCTTCAGGAGATAGAAAGGGAAAATTGGAAAGGTTTTCTAAGAGGGTTTGTTGATGAAGAAAGCCATAACTGTGACCATGTTGGGTGTGAACATTCAACCACACATGTAGATCCACAACGCAGTCCATTGCCCACTTGCATTTCCAGGAGGATGGAGGAAGGAGATGAGGCCATTGGAGGAGCAGTGCTACAACTCAAAGGTATGGTTCATGATTGTTGGTTTGAAAATTATGTTTCATATTGTCATGCAAATGTAAAAAAATATGATGGATTCACTAGGGGTTTGGTGAATAAACTTGATGGAATTCACTGTTGATCATCATGTATCATAACTTTAAACACTTTTCATGCATTGGGAGGAAAGATGAAACAAACTCCTTTCCTTATTTCCGAAGGGGATGAAAACATGTATGATGGCTTGCTAAGGGAAGGATCCCATTTGTGTGAAGGGACCTCTTGCATTTTTGAAATCATGGAGGTACTTCCTTCAAGGGGTGAGGAAGATTTAGGGTCTCTCCTTGATGATGAGGTAATCTCACTTATTGATGGGGAGGATGAGCATATGAGATCTAACATCATTGTCCCATTAGGAGGAGATCCATCACCACATGGAGGTGAAAAGGGAACCATTGCTTCTATTAGAGGGGCCCTTTTATCTTTATAAGGAGTTCCAAGTATTTTAACATGTGGGAACCATAGCACAATTCTGGAGTCATATGTAGCAGTTATTGGGGATTGTGAGATGGAGGAGGAAGAGAATGATCAGCAGAAAGGGTTGATACACCCTTATCTATTTCAGAAACTCTTTTCACAAGAGAAGGATATTGTATAGTGTAGTGAATATAGGGACAAGTCAGTCCACCTATACATACAGTCCACTTCTGAACTTGATGTCTCACTATATGGAGGCATTCCACCTGGAAGACCACCTAATCTAGAGTTGATGAGGGGAATCTTGTCATTTGGTTCACCACTCTTGGATTCCGGAGAGGTGAAGACATTGGAGGAATCCAACACAATGCAGAGAGTTTGGGGTAAACCCAAGGAAGAGGGAGACACTCTCTCATTTTTAGTATCGCCCACTCTCATCAGTTATACTGCGCTCCCAGAGTTTGTTGTAGGGATGAAGGATTGCATCTTCATGATGCAGGTTGACTGCTCCACAGATTTGGAGAGAGAGAGGATAATTCCTTTGAGGGAGGACTCTTTCATACATATGAGTGGATGGAGGCCACTCATGCTTATTTTGACCCAGCTTGGGAGATTCCTTTCGGATGACGACTTCTCATGGGAGGCCAACCTATAAAGGAAACCATAATTATTTGAGCATGAGCAGTTGCATGATGGGCATGGAAACATTTTGGAGGATGAATTTGGCATGCAGGATGTGAAAGTAGCCAGAAACAATGTGAGGGGAGCACCACATTGCAAATTACTAGCACTGTCTATAAGGAGGATAGATCTGGGTTGGAAGTCTCAACTCTTGATAGAGTACTCCCAGGATCTAAGTGCATGCATGATTTTGGATGACCCAGACGGAGATGATAGGTACATGGTGGATGACATGGTCATCTTTTATTATGACAGAGTCTTCTTGAATTGCACTTCTAGTCTAAAGAATAAACTATTACATGCAGTGCATGAGGACTTTCTAGCTATGCACTTTGATGCATATTTTTCTTTGTTAGAGGAGTTCATTTCCGAGGGAATTCAGCATGATCTATATCAGAATATGGACAGATGCATAGCCCAGATTTTTTTGGAGAGGTTGGCACAACCATTTCCCTACTCATTGGGGGTGAGGGAGAGCATTTAGATGAGCCATTTCAGCCCAAGAACTGGAGTACATAATAGAGAAGGTATATGCTCTCATTTTGATTTACCTTTCTTTACTTTCTATGAGCCACATGATGAGCTAAGGATGATCACATATCCTTATGCTCCTTATTATGATGTACTTGTGGCCCATTGCAGCAATGGGAATGGATATTTTCATGATGGTTTGTGGGGGAAGCCACATACTTCTTGGTGTGCACCATTGGCACCAATTTGTACTTTCATGTTTTCAACTTATGAGATGTTTGTGGTAGAAAAAAAGTGGCTAGTAAAGCACTTATTGTAGAAATTATATAATTAATGCGTTATATATCCAAGATTCTCGTGATCACACACTATTTGACTTCATGAAAAATACAGAATCTATACCACCATTGATCATCACATGTGAAAATAAACAAGATTACAATGCACACATGAAACCATAAAAATTCACACATATTAACACAATGATTTAACGGGAAAGCCTGAAGCTAAAAAACCAAACTATCTGTATATAATATATGTCATAGAGATCACTTAACAATCCTCATACAAAGCTAAACATGTCAAGCTCTTAGTACAATACAATCACTACACACTAATTAGGTCCGATCTAGCAAATCCATGCATCGATCTCTGCCACCTGCTAGCCTACCTCTACTGTGAAATCCCTACTAAAGAATGGCTCTGAATTAACTCGAATCCACCTGGCTTGCACTGCGCAATCCTCATTGGCATCTCCACTGAGTGTTGGATGCAATCAATGCATCACTATAGTCACAACTGATAGTCATCTTGCCCTTTCACCTATCTCTCCACTGGTCTCCAATGAAACTATCCATGCACTGTAGTTAACTGATGTATTTTTTAGTTCATTAAGGAGTTAATATTTAGTGAATTAATTATTAATTAATTCACACCACTCTCACTAGTGTATCAATCAGTTAGACTAGATACAACTAGCTCAATTGTGTCTAACTGAGTTAAACTGAACACAACTCCACCAACTACTTCTACAACTCCACCAAACTCTGTCACATGAGTTCTAACTAAAGTCCTCCATCTAATAGCTCCAGTAAACCCTCAGGAATAGCATAATTCCTTCTGTCATCTCCTGTGCCACATCTATGCACTTAACTGAAGTGCTCCAACAGAATAAGATAATGTTTAGAGTCCAAATATTATTAAGAGCTAATAATATTCGACATATCTATTTTTAGACTGGCAATCTAAAAATATATTATGCCCAATATGTCTAAAAATAGAAGCCCATCTATTTTTCCTACTTGACCAGCCATCCACAAATAGCATCTTGCAACTCATAAAATATGATCTACATGTCTAAAAATAGACTTTGCGCCAAAAATAGCCTGTGGGCCCACTTAGTGAAGGTGACTCTTTTCACAAAGCTCATCATCTTGTTGAATCTCAACACTCCCTCTCAAAAATATATGGATTATGTGCCACCCTGATCCTTTCTCTATGGTATTAGAATTTTCTCCAGGTGAGTGCCTTCATCAAAATATCAGCATCCTAATCCTCCGTAGGAATGTAAGATAGTAACATGATCTTCCGCTGCACAAAATCTATGATATGATGGTACCATATTTCAATATGTTTATATCTATCATGAAATATTGGATTAACCAAGAGTTTAATGCAACTATGATTATCAAAATATATTACAGTACGATCTAAGTGTGAACCAAATAACCCGACTAGGATCTTCCTCATCCATATAGCCTCGCATGCAGTGAAACATGCTGCCATGTACTCGGCCTCCGCTGAAGTGAGTGCCACAGATCTCTGTTTCCTACTGTATCAAGAAACTGTTGTAGACCCGATACTGAAAATCCCTCCAAATGTGCTCTTTCTATCCATTGGGCTCCCTGCCCAATCTACATCCATGAAGCCATGTAGCTTCACCTCATCCAACTGTCTGTACCATATTCCATATCCCGATGTGCCTCTGAGATACCTCAAAACATGCTTGCTTGCCTTCCGAAAGAGCTTGTTAGGCTTAACCATAGCTTTTGAAAGCTAGTTAACAACATAGCATATGTCCGGTCGTATATTGACCAAATATATGAGCGAACCAACAAACTGTCAATAAAAAGTGGCATCCACTACCTCTACCGATGTAGCATCCTCTTTCCTCCAACCACCAGGAAAAGGAGTGTCGATAGGCTTGTAGCCTTGCATGTTGAACTTCTCCATCTCTCAGACATACTTTCCTTGAGATACAAATATTCCACCCTTCCACTGCAGAATTTCCAATCCCAAGAAATAATGAAGGAGACCCAAGTCCTTCATCTCAAACTCCTTTGCAAGATCATTCTTGCATGAGAGTATCAACTGTTCATCACCTGTCAGTATCAAATCATCTACATAAAGTACAATGATTAGCAACTTACCCTCCACCACAATCTGGTATAGGTTTGGATCCACCTCACTCTTGGTGAATCCAAGTCCGGTGAAATAACTGTCTATCTGTGTGTACCAAGCACGAGCTGCTTGTTTCAGCCCATATAGTGGTCTCTATGTATGCCTCCTCCTCAATGAATCCATTGAGGAGCACAGTCTTCACATCCATCTGATGAATGTGCCAACCCATCTGTGCTGAGAGAGCAAGGATGCTCCATACGGAAGCATACCTTGCGACAGGTGCAAAGGTTTCTTCATAGTCGATCCCCTCAATTTGTGAGAAGCCTCAATAAAAAAATCTAGCCTTCTACTTCTCGACACTCCTATGAGCAGCTTGCTTCACTTTGTTCCTCCATTTCGAACCTACCACTGATTTCCCTTCCGAGCTTCGGATAATCTCCCATGCACTATTTCTGATAATCGAATCATACTCTTCCACCATGGCATCTACCCATGCAGGGTCCTCCATAGCTTCCTCTAAACAAGATGGATTTGTCATGATACACTTGCTCATCAAAGCCATGTATCCAGTATATTGGTCAGGTGATTGTCTCTGTCTGCGCTATGATGTAGGTGCTCCTAAATTTTGCATTGCATCAAGATTCATTCACTCAGCTTCTGTAGTGCACTTCCGCCCTCTGATGTTTGGCGTTTCATGAGTGGTTTCTTCCACTCCATGAACCTCCTCTAGTGGCTGAGCCACATCCTGAGGCTCATCCTTAGGAACTAATAGCTCCTCATCTGCATGCAAGTGTAGCTCCCTCTCAAGCGAACAGTTCATGGCTTTCTCCTCATGAAATTTGATATCCCATCACACAACTGTCTTTCAACTATCTGGAAAATAAACGCGATAGTTGTGGGGTGTTTATGTGTACCCCAAAAAAATCCCAACCTCTACGGTCGACTCCATCTTCTTCCTGGCATCCTTCGTCACATGACTATAAACAGGTGAACCAAAAATCTTCAAATGAGAAATATCAGGCTTCTTACCAAAAAATGCCTCTTTGGGTGTACTCATGCCAAGTACTCTACGAGGACAACGATTTTGCACATAAACCGCAGTGTTGCATGATTCCGCCCACAAGTGTATGGGAAGGCCCTGATCATGCAACATTTCCCATGCAGCACCCACGATCGTTCTGTTCTTTTGCTCCGTGACCCCATTTTGTTGTGGGTTATGAGGCACTATGAGCTCTCTTTTAATTCATTCTGTGCTACAAAATTATTTGAATTTTCCAGAGATGAATTCACCACCATTATCGCTCCTTATAGCCTTCACTTACTTCCCTGACTCTTTCTCAACCAGTGCCTTGAGCTCACAGAACTTTGAGTATGTCTCACTCTTCTTCTGCATGAAGAAGATCCAACACTTACGAGAGAATTGATCAACAAATATCACATAATACATGTACTTTTTTGTCGCAACTACTGAGAAAGTTCCATACACGTCTATGTGAATTCTCTCAAGGATCATCATGGTGCGACTATCCTTCTCATGAAAGGTGGCTTTCACAAATTTTCCCAAGGTACATCCCTTGCACTGATCTGATTGCGCAAGTGTACCCTTGGGAAGCCCGATAGAAATCTGATGAAAAATTTTCAAAGCCCGATGGTGAAGATGGCACAATCTCCTGTGCCACAATTCGCCCTCATCTCGGCTCACCATTCCTTCTGCTTTGCCTGCCATTGTTGTGCATCCATCTACCTACAATTGATAAAGTTTCTTAACTCAAACCCCTATCCTCCGAGCTTCACTAGTTTCCTTACTGCGCAAGAAAGCCTTTCCCTTGCTAAAGACAACATCATATCCCTTGTCTTCCAACATAGCCGCAGAGTTTTGATTCTTCCTCAATCCTGGAACATGTATGAGATCCTTCAATATGAAAGGTTTTCCATACTCCCTCTTAAAGGAAATGGTCCCGATACCAGTCACATTGTATGTACCATCATCGCCCATCTATATGTGCACTCCAAGATCCTTCTCATCCAGATCACTGAGAAAATCTTTATCTCTGGTCATATGAAAAGACACACCACTATCAAGAAACCACACTGATACCATCACGCTTGAAACCAAGCATGCGATCAGCAAAAAATCCAGCTCAAACTGTGAGGCTAAGGCATCTCCAGCTGCAGAACCAGCAGCCTGCTTATTTTTCTTCTTCTATGGACAATTAATGGTGTAATGTCCTTGTTGGTGATAGTGAAAGCAATTCACCTTGGACAAGTCCTACTTCTTGCCTTTCGCACCGGATTAAGAAGGATTTTTCTTTCCCTTCCCTTTCCTTGCTTTCGCAGCCAAAGTGAAATTTTCTTCATCTTCATTCTTTGATGAAGATCCATCCCTGGTACCCCGTCTTATCTCCTCCTGCACAAGATCTGACCAAAGTCTCTCCCATCCTGGAAGTTTCTCCCAACCATTGACAGAGTCCTCGTAGGAGTGCCAACTCTTCAGAAGCCCAAGGAGAGACAAGATCACCAAGTACTCTTCATCTACAGTAACCCCCACACTTCCTAGCTAATCCCTGCACTGGACAAACTTCGTGAGGTACTTGGGTATACTTTCGCCCTTCTCCATTTTTATTTTTCTGAGCTTGTATTTAAGCACCAAATTCCTCTGGTTGCTTTTACTTTGGAACAAGTCTTTCAAATATTTCCACATCAAGAATGGAGAAGATTTACCATAAAGGCTAGAAAATATGTGATCCTTCACACCTTCCAACAGAATCCTTCGACATTTTTCTGTCTTATTTTGCCATGCGTCAAGTGCGGCTGCATCGCTAGAAGCAGGTTTTGGAATTTTTTCATCTATGAACTCATTCAACCCATTATCCTCTAGCACCACCTCCATCCTATCCTTCAATGCAATATAATTTGAGCTAACCTCAAGGTCATACTCCAATTGCAATATGTTGAAATAAATTTCAACGAATGCTCAACTTCGACACCAAGAAAACACTGCAACAAATTCGAATTCCACCAACACAAAACTCAACCGCTTCAATAATTTCAATCTACTGCAATGATCAACTGCTCTGATACCATGTAGAAATTATATAAATAATGCATTATATATCCAATATTCTCTTGATCACACACTATTTTACTTCATGCACAATACATAATCTATTCCACCATTTATCAGCACATGCAGAAATAAACAAGATTACAATGCACACATGAAACCATAAAAATTCACACACATTAACACAGTGATTCAATGGGAAAGCCTGAAGCTAAAAACCCCAAATATTTGTATATAATATATGTCATAGAGATCATGTAAAAATCTCATACAAAGTTGAACATGTGAATCTCTCAGTACAATACAATCGCTACACACTAATCAAGTTCGATCTAGCAAATCCATGCACTGATATTTTCCACCTGCTAGCCCGCATCTACTGCACAATCCCTACTGAAGAATGGCTTTGAATGAACTTGAACCCACCTGTCTTGCACTGTGGAATTCTCATTGGCATCTCCACTAAGTGTTGGATGCAATCAATGCATCACTATAGTCACAACTAATAGTCATCTTGCCCTTTCACCTATCTATCTACTGGTCTCCATTGAAATTGTCCATGCACTGTAGTTAACTGATGTATTATTTAGTTGATTAATGATTTAATACTTAATGAATTAATTATTAATTAATTCACACCACTCTCACTAGTGTATCAATCAGTTAGACTAGATACAACCAGCTCTACTGTGTCTAACTGAGTTAAACTAAACACAACTCTACCAACTACTTCTACAACTCCACCAAACTCTGTCACATGAGTTCTAACTGAAGTCCTCCATGCAATAGCTCTATTAAAACCTTAGGAATAGTGTAATTCCTTCTTTCAGCTCCCGTGCCACATCTGTGCACTTAACTGAAGTGCTCCAAGAGAATAAGATAATGTTTAGAGTCCAAATATTATTAAGAGCTAATAATATTTGACATATCTATTTTTAGACTCGCAATATAAAAATAGATTCTGCCCAATATGTCTAAAAATAGAAGTCCATATAATTTTCCAACTTGACCAACCATCCACAAATAATATCCTGCAACTCATAGAATATGATCGACATGTCTAAAAATAGACATAGTCTAAAAATAGACTTTGCGCCAAAAATAGCTTGCGGGCCCACTCAGTGAAGGCGAATATTTTCACTAAGCTCATCATCTTGTTGAATCTCAACACTTGTTATATTTTTCTTTGAGGCAGGCATGGATTTCACTATGCTGGTTCCTCATGTGGAACTATGATTCACTCTCCGGTTGCCATGTGGTAGCTTGTTTTCATTGTATTTTGCTTCCATATGTTATCGATGTTTGTATACTCATGGGAGGCTTTGTTTGGAGAGTGGTCTTGGAGTTGGAGTTGCCCATTGGGATTATGATTCTCCCCTTTTCACATGTTGTATGTTTCAGGAGAAAGAATGGGCACACCATGATTTCCATCTTGCTACTTTTCTCTCCATGTAGGAGGATCTATTGGGGGAAAATGCATTATTGGAGGACGTTCTTCATGGTTGATTCATCTTGTGGAGAGGCTTGAGTGAATTGTAGAGGCCAGGACATTCCAGCCCAATATTAGCAACCCCCTCACACTTATCATAAATGGAGGGAGAAACTACTTGGATGGAAAAATTTGAAGTCTCCATTGAGCCCCAACATGTTGCATAGATCCGGCAATGAGGACTGATTTTTTGAGCTACCTAGGATGGCTTGTTTCATTTGGATGATTGCATGGGTGAAGGAGTCACTCTTTGGGAATAATACTTCCCAAGTTTTTCATCACTCCTACCTTGAGGAGGCCATTGAACAACAAGTATATCTCCACTTGCATCCTCTATCACCTCATGATGTATACATTGGTTTTACACACTCGAAGGGATACATGGAGGACAGATTTATCGCATACTTTGATGAGCTATGGTGGGGGATATTTATAAGGAGGCCACAAGAAGAAAGGGATGAATTTTTCTCTACCTCGCAGTTGCTTGGGGACAAGCAACATTTTGAAGGGGCAGGACTGTAATCTTCCCAATTTTTAGCCTAAAGCTAAAAGGAACATTATAGTTAGTAGTATTTTATTTAGTTAATTAAAATGGGTAAGGAGACCCCATAATCATTGATAAGGAAGAAATAACACTCCTTGTGTGAAATGAGGAATAATAAAGTAGCTGATTTGAGCATGACATGGTGTGAATAGGACTTGATCATGCTTGATCTAGACATTTTGACCAAGTCCACATGCATTGTCTAGATACAATGTATCTCTTTGATGGACTGCGTAGTTTTAGAGGAGGACCACATGCATGATTTGGAAGGCACATGTGGATAGGAACCATGGTGGAGAGGAGCACTTGCTATATAAGGAGAGGAGGAGAGCCATTGTTGGGCATGCTTGCTTATTATTTGCTTAGTTTGTTGAGACTACGCTCCTCTTGCTGCTTAGCAAGAGTGCAGTGCTACATAGAACTAGGGTGTTCCTGGTCGGGAATCCCTGCCTCATCCTTGGGGAAGGAGAGGTTATAGAGCTGCATTTTCTCATTCCATCATTTGGCCAAAGCTACCTCCTTCAGTCACATCGTTATTCCTTAAGCACGATATTTTTATGCTACAGGGTGGAGCAATAGAGGATCTCTTGAGTTGTTCCTTGGCTTTTTTTTCAGCAGAGGGCTCAACTATTCATTGGAGGTTCAATAAGGAGGACTCTTGAGTTTATTTTCATAACATTTTCCTCAAAACAACCTTCCATCTTCCCTCACATCACAGTCTCTAGCTAGAACAACATTATTTTTGCAGGCAGTTGCTGGGAGGGTTATTTAAGCTCATTAGGAGGAATGTTTCTGAGTAGAGGGATCAGCCTTTTGCTTAGATACACTATCAGAGGAGGACATCATTATTTTTTATCTGCTATAGCCTTATTTTATATTTTGATTCAGTTGCAGTGACAAGTCATATTGTCATGTTGTACATTCTCCGGAATTTCTAGCAATCTCCTCTATATTGGCTATAAATATTGTATTGGAGCCCATTCTTATATTATCGAGAATTTCTTGTATATTTCAGAAATATTTCATGTATATGGATCTATAGAAGTAGCTACCATAATATAGAAAGTGCTATCACTACTATCCGAAATTTTGTGCAGTTGCAGCAACATATGAATTTCATAGTTTGATCATTGGAGATTGATTCTGGTATCTTGAGTGGCTTGTCCCTCAAGATATTTTTGTATATTGTAGCTGATATAGTAATAAACATGATCGCTATATTATATTTCATTTATTGATATATACAGATTTGCAAAGTTTCATGATTATGCTCATATGTTGTTGTAGTCTCTCTTTTTTAGCATTCCTTAAGGGATGTAGTTTGGGGAGATCTGAATAACCTATCTAGAGTCATTTATTTGGGCTCAAATTCTATAAGTGAAGTGTTTAATGAGCTAATAAGGGGATATAAGCCCCCTTATATCTTATTTTTGCATTACCTTCCTTATACAGCGTCCTTGAGGACCATATTACAGAAATTCCCGAAAAAGGAACATTACATGGCGACTCAAGACATCCTGTCGAAGCCACAAGCAAAGAACAACATCGCAAGGCCAAATAAGGACACAAGAAAGTGGTGTGAGTTCCATAAGAGCTCCACTCACAACACAAGTTAGTGTCGGGCCAAGTAGTTGCTAGTGGCCGAGATGAGGGCTTCTGAGTCAAATGCATGCTCCAACTCTAAATCAAAACTTGAAAAGGGGAATGACAAAAGGAAATAGATAATAGATGCGGAGCCCAAGGCCACTGTTGCCACTACAAAGATCTAGAAGGAATAACCAGAAGATCCAGAGGAGAAGGAACTTCTCTTCCACTCCCAGATGTGGGTAAAGGGCTCCCCAGTACAATTCATTGTCAACAATGGGAGCCAAAAGAACCTCATTTTAGCGGATGTCGTGAAGTGGTTGGGCTTGCCGACCAGAACTCACCCACATCCATACACCATCAAGTGGCTTCACCAAGGACGATATCTTCGCGTCAGCTGTCAGTGTTGCCTTCCCTATAGCATCAAGCCCTTCATGGATGAGGTATTATTTGAGGTTGCCCCTATTGATGTTTTTGATGTATTATTAGGTCAACCATACCTGTGGAAGCGTCATGCTTTGTATGAGTCTTGGCCTTGCATTTTTGTTGTTACTTTGCCAAATAATTTGTATAGGATATCAGAGGTGCCACCTCCTCCCACTATCTCTTTGGTTACTACAAAACAATGCAGTAAGCTCATTTTCCAAACCAGGAAATTCATTATCCTAATGATCTACCCCTAGGGCAAGAAGAAGACTATGGCCACGACCTCAAGATAGGGCTCCTCTACAAGACAAAAACAAATGAATAAGGTTGTGGAGGAGTATGGGGACATCTTTACCTCACCCACGAGGGTTCCTCTGCACTGTCCAGTCAAGCACCTGATTGATCTCGCCCTAGGGGTGCCGCTACCTAATGGACCAATATATCGATGCTCTGTTCTAGGGAATGATGAAATAAAGGGGAAAATTCAGGAGCTACTGCATAAAGGTGACATCTTACCAAGTTCATTACCCTGTGGGAGCCCGATCGTGTCCATAGAGAGGAAGGATGGGACGTGGAGACTACGTATTGACTATTTGAGCCTTCGGACAAGATCCATATGGAGATAGGTACCCGATCCCACAGATTGATGACCTTCTGGACCAACTCAAAGGTGAAAAATATTTCAGCAAGATTGACTTGAATTCAGGGTATCACTAGGTACCAATTGAACCCTCCGATGTGTGGAATTTTTCCTTCAAAGCCAAGGAAGGCCTTTTTGAATGGTTGGTCATGCCTTTCGGGTTGACGAATTCTCCCATAACCTTCATGAGGATGATGGACGACATCTTGCAACCATTCACCAACTCATTTATAGTGGTGTACTTGGATGACATTATGATCTTCATCCAGACTTGGGAAGAGCACCTTCACCACATCTGACAAGTCCTCCAAACACTACGGCAACACAAGTTGTGTGCCAATCTACAGAAGTGCACTTTTGGCATGACCCATGTTCAATATCTAGGATAAATTATTGATGAAAGGGGGTTGCATGTGGATCCAGCCAAGATCTAAGTCATTCGGGACTGGCCAGCCCCAACTACTATAACAGAGCTTCGCAGATTTCTAGGTCCTGCTAATTTCTACCGGAGGTTCATGTTCGGATTCTCTCATATCACTTGGCCCTTGAGTAAAGTCACCAAGGGAGGAACAAGAGTAAAATTATTTTAGTCGAAACCTCAAGAGAACGAGAAGGTGTTCATAGAATTCAAAAATCACCTTTGTTCTGTCCCAGTTCTCAAATTACCAAACTTGCAATAGCCATTTGAGATCGAGACAGATTCCTCTGACTATGTTATTGGGGTATTTCTTACTCAATAGGGACATCCAGTCGCATATGAAAATGAGGCATTTCCTAACACAGTTCGCGAGTATCCCACTTATGACAAAGAAATGTATTCCATTGTGAAATCTTGTCGACAATGGAAGCAGTACATTTTGGGGAAGGAAACAATCATCCACACAGACCACCAGCCCCTGTAGTTCATACAGACATAAGGGAAGTTGTAGAATGATCGCTATCAGAAGTGATCCACATATCTGCAACAGTTTCATTTGAACATCAAGTACAAGAAGGGTAGCACCAATAATGTTGCAGATTGCCTCATCTAACCACTGATTGTGGCGCTCACCACCATTCGCAACTCTTGTGGGCATGAGACTTTTGATTGGATGCTTCTATACGAGAGTGACCCAGAATTCGGCCACACTTACAAGGCACTCTTGGGGGGTTCGCAAGTTCCAAATTTTCACCTCCAAGATGCAATTTTATGTCACCTGGGACACCTTTGTGTTCCTTCAAGTGAGTGTGCCAAGATGATATGGGAAGCACACTACAGTTGAGTCGCTTGGAATTTTGGGGTTGAGAAAATAGTAGCAGTACTATAGAGGTATTTCTATTGGTCAAAGCTTCGAAAGGATGTCGGGAAGCACATCAGATCCTACACTGCTTGTGCCATTACCAAACCGACCATCAAGAAGCAAGGCCTATATACTTTGCTACCTACCCCTAGTCGACTTTGGGAATCCATCTACATGGATTACATGTTGGTCCTGCCTTCTGCTAAGCATAGAAATGACTATGTTTTCATGGTCATCGATAGATTCTCGAAGATGGCCATTATGGCGGCCTGCAAGAAGAATATCACAGCAGAAGCCACTGCTAAACTCTTCTTTGAACGAGTGTGCGTGCACTTTGGGATCCCAAAATCTATCATATAAAATCAGGATAGCAGGTTCCTTAGCACATTTTGGTCCAACCTCTAGTCAATGCTGGACACCAAGCTCACCAAGTCCATAGCTTTTCATCCCCAAACAAATGGCTAGACAAAGGTCGTCAACAGAATGATTGTACACATTTTGCGCATGTACAATTCAAAGCATCCACGCACATCGGATGAGAGCCTCCCCTATGTATAATATAGTTATAACTACGCTCTCCATGGATCAATCGGCCATAGCCCCTTTCAAGTGGGCTTGGGATTCCAGCCACTATGTCCCATTGACGTAGCCATGCCATTTGTGGCTACCTAGGCCAATTCTGCTCATGTCCAGTCTGAAGTTGACAAAGCAAATAGCTTCATTGAGCACATTAAACACATCCGCCAATAGGTTCATGACATATTGGACAGAGCCAATGCTAAGTACAAGCAACACCATGATCAACATCGGGTTCCACACAACTTCCAGGTGGGCGACAAAGTATGGATACATTGGTAGAAGGAGTGCCTCACTGGACCCCACCGCAAGATTTTCTCGCTCTGATATGGGTTGTACACCATCACCAAGGCTGTAGGGAACAATCTCTTTGAGCTCATTATTCCACCATTCCTTGGTTTGCACCCAGTATTCAATGTGGACCACCTTCGTCCTTACTTCCCACCTCTACTGGACACCTTTGACATTGCAGAACAACTCACACCAATAGAGTTAAACCTAGACAGCATGGAAAAGGCCACCACAAATTGTATCATGGACATGTAAATCAAGAACACACGCCAATAGAAGATCCAACTGTATCAGGTTTTCAAAGCTGGCCAACTCCTACACCAAGGAAAGTGGTTCACCAGGGACCAAGCTCAGCAGAAATTTTCTCATCTTATGGAGAAACTTAACACAATGGGAACGATTGCCTCCTAAGGGGGGAGGAATGATCCGGTGGATATTCATGGTCACCTGCCTATTCCACTTGGGGCCCCACCATTTTCTCTTTTATTTTTTCAATTTCGATACAACTTACTATTTTTAGCAGTTTTTCGAGTCCTCGACTTTTAGAGCCATTTTGAGGCCCTAAATGACGTTTTTTGCGAAACTTGGGAGCAACATGGGTTCATGGACTAATTTTTCTTACTCAAAATTTGCAGTCCTCAAATAGATCATTTAACGAGGTATGGTTCGCATCAAATGGAGAATGTATGACAAAGTTACGTCCCCGTGAAGTTGAAACAACAATTTACCCAAACAGGGCCCATAGTTTTTGTGCTTCATCTCCTAGGGTTAGGGTTTTGGATTTTTAGGGTTTTCCATTGTTTATAAATAATAAATAGGCCCTCGAGGCTCGCTGTAACTCAGTTCAGAGGCATCTAGCTGCCACATCTCTTCTCAAAGATAGCTTCTAGCACCCTAGCTAGTTTATGTCCATTCTGTCTGTAAGAAAAATTTAGTTCTTTGATATTAATGAAATTAAGTTTTATTTCCACTGCATATTTGTATTTATGGTTATATGTTTATTTTTTTGCATTCTTGCATAAATCCGAAAAAATTTAGTCAGGCTGTTTGTTGAGAATCATGTTATTTTGGTCCTTTTGATTTGTTTGCGCTTGATTTTTTGTCTTCATTACATCTAGTACATGATCATGCCACTTTGTTGCGGTATCGTATTTCCTTTTTTTTTGTTCTTATTATTTTTTCTCTTGTCCTTGTATTTTATGTTTTGAGAGTCTTTGGAATCAGTTGGGAAAGATGAAATTTGAATGGTGCTTGGGAAGAGCTGAACAAAATCCAATAGGTAACGTAAAGCCCAAATGGAGCTCAGTGCATGAGTAAGCATAGCGAAATGTAAGAATATGCCAGTTGGTTGGACTGGTTGGGTCCATTGGGGTAAATGGATGGCGGCAATACAAAAACGAGAAAGGTGATAGGAAAGGTAAAGTAAATGACCTTAAGGTAATGGATGCCTTGGATATGATGGGAACTGTTGTTCTCAATATTGTGCATATTGTGCATGGATAAAAGGATATCTCTCAACCTAGACCTTATGATATCTAGTAATCATGTTGTGATCATAATTACGATGATGTCTATATGTGTATATATGCATGTATGTATGTCTCTGTCTAATGAGATCATGATTGATATATGTTTATGTTTATATATGTATATATGTATGAATGTATGGATCTTGATGGTTTATATTTATGTATGTATGCCATTGTCTAACATGAACATGATTTTTTTATGCTAATGGTTATATATAAATATGTATGTATGTATGGATGTATGTATTTATATAACTGTATGACAGGGTTTTCAAGGATCATTATTGTGGAGGAATGATTTCTTATGCAGGTGAATGACATGAAGAAAGTCTTGGCTATGAGGAATAAAGTGGCAGAGTAGCCTTGACAGATCTATGAGGTCAGTATCATGTAGGCATGAATTTCTATAATATGCTCGTACTATTCCTATGTTTATGTTGTTGACAGGTAATTATGAGGAGTGCATCAACGAAGTGAAAGTAGTGTGATCTGCGACATGCTAGGATAAGCATGGATAGTGGAAATACAATAGAAGCAAGGTTGCTTGTGGGGTCATTGTGTGGTCTATCGATGTGTAGTTCTATTGTTATGTATATGTTATGCATATTGAATATTCAGTGATTATACCTATTTTGATGTGTAATGTTGCATATGTAGTATTGTGTACATATGATGTTGTATGCATGTTGTATATATGATGTTGCATATGCAATGCCAGGTATAGATGGTACTACGTACATCTTGGATATGGTGTGCTGTGTGCATATGGTGTTGTGTGCATGTTGTATATGTGGTGCTATGTACATCTTGAATATGCAGTGCTATGTGCATATGGTGTTGTATGCATGATGTACATATGGTGCTATGTGCATTTGGTGTTGTGTCCATGATTTACACATGGTGTTGTGGGCATGTGGTGTTGTGTGCAGGTAGTGCCATGTACATGTCGTGCATGTTGTGTTCTGTACATATGTTGCTGTGAACATGTCGTGCATGTGGTGTTGTGTACATGTGGTATTGTATACACATTGTACATGTGGTGCAGTGTACATTTTGTCTTGTGTACACATTCTGCATGTGGTGTCCTATACATATGACATGTGGTATTCTGTGAATGTCGTACATGCTATGTAACAGGCATGCAGTGCTAGATATGTGCATGGTGTAGTCATGATATTATGACATGTATTTGTTATTTTGTACTCTGCATATGTATATGTATTGTGTTGCATTGTACACTGGGTATAGGTGTAGTATATTATGTTGTACTTTGTTTTGATGTACAGTAGGTGTAGGTGTATGTGCTATGTTTTGTGCCAGATGTGGGTGTATACATTGTGTGGTGTTGTATGCCTTGTATGGATGTATGTGTGTGATGCACACTATGTGTATCTGTACGTGAGTGAAGAGAAGCAAAGGCACTCGTTGCTTTCTAGGTGTGGCAACTGATCTAGTGTGTGTAAAAAAAGAGAAAAGGTAGAAGTGCATACTAATGAAGCATAAGTATCCATATTTTACTTCAGAATTATTATGCATGAGATCTATGATTATGACTTATGATGGTTTCATGTGATTTATAATTATGGTTTATTGTGATTTCATGCGATTCATGATTTTAATTTATGATGGATTCGTTTGAGCCAACTAGATGTGATATTTTTATACATGATGATTTGATCAAACAACTAGTTTTCCTTGTGTGATAGAAAGTGAACATAATTGCAAGTGTACCTTATTGACGAGCTACCAATAAGGTATGATTTGTGTTTATTTCAATTTGTTTTGAGTCTAATGGAATTTTGTGCTTTCTAGAGGAATTCATGAACATGGCCAGTTGGATGGTTGAAACTGACTACAAGAATTAGCAGCAATAACAAAAGGAATTGGAACGTGTAACAATATGTTGGTAAAGCACTTCAGGGGAAGGGCCATTGTGGGACACTGGTACCCAATTATGTCCATTTATTTCCATGAGCATTCTATAATTAATATGGTGGTTTTGAGGCTAGTATATGCGTTGGTTTTTATATCTTCTGATGTGAGGATGCCTTGCCAAGGGATGGAATTCTTGAGATGGGGGTGCCAATGGAACTTGGACGGTGAGTGACTGCATGGAAGGGGGTGACCAGATTTCCCGAGGGACTGTGTAGCAGAGAAGGGAAGGCAGAGGATGATTTTTTTTTGGTCATTATCATTTCCAGATAGGATAAGATGCACATTGGGAGTGTTCCCTGGAACAATGGGCTGGTAATTTTTCACTGAGAGAAAAATAACGCAGAATTGTAGCGTTGGACATTGGATGCAAATTTGACTTTGGCAGTGGATTCTGGACTTCTTGGGAATGAGGTGAATCCTATTATTACTGTGAGGGTGGAGGTATGAGCCTCTGGATTCCATTATTGTTGATACATGCATCATATCCTTCTATTTTCCCCTTGAGAAATTTTTTATATTTGTCTATGTGTATATTATTGTAAATACTATACCGATTTAGATTTATAAAGCTCCATAGATAGTATGATTACTATTTGGTTGAAACAAATATGGTTGTTATTGTAAATACCATAATGAGCTATGCTATAAAGCTCTGGTACACTGTATGATCATCATGTTTTCAATAGGATGTTATTGTAAATACTGCAACAAGCTATGTTATAAAGCTCCATAGGAAATATGTTTATTTATTTATAGGTGTGATTGAACACCGAGGACGGTGCTCCCCCAAGGGGAATGATTCTGAAACAACCCTGGTAAAAACATTCATGTAAAAATATATAAGACCACAATGATGGGACATGTATTCCAAGATGAGTGGTGGGAATAACATCCTAGTGGGTGTTCATTTGGTTTATTATGAAAAAGGAAATTGGAAATGACAAAAGAAAAGGCTTTGGAAAGGCATGAGACATTAATTGGAATTTTATTTATGAAAATAATGGAAATTAGGAGAAAACAAAGGTGAAAGGTCACAGGTTTCATGTGAGGAAGAAAATAAAGGAAAATTATGAAAAATGAAGAAAATAGAGGCCTCATCTTTAAAAAGGCTTCTGAGGATCAGTGGGAAAGAGTTAGTCAATCTAGTTTTGGAGTTATCATTATTTTGTCTGTCTCTCATACTCTTGGACACATAGAGTATTCTTGGAGCACACTTGGAGAGTGTGGCATACTTGATGATTTGGAGCAAGAAGGAGGAGGAAGAGAAGAAAAGTGCAAGAGGGAATCGAGATCAACATATATAACAGAGTCTGAGTGTAGGTACCAAGTTGCATGTATGTTCTCCTCACTAGTTTTGGCATGCATGGTGCATGGACGTGGATTTTACTAGCCTTTCCATTTCCTAGAAAAACATGGTATTATGGGTTTATGTCGATTGAATGTTTTTTGGTTCGTTCCCATCAGTCCTTTAGCTGTTGGGTTGAGTTATTAGTTCCTAGAAGTCTTGGTTAGTCAAATGTTCTCGAAGCCTGATGGAAAAATGTGGGTTGAGTTACTAGTCCTGGAAGCCTTGGATGGAAAAATTCTTAGGAAACCCTAGGTGGGTTGAGTTACTAGTCATGGAAGCCCTGGTTAGAGAAACAATCTAGAAGCCCTGTAAAAATTGGGGTTGACTTACTATTCCTAGAAGCCCTGGTTGGAACTAACAATCTGGAACCATGAAGCAACTTGGATAGAGGCCAATCCATGACGGTTAGTGATGTTCGACTGAGAGGTGGAATAACTGGTTTGGGGTTGATATGGTTTTGTCTTTATAGCCCTGGTTTGGTGTTGATTGACGTGTTTGATAAAGTCCCACATTCATGCTTGGAATATGGCATGAGAGTGATACGCTAAAGTGAGATTTGTCTCCACCATGTCTATGGTCGAGTGGAACATGGAAATCACATTTTGGGTTAGTTTTTACATTCATTAATGAAAGGTTAATTCCCTTGGTATTTGATGTGTACATGCACTAGTATATATATGGATTCTATTACTGGTATATCCATGGTATTTTTGGTGGTATTATGCCGGTTATAAGCATGCATTGTGACAATGATGACGTATGGATCTATTCTTGCTTTTAATTATAAATCTATACACAATGTATCTATGGGAAAATATATTGTATTATAGATTATGATGTATGGGAGAAATGCTTCTTATTCATTCCTAGAAAAGAAAGAGAGCCCTTTGTTTAAATCTGTTGTTTATACCTATAGATGTTATGTTTGTGATATGTTTGACGAAATGCATATCATGGTTGGGTGGGTTCGAATGAGTTTCTGTTGGTTTGGTTTCTTTCATATGGTTTTTTCAATTTTATTTACCCTATCTTGAAGTTACATGAAGTTCTTGCTAGTGATCTGGTCTCAAGGGCTGAAAATGTGGTAAAAATCTCGAAACAATACAGGTGCAAAATTGACTATTTAGGCCTTAGTCATTACCTTTTCAAGGAAAGCTCATGGCACTAGGGCCTAGAGGCTCTGTCTTCCCCTTAAAATCCTATGTATAAGCCTCAAAGGGGATAAAAATCAATCCCCCCCTCAGGGAACAGTCCCCTAGAAGGTTGGGTTACCTCCTGGGGATGTCAATGATGCAAAGTAAGGTGTGTTCTTAGTGTTTCCACCGGTTCCACTTCCTTAAGGACATCTAGGAGGTTGAATCTCATATCAGTAGTCTCTCATCACATGATTAACCTGGTTTTCTGGTTACTTGGGTATATGTGGGAAGAGGGTGTTACACAAAATATGTGACCAATCATTTGCAAAATAACGATGTAGTTTCTCAAACCAATCCCTGCTTAAAACAAGACCATGAAATTTATGGATGTTTGCAACCAATATATCAATTATTTAACAAAATTTTGAATTATAAGATAGTCTAATTAGAAAAAAATTCATCTCCCCTAAGAATGTGAATTTTGAGATCTAATTGGAAAATCTGAACAACATATTTTTAAGGTGTAATATTCAATTTGAGAGAGATAGAATAATGCATAATATTGGATTATGCACCAAAATATACTAAACAGTTATGAAAATTGTTGTTAAATATTTCAAAAGTAAAAATAAAAGGAGGAGTGTCATAATTTGATCTATCTCCAATCAAAATAGAATCATAAGAATCAATCTTATTTGTAGAGACATTTGGAAGTTTTCCTTTTCCTTTTGCGGCTTTTGAAGTAACAACATTAGAGGGTAATGGAGATGCAAGACACCATGTAATTCATTGAGTAATAAATTCTCATGCTGTAATAATTTACTAACCTCATATAAGGAAATGTTGGCTTTCAATTTTTTCATGACTTATATAATATTATATTCAATGCTATATGAAACTAACAAGGTTTTAGATGATGACGAGGAATTAGAAGTAATTGGAGAAAAATAAAAAGATTGAGTAGAAGTATTTTTAGTCATACCTTTGTCTCTAGTATAAGGAGAAAGATACTTTTGAGTTTTACTAGAACGAGTAGTAGCAACAGGTCCCTTGCTTCTAGTATTTATTTGAAAATCTTCTTCTTGTTGTTCATTTTCTGAAGTGTTTAATATGAAGTCCCATAAGTCACGAGCTTCAACTATTTCCTCTTCTTGTGTTTCATCAGCAGATAGAGATGTTTCTTCTTCATCATCTTCTTCATTAGATTTTGCATTTTATATATTGATAGGAGGTTGTGACTATGAAGGCTAATTTATTTTCAAGGGCCGATAAGACTTCCTTCAAGATTCAACAACTTTTTTCTTGATTTCAGCCATCTCATTTGACATTTCTTTTCAAAAATTTATGTAATCCTTACAAGTCAAAATTATCTTTAGTAACCTTTGTCTTCGACTCTTTTTTGAAGGTCACTTTCTTGGTTTGTTTTCTTTCCTCAACATCAGACTTATTTTAAAGGGCTAGAACTATCTTCTCAACTAATAGAGATTATTTATTGTTATCAAGAAATACTATTTTCTAAGCTATATCCGAAAACATTGAAATATTTGAAGGAAGAGCACTATTATACCACTAAATTTTAACATGTACACCAGGTATGAAAGTATATGGGATGTAATTTAACAACTTGTTGTATCTTGAATTGAAGACTTTAATTTTTTCGTTTGGTAAAGTTTTAAGATTTGACAAATCATTTAGAAAGTTAGCAGTAGTTCATTCATCACCAAAATTTTTAAACAATTGATCTTAAATGTATCCTATTTTGTGATTGTTCTAGCTGGTAGAGAGAAATACCAAGACCCCATTGATCCTTCAAATGTATAGGGAAAATGTCTACAAACCACATCTTCCTCTGAAACTACATTAAGATTAATTTCCAACATAAAGTTATGAAGTTGTTACTCATCAAGTAGACCATCATCAAGATTATATTTATGTAACAATATTTATGGATGTTGGGGAAGAGGATGTAGGGGTGATTTCGTAGCAATTTCTCCCAGGTTATTCC